>CAJNDT010004546.1:117500-619814 GCA_905221615.1 Symbiodinium sp. CCMP2592
GCTGGGCAGCGGTAGCTGCTAGGCGCATTAGCTGCGATAGTTGCAGAAGATTCACGGGCTCAGGCTCCTTATCTGTGACAGCTGCAGAAGTTGCAGAGGCTCAGTTTCCTTAACTGTCACAGCCGGTGAAGTTGCAGGGGCTCAGGCCCCAAAACTGCGACAGCAGCTGGAGTTGCAAGCTCGACGGGGAAGAAATTGATAAACCCCAGGTGGTCGGATAGTACGAAAACGCTGTAAATACCGTGCAAAACCCAGGTTCTGCCAAGAAGGGTTTAACATTTCTAAAACCTGAAGCGCAACATCTTCTAAACATCAAAAACAAAGATGCCAGCTGTACGTGGGAGGGGCTCGCCAACACCCCTACCGCCCAACCTCTGCGTAGGAGGGTCTGTTTTTGAAGAGGTGTGTGTGGTGTGTGCGCGCTTGAGTGTGGAAATATTGTTCAGGGTGTCCGCAAAACAGTGTCGTGATCATCCCCGAAGAAGCTTTCCCCCACCCAATTTCGAGTTTTTTTGCAAACAGTTCCAAACAGCAAAATTTAATACGCATAGTCGAGAAGTAGGGGCTCAGAATATGTAGCAGAGTGTGGCATGACGAAAGTACCGTAAATACCGAGTAAAACGGCTCTTGTGGTGATACTGCTGGGTGTGTTCGCGTAACAGTGTCGTCATCATCCCCCCCCCACCCCCCCACCCCCCCCCCCAGCAAGTCCAAAATCAAGAGCCCGAGTTTGCAAACTCGACAAGTCGATTTTGAGGTCTATTATGATGATCGCACATGACGAAAGTGCCGTAAATACCGAGTAAAATGGATGTCGTCTTAACATGGCTAAGAGCAAGTGTAGTTGGTAGGGGTGGGGGGTGCCTACTACTACTACGACGACGACGTACTACTTTCTTAACTGCACCTGCTTCTGCACCTGCTCCTGCTACTACTCCAACTACTGCTGCTACTGCCTGATACGATGAAGACCATCGAAATCAATACCCAGAAGAAGAAGAATAATCAAAATCATCGTGTCAAGAGCAATGACAATGACGGCAACAGCAGCAGTGCCATTTCAACAACACGAGTAACACCAGCAAGAGGAGCAATAATCACAACTAGCATGATCATCCTCAGGAGCAACATCGTCGTCATACCACGAGTGAAACACCCCCAACCCGCAAAAGCCCCAAAGTCCGCTCCAAAAACAAGAACTAACTGTTGTGTCCTGAACCTGCAACCCCAAAACCCCCTACAAAAAACCCTACGAGCCTATAGATCCTTGCAAGCCGCTGCAGAGGCCCTATAAAACCTTTCCCGCAGCGCGAACCTTCGCGCGCTGAGCGGGGTCGCCTGGCTGCTGCACTCCGGAAGCGCAGCAGCCCATTGCTGACCTCACAGGCGATACCGAGCTAGTGTTAATACGTAGATTACTACTGGTCTTCGTCTATATTCTGTTATTGCTATTGTTCTTCTTAGTGTTTTTTCAACTAGAGTACAGGCATTGGGCTTCTTTTTGTGACCATCACTCATTCTGGGGCTTTAGGGTTGGAGCTTAGGCTTGATGGCTGTAGGCTTTGGTTCCAGGGCGCAGCAAACGAGCAGGGACTGAGCTCGCGAAACATGAGGCGCTAAAAGTGAACAGTCTGGTTGTTCGTGTTTGGCACTAAGCTTACCTTTGGTTAGTAGGGAATGGAGGCATGGGGTACAATTATAACTACTATTCCTACCATTCTTCCATTCCCTACTAACCAAAGGTAAGTAAGGGCTTAGTTGCAGTTCGAGAGTTTCACCGCGCAGCCGTGACCACGGCCTGGTTGGTCGGCCTGGAGTAGCAGCGGGTTTCGCTTAGAAGGTGTCTTGGGTGCAGCCGGGAGACCGAAAATGTCGGAGAATAAACCAAGGTTACACTGCCTGAGCCGAGCCAAATTCCACGGATGTGGGAGGTGCACTTCGCCCAACCTGGATGAAAGTATTCCGAAAATCTATCAAAATACTGGGGATCCGTTTTCGTGGGCCGGACCTCATTGGTCAAGCCTCGAACCTACCTCCCGAACCTCGAGAATCGCCGGGCACCTGTTCGAGATGGAAGTCTACCTAAAATTAGCGGCTGCTTATGCCTCATGGTTTAGAGTTTAGGGTTGGGTCCTCCACTTCAGCACAACCGCCCGCACCTGAACTCTGAAGCCCTGAACCCTAAACCCCTAAACCCTAAACTCTAAACCCCTAAACAACAAACCCCTAAACCCTAAATCCTGAACCCCAAAACCCTAAACACTAAAGCCCTGAACCCTAACCTCTCGGGCCTGCCTGCAGCAAACTTGCTTTGCACACGGACAACTTCGAAGTCGGGCGTTCGGAGCGGGTGTGAAATCAAGCTTTGCAAGATCGAAGCCCAGCAGCTAAGTTGCAGGTCGACAAACGCAAGCCAGGGTTTGGGGCTTTGGGCATTGAGGGCTTTGATCGTTTAGGGTTGAGGGCTTTAGGGCTTTAGGTTTAGGGCTTTAAGGGTTTAGGGTTTGGGGCTTTGAAGGATCTGCTGCAGCGTGGTTGAGGCAGGGTTGAGGGCTCAGGGATTCGGGTTTAAGTTTACGGTGTGGAATCACACAACGTTATCCGAGAGAAGTATCTCGGAGCTCAGCAAGCGATTCGTAGTCCAATTAAGCCGTCTACCCTGTGGTCAATCTACTACTACTACTACTGGTTACAAGCACTCCTGCTGCTCCTCCTCCTGCTGCTATGGGACTGGTACTTTCTGTTAACGATAGCAATATTTCTACTACTTTGATGCTACAGAGATAATCATACACACTGAGTACTACGGCTGAATCGGTTGCTTCACTCACACTCATATTGGGTGAAGAAAGCTCTATTGTTAGGAGCTTGTCAGAAATACCTCGGCGAGTAGCGACCAAATCCAGCACACTTGGGAAAGATTGCAAGGTACCTTGACGCTTAAGGATACAGCTAGAGGCAGGTTCTCAGTCTGACTGCACTTCCAACAGTGTCAGTGCCAGTGAAGCACACATGACATGCTAATCATGAATACAATCGTTCTCGAAGCCTGGATGTATAAATTACCAAAGGATTGCATCTCCGCCACAGAAGCAAGCAACTGCTCCGTCGGAGGACTTGCGAATGGTGCAAACTTGCGGAAAAGCCGACTAAAGCTCAACGCTCAGCTTGGGTAGGAAAAATGATACGCTCTGAAGCTCTCTGTTGTCTATCATACGACCTATATAGAAGCAGCTTTAAGCGATAACCTTTTTGTACACGAACTGATGTCCTACCCAGCTCTCAAGGCTGCTGTGTGGACTCCCAACCTCTTAATTCACGGGACTGCGGCAACAAACTCTTAACATTGCTATTACTCTTGTTATTATGATTATTACTGATATTATGATTATTATTCTTGCTGTTGTTATTATTGTTTCCTGTTATTTTGATTGTTGCTATTGAAGCCTCCAGTCGGGGCTTCTAGGGCTTGTTGCGCTTGGAGGAACGTTCATTCTCTTGGAACCTGATTGAGAAAAACCATGGCTCTTAGTAGGGTTCAAAAGCCCTAAACCCTAAACCCTAAACTCTAAACCCTAAACCCTAAACCCTAAACCAAATAAAGTGGTCCCACCATGATAGTTCACATTGGGTGTCGCAATCCGCGTCTAAGTCTAACTGTACTGGGCGATGTCTTCGTCAGGTTCCGGCATTGTGCTGAAGAGCTTTGGAGTCCACATTCAAAGGGTTCCATTCCCCTGGCATCTCCAAGCAGGAGCCCTGCTTCGGCACTAAGGCTGAAGTCTAGGCTGGCATAAACTAGAATAGGGTTTGGGGACTCATTAGACTATAGCTTGAATGCGGAACCCTCAAAATAGTATTGGTAATTTTTTAGGCCCCCGTATTCTTGAATCCTCTGGACACCATTCCTACGGAAGATCCACTTAAGCTGAAGAAGTGCAAGCATGAAATATCGCCAAACGGTTGTCTAAAAGTTTAAGGATTTATCGGTGTCCCACAAAAAGACTTCAAGCTTTGATTCTGAGCATCGCTGAAACCCTGAGCCAAAGTGCCGATCTCAGGTGTACCAGAGGTCATTATGGACAGAGTCTTCGCTTTCGCGATCCTCACTCGGATCCTTCGGACGGGTTGTGATTTTCTATGCCTCTGGCATGCGGGCTTCTATTGGGAACCATAAAGGGAAATGAACAGTTTCCCTAGTTGCCACCTAGTTACTGGAGAAGGGCCCGTCCCACGGACAGACAAGTCAAAACAAGACCAGCGGGCCCACGGGCCCACGGGCTCACGGGCCAGCGGGCCCACGGGCCCACGGGACCATGCACGGGCCCACGGGCCCACGGGCTCACGGGCCAGCGGGCCCACGGGCCCACGGGCTCACGGGCCAGCGGGCCCATACACGGGCCCACGGGCCACGTATGTATGTATGTATGTATGTATGTATGTGTGTGTGTGTATGTATGTATGTGTGTGTGTGTATGTATGTATGTATGTATGTATGTGTGTGTGTATGTATGTATGTATGTATGTATGTATGTGTGTGTGTATGTATGTATGTATGTATGTATGTATGTATGTAGGTATGTATGTATGTATGTATGTATGTATATATGTATGTATGTATGTATGTATATTTGTATGTGTGTGTATGTATGTATGTATGTGTATGTATATGTATGTATGTGTGTGTATGTATATATGGTATGTATGTATTATGTATGTATGTATATGTATGTATGTATATGTATATATATATGATATATGTATGTATATATGTACATATGTATATATGTATATATATATGTACATATGTATATATGTATATATGTATATATGTATATATGTACCTATGTATATGTAAACGTGTATGCATGTATGCATGTATGCATGTGTGTATGTATGCGTGTATGTATATATGTATGTAGGGGGGTGGTAGGATTTCTGATTTTAAAATCAGGGGCGCCCCACCAGTCCAAGGCTCCATCCTCGGAGTTCAGGGGTGGTAAGAGTTCTGATTTTAAAGTCAGGGGCGCCCCATCAGTCCAAGGCTCCATCCTCGGAGTTCACGGGCGGCAAGAGAGTTCTGAGTTTTAAATCAGGAGCGCCCCATCAGTCCAAGGCTCCATCTTCGGACTATGTAAATGCATATATGCTACGTCTGTAAATATTTGTGTGCATGCATGCTTGCAATTGTATATGTGCATACTTTTATGTACATATGTATATGTGTAAGTAAATGTATGTGCATTTGTGTACATGCTTGTGTATATATGTATATATGTATATATGTATATATGTATGTATGTATATATGTATATATGTATATATGTATATATGTATATATGTATATATGTACCTATGTATATGTAAACGTGTATGCATGTATGCATGTATGCATGTGTGTATGTATGCGTGTATGTATATATGTATGTAGGGGGGTGGTAGGATTTCTGATTTTAAAATCAGGGGCGCCCCATCAGTCCAAGGCTCCATCCTCGGAGTTCAGGGGTGGTAAGAGTTCTGATTTTAAGGTCAGGGGCGCCCCATCAGTCCAAGGCTCCATCCTCGGAGTTCACGGGCGGCAAGAGAGTTCTGAGTTTAAAATCAGGAGCGCCCCATCAGTCCAAGGCTCCATCTTCGGACTATGTAAATGCATATATGCTACGTCTGTAAATATTTGTGTGCATGAATGCTCGCAATTGTATATGTGCATACTTTTATGTACATATGTATATGTGTAAGTAAATGTATGTGCATTTGTGTACATGATTGTGTATATATGTATATATGTATATATGTATATATGTATGTATGTATATATGTATATATGTATATATGTATATATGTATATATGTATATATGTATATATGTATATATGTACCTATGTATATGTAAACGTGTATGCATGTATGCATGTATGCATGTGTGTATGTATGCGTGTATGTATATATGTATGTAGGGGGGTGGTAGGATTTCTGATTTTAAAATCAGGGGCGCCCCATCAGTCCAAGGCTCCATCCTCGGAGTTCAGGGGTGGTAAGAGTTCTGATTTTAAGGTCAGGGGCGCCCCATCAGTCCAAGGCTCCATCCTCGGAGTTCACGGGCGGCAAGAGAGTTCTGAGTTTAAAATCAGGAGCGCCCCATCAGTCCAAGGCTCCATCTTCGGACTATGTAAATGCATATATGCTACGTCTGTAAATATTTGTGTGCATGCATGCTTGCAATTGTATATGTGCATACTTTTATGTACATATGTATATGTGTAAGTATATGTATGTGCATTTGTGTACATGCTTGTGTGTATGTGTGTATGCCCTTGTAGACAAGGAGTACTAGGCAATACTTGGCATGATTAGTCAGGGCTTCATGGGTTTATGTACATGTATAGCAGGAGCATTAGGCCATACTTAACATGATTACTCAGCATGAACGCAGGACACTGTAAATAAGGATTCAATGTCTCTCCGGCTTGCAACCATTCTTACCACCCCGACCCTAGCACTGCCCATGACCAGCGGGCCCACGGGCTCAACGGGCCCACGGGCCCACGGGCTCGCGGGCCCACGGGCCCGCCACGGGCCCACCAACGGGCCCACGGGCCCACGGCCCCACGGGCCCACGGGCCCGTCCGCCGAAAAGACCATGCCCAGTTACTGGCTTTTCTACTTGCTACTACTAAAAGCTGCCACTACATATCATCAAACACCCTGATAACACCTAGCATTGCCAGACAGATGCTGTTGGTAGTGTATGGTCCTTGCCTGATCGCTGTAACTCAGAAGCAAAACCGTATGAAAGCATTCAGCATCGATCAAGAAACATAACATATGCCAACCAACCTGACCCCGGTAGAAAGTGCACAAGAAAACGAACCCATCAAACTGTCCAAAACTCCACACCTTAAGGCCTTAACCCAAAAAGCCTAGCCGAGAGCCTAAACCCGAAACCCTAAACCCTCAAGTGCAAGCCTAAACCCTGAACCATAAACCCTAATGTAAACCTATAGGGCCTATCAACCCGAAGAACATAAAGCTCGGGTCCTGGGCGGCCTCCTTCGAGGTGTCCAAGTCCATGTCATCCAGGCCTTGCACTTGCACCCACATTCTACAGATAAAGATCCTAGGGTTTTAAAGGGGATGTACATAGATTTTATCGGGGTTCTAACAGGGATGCATAGGCGTCAAGGTCTGAGTCCGGTTCGGACTTACATGTGATCATTGCTACTCATGCAACTTGCTAAGCATGGCTGGTCGTCATACTGATGTTCTTGTTTGTTCGTACGCAGGGCTTTCGGAAAGAGATTGCCACTGCGACACTGCCAGCATGGCTTCGTTGGTGTTGCTCTCATGGTACCAGAATGATTGTGTTGCTAGCCCTTGGCCACCTGTAGGGAGTTAGGTTGTTTCAGGTCATGCACAGTCTCTCGACTCACATGCGTGAACCGGTTTCGGTCAGCGCTTTACCTCCGTGCTGCAGCTTTGCGACGTTTGGCGACGATCTACATCAAAATGTGCACACGCACTCCCTCTCTCTCTGCATCTACCTGCGGAACGAGTGGAGTAGAGTCAGAGGTCCAAAAGCTCTCAGGCAACTTTCCTGCCTGTCAGGGACATGGAGACATCAGCGACGCCGATCTCGTCGGCGGTGGTGGTTCTGTTGGTGGACTGCGTCCTGGCAAAGAAACGTGGAGGAGCATGACTACTATTACATTGACTATGACTATGACTATTACCATTATTGTCATTCATATTCCTGTTCTTGCTACTATTATGCTTTTTCTTATTCTTACCAGCTATTTTTACTCTCTTTTACGATTATTACTATTATTACTCATGTAGGAACCTGACTAAGATACCCCTTCAAAGGAACGCTCATAAAGGCCCAAGGTCTCTTATCATTATTACTATCATTATCACTACAAATATTATCATTATTGTTATTGTTATGATGACTAAAACTAGCAATATATATATATATATATATAGACATACTACTATTACTATTACTATTTTTGTTACTATTACGATTACTAGTATTATTGCTACTATTGTTGCTATTATTCGTACTACTATTATTACTATTGTTATTACTATTATTACTATTATTATTGCTACTGTTGATGGACCAAATCCTGCACTACCAAATATAAGGAATATACCATAATTCCCATAGTTTTGAGTCCTTAGGGTCATGCAGGATTTTGTCCATCAACAGTATGATGATTATTATTAGTGCTGATTCGCCATGCAACCTGAAGCCGGGCCGGGCCTTCTCTCGAGCAGGTCTTCCAGGTTTCCGAAGCGTTGGCAGATCTGCGTCACCTGCCTGCATCATTTAGGGGTTTAGGGGTTTAGGGCATCATATGACATGATAGAATGTAACAGAATATAGTATGATATTGCAATTTCATACAATAAAATAAGATACAACATGTATAAACAAATAAACATATGAATATATATATATATATATATATATATATACATATATACATATATACATATGTATATATATATACATACATATATATACATACATATATATATATATATACATATATACATATATATATATATACATATATATATATATAGCATCTATATGTATATATATATATATATACATACATATAGCATGACCCAGACCCCCGGAAGGATCTAGAAAGTAGATCCCCTAATATGGGGCTCTACTTTAACGGAGCCCCCGTTAGGGTATCTTCGCTTTGGATCCTCCCGGGGGTCTGGGGATATGATATAATGTAACATAATATGGTATGCTAGAAAATAACATAAATAAACCTAATACAGCCGAATATAAGACAATACACTACAATATCATTTGAAAGAATAAATATGTTTGTACATATGTATGTGTACATATGTGTATAATACATACAAAAATAAGTATGTGTATATATATATATATTGACATATTCTCATATGTATTACAGATAACAGACTAGACAATATATGTTATATATGTAGTATATGTTGGTCCATGGAGAGGCCCTGTCAAGGACTCAGTGGATAAGGCGGAAAAGCTGTCAAGCGAGTGGATCATTATATATATATATATATATAATACAAATAATAATAATAATAATAATAATAGTAATAATAATCTCTTCTATACTATGTATTCGTCTAGGGCTCATGTCAAGCGGAAGAGCTGTGCACCGCGCCTCTCGAGGATTCCGCTGGAGGCGTGGGGCGTCAGGGGCAGCGCGAGGATGCCCAGCAGCGCCTGCTAGCAGGGCTAAGCACGTTGGCACGGAGCCGTGAAGGAGAAAGACAGAAGAGCAAAGAGAAAGATGGAGGAGGATAGAAAGCACTTTAGAAAGCAGCTGTGGCACAGACGATCACACGGGCTGGCCTGGTAGGCCTTTGCCAAGTTGCGCCCGGCATTTGGGCCAAGCCCGGCCACGCCGACCTCCTCCACCTGAGAAAAGCAACCATACGTATACATCTAGCCCGCAGCTCTCACCCGCCTGCATGTAGAAGTCCGATGGCGGGAATTGGAAGGTGCCATCGTTCACGGGCACAAAGCTCAACGCCTGAGCTCCTGGCAGGCGCGAGGCGGCAAGCATCCGGGCCATGTCATACAACGTCCCTGCAGATCTTTCTTGAAGCTGCTTGCCGCCCTGGCACGCATCTGCCCGATCTGGAGCGCGAAGTCAGGGTCCTCGAGGACTCCCTTGCTCAACAAGACCAGCGCGAAGGAGGCGCTGCTGGCCGCCGCGATGTCCTTCAAACTCCGAACGCGGAAGGTGGCGATGCGGAGCTGCTGCTGCACCATCTGCTGCAGGATCAGCCTCTGCAAGCGAGCTTGCAAGTCCGAAATATGTAACGCGCTTCTGCGACGGCTGCGACTGGCTTCGACTGCTGGCAAGGCGCACGGTGGAGATGGCCTCTGGCTCCCGCTCGGTGGAGCAGAGCAGGATGCGCGCGCTGCTCACGGAGCCCTGCGGCGCCACGTCCGCCCGCCGAGCGCCTGGTGAGGAAAAATTCGTGACAGTGCCTGACACGGCCTCATGCCGCATGAGGGGTGGGCCCCGCCCCGCCTCGCAGCACGGCAGCGGCCACGTCCAGCACCAGGCGTTCCTGCTCCTCCAGGCTGCTGTGACGGCTCAGGGCGTAGCCCTCCAGCGTGCTGATGTGCCGGTAGGTGGCCTGGCAAGGGCACTGCAGATTTAACAGAAAAGGGCGATCGCAGAAATCGCAGCGAATCGGCGCAAGCCTTGATGTCCTCCATGGCGATGCCGTGGCTCGTCAAGGTGTATTGTTGCTCCTCGGTCCACACGGACTCGATCTTGTTGATGCAGTCTTCGTCCGGGAAGGCGAAGCCATCGCAATAGAGCGGGATGATGGGGATGCCGTACTTCCGGGCACTCGTCATCTCCCCTGCACACCACATGCCTGGCTGGCGCATGGGTCGAGAAGCTTGAAGGGGTAAAGAAGAGGGGCAAACGAGAAAATGCAAACTGCAGCACGGGCACGCTGCAGCAGCTCGGGTGTGAGCACGGCCACGAGGCACCGCGTGTCGGAGCTCACGATCTCGAAGATGCGGGCGAGGTCGTCAAGCTCGTCGGAGTCCAGGAAGATGTTCATGCGGCCGTACTTGTGCACGATCAGCTTGAAGAAGCGGCACAAGGCCCCGGCACCTGCCTTGTGGTGGCAGAGGAAGGCATCGTACTTGCTCTGGGACCGCAAGCGCACGGAGACAGCCATGCAGGCCGAGGAGAGCGCTGCCAAAGGCAAGACGCAGAGCACGCAAGCGAGCAGCACCGCTACCAGGAAGCTGGTGTCCGTCTGGTTCAGGCGCAGCAGTGGAGACGCGAGGAGCAACAGGATCAGCAGCGCAGTGGAGAGGACCAGGTCGTTGTAGTTGGCCACCTCGCTGATTAAGATGCGAACCTAAACCCTCACATTGCAAGAGAATCCCATGTGGTGGTGGCTGTGCGACTGAGGCGGCAGCGTCGCTGCGCCAGGGCCAGAGAAGGCTCTGTGCCGTTAGTTTCGTGCAGATCACCGCGCCCATGATGCCCACCTGCAGCGCGGGTGCCGCCACCAAAGCTGCGGGGATCAAGGCCACCACCATGTTGTGCGCGGAAAGCAGCAGAGCGTAGTAGTAGCGCTCGGGTCGGAAGCGGCCGAAGAGGAACTTGTACTTCTCCAGCACCTCCAGGCCTCCGCCCGACCGAAGCCAAGTAGGATACTTCCACGTCAGGAAGGCGATGGTGGAGAGGATTGCCACGGGGTAAGCGAGGATGCCCAAAGAGGCCAGCACCACCAAAGGCCCATGCTCCGGGCTCCAGCAGATGACGTCCGTGCGCGTGGACATCGTATGCAGGCCGTTGGGGTTTGGGCGGCACTGGAAGGGCCGCATTGCGGTGAGGGACATAGCCGTCAGCAGTGCCACCAGCAGCACGCCGTGTAGGTTTAGGAAGGAGTTGAAACTGATCGGCCGCTTGACCCACCTGGCGAGTAGCCAGAAGCCGACGGTCCCGAGAAGCACCGCCGGGTAGGCCAAGAGCTGCGAGCCGTACTCTACGACGTGGCTCTGCGGGTCCAAGATGCAGGAGAACTCGATGTCCAAACTGAAGATGGCCAGCGAGGACAAAACGGCCCTCGCGGGGTCGATCCAGGTGATCTCGAATTGATAGATGGCCTCACACAGTGCCGGGCAAGAAACTATACACAGGTGGAGCTTGAATCTAGAAGCTCTTCTGAAATCAAGCCTCGAGGGACTGCAGGCACACTACCAGTTGCCCGAAGATCACACAGACGATAAAGATGCTGACGGCCACCCGCCGCGCTCGGCTCATGAGAATGCTGGCTGCCACTAGCAGCGGCAGCAGGCCCAGCATCACAATCGGAAGCAGGAGGAAGGGCCACATAGACAAAGCGTCGCAGGGCTTGCACGAGCCGTCCACATCTGAGGCATAGCCACGAAAGCAATCGGCACAGGCGCGCCCGGTGCGCCCAACATTGCACTGTCCAGGGTCACCAGCTAGACATCGTGAGGCGTCGCGGCAAGAGAACACCGAATAGTGGCTGAGGCCCCCGATGTCAGAATGCTCCACCCAATAACCCGCCAGCTGGTACGCGGGAAAAACGTTGCCCGGACAATACATGCCCTCCGGGCAAGACAAGCACTCCGTCTCGTTCCACAGATACCTTCGCAAAACGTGCACGGGCGAGAAGACAGGTGTCACTGAATAATGTAGGGGCCTTCAACCTGTAGGGTTTTGGAGCCATCACTGAATACTCCCGCCTGCCCGGCTTGCAAACACAATCCCACTGACTGGTTGAAGCCAATGCTATCGTGGTCTTGCTTTCCTCACAGCTCCTGCACTCTGTGGCGCCGAACTCCCACTGGTACTGGCCTGCGGACGGGGAGAGCACCGAATGCTTCTATTAGACACTTGCTGATAGCTCTGCACCCTGCTGTGCAGTACGGCATGTCATGCATCGCTACAAGGACGATGGCTCGAGTAGCAGAGTGTCCAGCGCTGTGCAGTCAGTCCATCACCCCGCCTAAATGCGCTTGCTGATATCGGAAAAAAGAACATACTTGCCACTACAGTCTATCCGCCCTAGACAGAGTAGCAACACATGGTGACATCAGAAAAGAGTACCTTCTGTCGGAGAACCAGATCACCAACGCGAACATGTTCCACCCTCTGACCTCCAACATGCACACATTGTTGTTCTGTCGTACGCACCAACGAACTGTCCGCCGATGTCCGTTTCGGTGAGTCCCATCCGTCACAGGCACACCAACATCTGCATAAGCACAGGCACTTGGTTAAACACAACATCTGCACCAGAGTCCAGTAGGATCTTAAAGGTACTTCATTGCTTCTGCGTGCCCTGTACTCCCCAAGTGTTGCTGCCACAGCGGTGTACCTTTCCCTGGTGATGATGCGGTCGACAGAAAACAGCTCACCGAACACAGTCTCTAACAACAAGAAGCAAAGCAAAAACGCGCTTGAGATCCTGGTGTCCTGAAAGATTGAATTCGACCCTGTGCTGCTCCCAAAGTCTGTCGTGGGACTCTCAGGCGATGCAACCAATACTATAGGGGCCTTAATAATTAGAATAGGGTTTTGGGGCCCATTTTTCTATAAGTATGATAAGAAACCCACGAAATAGTATTGGCAATTGTTCAGGCTCTATGTCAGAACCATTTCAAAACTGAAGATTTCGTCGAATGGTAGTCCCAAACATCACAACACGAAACGTCGGAGTGGAGATGTCGGAAGAAACTGAATGCACGATGGTTCCTCGAGGACAAACTGAAAGTTGAATGGAAGCTGTACACTGTAGCACTCTTCTAACCAACCCCTAACCTAAGATCTAAGCCCAAAGACCTAAAGCCCCAAACCCTAAACCTTAAAACCCTAAACCCTAAATCTCCGACCTTGCGGGCACCATTGACACTGCGTCGCCCCCCACTGGTCCGCTTTGGTGCCTTTGGTTAGTAGGGAAGGGAAGAAGGTAGTAATAGTAGCTATAATTGTACCCCATCCCTCCATTCCCTAATCCCTAAACCCTAAACCCTAATGCCTAAACCCTAAACCCTAATCCCTAAACCCTAAACCCTAAACCCTAATCCCTAAACCCTAAACCCTAATCCCTAAACCCTAAACCCTAAACCCTAAGCCCTAATCCCTAAACCCTAAACCCTAATCCCTAAACCCTAAACCCTAAACCCTAAACCCTAATCCCTAAACCCTAAACCCTAATCCCTAAACCCTAAACCCTAAACCCTAAACCCTAATCCCTAAACCCTAAACCCTAATCCCTAAACCCTAAACCCTAAACCCTAAACCATTCCTCCATTCCCTAACCAAAGGTCAGCTGTGGTGCCGGGCAAGCAGACATCGCAGCTCACGGACATGGCCTGCTCCTGGCCTCGGTCCGTTTGGGGTTTAGGGTTTATCATAGGGATCCTTAGGGGTGTAGGGGGAGGGGGGGTAGGGGGCCTTAAGGCCCATAATAAGGACTAATAAGGCCTATTTAAGGAAATATAGTCCCCTACACCCCTCCCCCCTACACCCCTAAGGATCCCTATGAGTTTAGGGTGTTTGGCCCTACCTCCGAAAGCCCTAGTGTAGGAACCTGATTAAGATACCCTGGTCCTAATGCCCCAAAATAGTAGGATTCATAAAAAGAGCCCTGATAAAGGCCTAAGGTTTCTTAATGAGGTTCCTACATTACCTCCGAAAGCCCGTCCCTGAACTGTGTCAAGCGTGATGAAAATCCGGTCATAAGCTCAGACAGGCAGCTGGTGCCCGGGTGGCACAGACCTCAGACAGCTCCGGCCCCCTCAAGCAATCGCACTCCCTCCGCTCTGCGCCGAGGCGCGGCACACCGCCGTGGCGCCAAGGTCGTCCTCCGAGACTCCAATATCCCTTAATTGAGGGATGTACCTGAAACCATTTTTAACCTTGGGAATCCTACTATATACTATAATTGAAGAGTGGATGTACCTGAAACCAGTTTTAACCTTGGGAATCCTATTATATACTATAATTTTTAATATTGGGAATCCTACTATATACTATAAGAGTCTCTGTTCGTCCTCCAGGAGCACAGAGTAGCGCCCGGGTGGGCAGGAGCTGCAGGTTGCATTAGGCGACCGGCTCGTCAACCAGAGCCCATCCTGTCCACAAGGTAACTGTCCAGAATCGCGACAATGGCACTACATTAGAGCGATTAGGATCCAGACAAAGTGAGACAAACTAGGGAAGAAGGGCAGCTGCATAGAGCCCAGAGGCTTGTCCACTCCACGTGAAAGGGCGACAGAGCATGGGCCAATATAGAAACCAAACTAACAGCCAATGAGAATGTGACCATATATAACAGCACGATTGCATACACAATGATGTAAGATTAAACTATGTATGTATGCATGCATGCATACATGTATGTGGTTGCATGTACTAGCATAACAATCTCAGAGTATTGTATATAGCCCCTAACCGCGCAACGTGTACGAAATGAAATGTACTAACGTATCACATGGTAGGCAACCAGACAAACACGTGCAACAAAATGCCATGCCTCCTGCATGCCCTGGCCGGCATAGCAGTTGGACTGCTCTGGCATCCACCCCTGCCACACAGACGTACACGTGGACACACTGCCCTTATTTACAGTTCAGCGCTGTCCAAGAAGGGTACATCATGCTGCGCCATCAGAGTCGGGGCAGGACTGCAGCCAATGAAGCACGACACCCTCTGTATTGCATCGTTGCCTGCCATGTCTCTCTGTTTTGCTGCAGCCACTCGCACGCTCCCTGCCAGCAGGCACCCCACCACTCCTCCGGGCATGACATCGCTACACCCGCAAGCCTAAAATTACGGTAAATCCTGAAATTGCCACCCGGACATCTGGTGCCGCTACCAGCTATAATGGACAGTAAATCTTTCGCCGCTGCGCAGGGAGACCAGCTGGGGCAAACAACGGGTCGAGCCTATAGAGATTGCTTAAATACAGCTCCATCTGGGCTGTCCAGGGCTCTGCCTCCCTTGGCCGGCCAACCGCGGGTGAGCCGAGAACTAGACCGGGAAACCCTGAGAATCCCGATAAGGAGCGCCCCCAAATCCTGAAGCCTGGGGTTTCAACAAGGTCGGGGCTCCAGAAGCACAGAGCCAGAGGAACCGCATGCCACTGAAGTGCTGCACTTGCCGACATTGGATGAGTTTGGGCCGAACCAGAATTGGAACAAAGACTTGGGTGGTCTTGCCGCCTTATGCGTGGGATGGCCCACCACTGCCGAGCCATTGCAACTTTTCGCAGAGAGAACTGATAACTTTCACTGCTGCACCACAACCACGTAACAGCAAACCCAACCACAATTGCGCCGCCATATCCGCAGGAAAGAGAGATCCAGAAGACTCAAGAGGACCCTTAACTCTAAACCCTGAACCCCCAATTGCTACCACACTCCTCGGGCGTCAACTCATCGGTCGAGGACACCGGCAAGGCAGTTAGGATCTGTTGGAGCGCACTCGTGCTCTTCCGCATCATGTCGAGGACTTCAGGCAAGTCCAGCTCCTGAGGCACAGAGTTTCGGCTTTGCGGCCCTAAACCCTACACCCTAAACCCTTCGGGCTCCCTTTTTGTTGGAGTTTTTGCTCAGGGATTAGGATGTTGGATGCAAGGCTGTGTGGGTTCTGATAGGGTTTTGTCAGTTTCTTTCGCCGTCTCTTCTTGGCCTGGCTCTTCTCGTGGCCAAGATCCTTAATAATTAGAACTGTGTTTCGGGGCCCATTATACTATACTTATAAGAAGGAACCCTCAAAACAATATAGGTAATTATTAATACTGTACTTATAAGAGGGAACCCTCAAAACAATACATGAAATTATTAAGGATCGGAGTTGGAGCGCTTGGAGCCCACGATCTCCTTTTAAGGTCTCGGACTCAAATGCAACGAAAAGCCTAGGGTTTAGGGTTTAGGGTTTAGGGCCGTTTCCATGAACCAAAGTACAAGGCAACTACAGCACAGAGGCCCCAACTCCCCAAACCCTCAACCCTAAAACCCCAAAACCCCAAAACCCCCAAACCCTAAACCCCTAAAACCCCTAAACCCCTAAAGCCCTAAAACCAAAACCCCTAAAACCCTAAATCCCCGAAACCCTAAAGCCTCAACCCTACTCCGTGGAGGCTCCATGTTCAGCAGCAGTCCCCTCGCATCCGGTGCCAGGAGGTCCTTCGGGCTTTCGCGCTGAGAGTCTCGCTGCAAGGCATCGGAGTTGTCGTTTTTGGGGTTCGGGGTGTAGGGCTTAGGGTTTAGGGCTTAGGGTTTAGGGATTTAGGGTGTAGGGTTTAAGGATTTAGGGTTCTGGGGTTTAGGGTTTAGGCATTTAGGGTGTAGGGTTTTTGGGGTTTGGGGTTTAGGGCTTATAGGGTTTTGGGTTTAGCGTTTAGGGTTTTAGGGTTTTGGGCTTACGGTTTAAGGGTTTGGGGTTTAGCGTTTAGGGTTTTGGGATTGGGTTTGGGGTTTGGGTTTTGGGGTTTTGTTTAGGGTTTGGGGGTTTAGGGCATGCGTGCCTTTCCGCAGCCTATCAGCGCCGAGCAGCCCACTACCCTGGGGTGAGTCAGGACCTTAAGTTTTAGAGTAAGCCTCCTGGGGGGGTGGGGGGGGGATAAAACAGCACACATCTAGCAAAATCTACCTTAACCTACCGAAACCTAGTTTTTTGTAGGGCCCCAATATATTCCAAATTAGGGTGGAATAAGAACCTACAACAAAAGTAGGGTTTAGTAGTTTACGATAACACATACACCTTGTCTCATAGCAGAACAACTCCCCGTGTGAGAAGGCCGCTCTGCCCTCATGCCTAGTCAACATTCAGTTGAATGAAGCCTGGTTCCCATATGGACAATGCGAAAGCCAGAACTTCAGAGCCTGAACCTTAAACTCCCCTCTTAGTCCTGAAATCTACAGACACGATTCCGAACCCCAACTCAAACTCTCGGCGATCAAAACCCTAAAAACCTTAAATTAATCCTCAACCTTATACCGCAAACCCGTGACCCTAGACCCCAAATCCCACGCAAAAACTCTAATCACCAAACCCCCAACCGCCGAACTCCTAAACCTAACCCCTAAGCCCTAAAGCCAAACCCCTAAACCCTAAAGTCTCAACCCTAACCCACGGAGTCCAAGTTCTGGTTGGCGATCTTCCGGTGATCCAAAGGCTGAGCCATGGTCTCCTCGGGCTTCCAGGTTTCCGCTTAAGAGCAAACTTCTTAAACTCGAAATTAAGGCCTAGGGTTTAGGGTCCAGGGCTTGGGTTCTAGGGTTTAGGTTTTAAGGTTTAAGGCTCAGGATTGAAGTTTTAGATTTAAACCCAGGACTTCCCCCTAATACTAAAGGGTCCTCCCCTCACATAAAACTGATTTCGGAAGGTTCAGTGTTTATATTCAGGGGGGTTCGGGGCATCCGCGCATGAGTCGGATTGGCAGTAAATATTCGTACTGACCCAGATAGTCAGACAAGTAAACAACGACAGTTTCTTACGCAGCCGTTCAGCAGACAGCCAGCCTGCCTCTTAAAGCCGTAAGCCCTAAACCTTTGGCCCTAAGCCCAACACCTAAACCCGAAAGCTTTGGTCTTTTCGGTTTGATGAGTACTGCTGTAGTCTTGGCTCTATTAAAACTACTACAATCCCAAGCCCCCCCTAATGTTTGTAATTAACTTTCAACTGAGGGCCCGAAACTGCGAATATCTGGGGGCCGGGAGGTTTTATATTAGGGGCGGGCTTTAATATTAGAGGGAAGGGATTATACGCCAAACCCCAAGACCTTGCTCCACACAAGAATACCCGAGGTTTCAGAGTTTACACGGTACATGCAAAGATTTTGCAGCGACACCTCCAGTACGCCGCCTTTTGGGCACAGAGTGACGCAGACAGATGGATAGATGGATGGACGGATATATAGACAGATAGATAGGTAGATACTTAGATAGATACTTAGACAAATAGATACAGCTAGACAACTAGACAAACAAATGTATGGAACAAACAGGTTGATAGAGAGACAGATGAACAGATACATAGGTAGAAATACAGATAGACCGATAGTAAGACAGCTAGACAGGCAGAAAGAAAAACAAGCAGGCAGACAAGCAGACAGCAAACAGAGGGTACATAAATAGACATAAGTAGGTTGGTATATGGATAACGGATTGATGGATAGATGGATACATGGATAGATGGATGAATGGATGCATGCATAGACGGATGCAGAGATGCATGAAGGGATGAATAGATGGATGGAGGGAGGGATAGACGGATGGATGGACGGATGGATGCATGTAGACGGCTAGACTTTGGGCCCTGCCGATGTTTCGCAACCAGAAACGACCGTACTTCCCAAGATAGGTTCCATAAACTAAGAAGATGAGGTGGACAAGAAGATGAGGGGGATGATGGCAGGAACTGGTGAGGATGTGCACATACATATATATATATATATATATACACACACATAAGTACCGCACTTTACACCACAGCGTAAATAGTCTGATTTCTGTTCTTTGCGTGATGTGATATGTACATACACATAAGTATATATGCAGCTCTAAAACAGTTTCAGGGACGGTGGGTTTGGCTTTGGGCCGTGCTGGCCTTGTCGCCCAAGGTCCAGCGCTGCTCATTGAACCTGAGTCCGTGTTGTGAAGGAAAGAAAAAAGATCGTCGTTGCGAGCTCCCTCTTGTAGGGCCTATAGAGTTCATATGGTCAAATTATGAGCAAACCCCAAACCAGAAGAAGTTGAAAAGTATCCCAAAAGCACTGACCGCGGAACTCCGGGAAGGAAATCAACTGGTGTCCGAGTGCGCCTAACGTAAGGTCCGGCTCCCAGAAGTAGAAGAGAATATCATGCTGGGAGACCAGATTCGCAAAAGTTCGTCCGGCCTCGGTCGCCCCTAAAGCCATGGGCATGGAAAATGCGATGGCCTTGGACATCAGCTCCTCCACGCCGTAGACGTACCTCTGGGCACTCCCTGCCAGAGTCGGAATGCATTCAGTGGAGTTGTGCCTGCAGGCTGGGGACAGCCACCAATAGCCATCCGGACACTTGGGCACGGCTGCTGTTCCAGATAGATTTACCCCATCAACGTCGTTCGTAAAGTATAGATACCGCCCAACGTCCGGAAAGACGCCGAGCCAAGTGGCGCAAGGGACCAAAAGAGACTTGTCAATGGTCTCCAGGCTCGAAAACCATTCTCTCGGGTTCCGATAGTTCACATCGTAGTTCCTCGGATGGATTTGGTCTTCTAAGGAACAAGCCGTGCTTCGATGTCAGGATGCTGACGACACAAGCCACCATACCGAAGTACAAGACTACAAGGGTGAAAGCGCCTAACACAGAGCTCTTTCCGAAAGCACCTGGCAAGGAGCCTTTCTAAGAGCTTGGCGAAGCTGAGGGATCTGAATGTAGACCCGCAAACAGCAGGATCCCTATACCGAATGAACTATAATTACGTTCATTATTCGAGAAAACCCGCTCTCCGAAACCCAAGAACAGACTTCCAGTTTGCTCTCTGGCTTCCTATAGTCGTCGAGAAAAGTTCTCTCCGCAGCTGCCCTTTCCAGCGAGGCCCCGTTGACATAGAGCCCCGACTGTGAGAAGAATCCCAGCCTCAGCTTGTTTTGGGTTCGGGGTTTAGGGTTTTTAAGGGTTTAAGGGTTTAGGGTTTTTAAGGGTTAAGGGTTTAAGGTTTTTAAGGGTTTAGGGTTTAGGGTTTGGGAATGTCGAGCTTCTTTTTTGAGACGGACTGCATATTAAAACACGAAAGGTTTACAGACGGATCTACCGCGTAACGAAGATACGTCCTCCAGCACGCCACCCATCTTGAAGCGCTGCACTCTGTCGAAGTGCGGGGTTACCTCTCAGGAGGCTTCCTTGAGCTTCAGGTTCAACATTCTCAAGGAGCCTCGAAGCCCTTACTTGCGGACCATGCTTACATTCGTTGGAAGCGAACCCCCAAACCCTAAACCCTACGTAGTCAAAGCTATACTCGCTAAGGTGTGGGGGGTGCTCTGGCTTTGGGGACCCCTCCACCCCAGCCATAGTGGTCTGGACTCGGAGAGCCTGTATTTTGGATGCTAGGAGTGTTTAGGGCTTCAGGGTTTAAGGTTTACAGCTCGGGACCGAACAAACGGTCAGAGAAGAGCCTCAACGAATTGGGGTTTACCCGAAATACCTCCAGGCTCCTCTACGAACATCCTGTTTGCAGGGGTCTTGAGCTGGGGCCTTGTAGCTTTGGATTCTCAACTTGCAGCCCTCATGCAAGGGTTCCTGCGTCGTCTAAACGTCGCTTTGTAGCTTTCGGGGGGGGTGCCTAGACCTGCAAGCCCTTTGTTGGGGGGGCCCAAGTCAATTTCCAACGCTATTCTGGGGGGTGCCTTGTTTTCCTAAGCTTTAAGCGTGCAGTATACCCTAAAACCTTATTCTAGTTTATCTATTTGAAGTGGTGGTTTAGTTGGGTTTAGTGTTGCGGGTTCAGGAGGGGATCTTCCAAGCACCTCCTCGTCGAGGTAGACCCCGATCGCCACATGCATCCTCGTCTCCTGCTTGCAGATCGAGCAGCTTGGCTCATGTGTGGATGTGTGTGTATATATATATATATGTATATACAATATACATGTACAGTCATGTGCATATAAAACCCTAGCCCTAAACCCCACCTAAGTAATCTAGTCCTGTGTTCGAAATCTGGGGCTTGCCGTGTAGCACCCCGAAAGATGTGGGCACATCTGGAATCTCTAGAAACCGTACAGTAAGCCGTAACTTCACCCAGAAATGATATTTAATCGTCAACATTGTAGAAACCCACTGAAGCCTAAATGTCACACTCCAGACACCCTGTCACCCCCGGAAAGCTCCTGGCCGTGACATCCTCGATTGAGTGCATTAGTAGGATTCTCACAGCCGGCCACGGCATAGAGGGAATCTTGCGCCAGCAACGAGTTGGCGACCTCCAAAAAATGTTGGTCTGAGTTGTCGGGGTTGGGGTTTCAGGCCGGGCAACTTCAGGCTTTTCGGGATCTGGATTTCGGTTTAGGGCATAGGGCTTAGGGTCACTACATGCTGGTGGTTTCAATTCGAGGTTTGATCCAGGCTAGATCCAGGGCTCACCGACGTTTTACGATTAAGGGGGTGATATTCGGGTTTTGGCACCGGCATCTTCATGATTTCAGGTTCCTCGTTCAGCGGTTTGTGCTTCGAGAATTTGTGGTTGGAGGGGCGTTTAAAGCGCACGCTCGATCCTCGACTTTAGGGTCTTGGTGCATGGCTTCATGGAAAATCTAGATGCTCTTGAACAAGAGTCATCGCACAGGCTACAGGCGAAATCCGTACAGCGAGCCACCTCCATGCGCACGTTGTAGCCCAGATATTCCTCTGCAAGGATCTGGAAGGCGGCCGTTGGGGTCGCCATCTGCCACTTGGTCTGCCCGTTCCTGGGAGTCGGATTGGCTTGGATGCTTCCTGCGCTGCCCTGAACCCTAAACCCTAAACCCTAAGTTCCCGGAAGATTCAAAAACTTGGCCACAAACTCTTGCGAGAAGGACCAGACGAATCGAGAAAGACTCTAAACTGAATCCGTATGGAACCCGGTAGCATCCGTTTCTCGAAGATCCTTGTAGCAACCCAGTGTATCCCGTTTCGTAAAACTTGAAGTATGCCTAAACCCTAACTCAGGTGTCGATTTCAACAGTCCCCAAGATGATTATGTGTAACTAGGGCTCTATATTAAACAAGAAGGGAAATCAACAATTATACCTCAAAGCCTCAACCGAGGCTCCAGATGCCCAGGGGGAAGCTCGTGCCATTGTTCGTCAGGTTCTTGCGCTGCAGGCGCGGAACCGCGTCAGGTAGACATGTCTGGCCGCCCAGCCCCTGGTGGTTCTGAACTCTTCCCGTAAAGGCTTGTAAGCCATATCAAACATGAACGCCAAACCCCGAAACACTAGCGACCCTCTCGCAGTGCGCCGGGTGGTGGGAGGGCGGGGAGTGTAAAGGGGGCCCTAAACCCTAAACCTTAAACTCTGAACCCTAAACCCATACCAAGCGGAACTGAGTTCGGGACATCACTGTTATTGTCTCTCGGGTTTCGGTTTCGGGTCAGCACCCATCCTCGTGTCCCCGGAAATGGTACTGGAAATAACTGGCACGCATCGCAAACCCACCACCCAGTAGCTTTACGAGGGGGTCCAGATCCCGGAACCCTAATCTTACCTTTGGTTAGTCGGGAATGGAAGAATGGTAGTAATAGTAGTTATGATTGTACTCCATTCCTTCATTCCCTACTACCCAAAGGTAAGTAATACCATCCTCGATCTTCGACCTTTAGCTTCTGCACCTAGAAAACCCGCTGCAATCCTGAATGGTAGTGCCCGTCTGTTGGATTACCAAAGCCATAGGCGAATTCAGAGGGAAGGGTTGAGGCCTTCAGGGGTTTAGGGTTTAGGGTTAAGGGAACTATCAGGGCTCCTTTAAGGGAACTATAAGGGCTCCTCTAAGGGATCTACAAGGGCTCCTTTAAGGGTTCAGGGGCTCCGGCTTCAGGGCTTCAGTTGATAGCAGTCTGAGGCACCAAGACTGAGCAAAGCAGTAGGGTGAGCCCCAGAAATGCCGCTGGACTGCCTTGCGCGAAAAGGACCGCCGGAAGAGCTACTGTTCTGGGCTTAGGGTTTAGGTTTCCATCAACTGTAGAAGGGTTTCAACACGCTCCTACCCTAGTTCAGCCTTGGGTTTTGGGAGTGGTTCAAGTTCCCAGGGTCTTGTCCGTGTGGGACTCTAGAGGTGTCTGTGAGGCGTTGTACAGACATTTGAAGCTTTTCGCCAAGGTTCGTTTGTAAGTGAATTTCTTACCAGCTGGCAATAACTACACCTAAACCCTAAACCCTAAACACCAGCATCACCCTAGTTTTCAGTAACTGTGATCCTCTAAGGCTCCGACCGGCCCCCATGCCACGGCAAAGGGCTCGCCATGTGCCGGCTATCCGTGGCTCCAAATTCTTCGAAGTTGTTCTGTGGGTCTGTAGAGGTCTGGGCAGAAGAAGGATCTGAGGTTTGGGATCCCATGGTCTTGTTGTATCAGCTCCAGAGCCGGCAGCGAATCGACCTTTTTTTTCGAGCTTGTAGATCATGAGCACCGTCCCTAACTAGCCAGCCGTGACACCATCGCGAGGAAAATGGGTCCATGCTACAATACACAACACTACGTGCTCACCGTGCAACCCTCCATCACTCGGAGTTGGCTAATGCAGTGCTGATGACACGGTGCAGTGCTGCCAGACTCGAATACGATCCTGACGGGATGGTCTTTAAATGCCCCTATAAACCCGAAGAGATCTCGCGTGGCCATGGCTGCTCGTTCTCCGCCCGCCGCGACCCCACCATGATAAGGTATAGTAAAGTATCGTATGGTATCGTGCGGTATGGTATACGTAGTAAAGAATGGTACAGTAAGGTATAGTCTATTAGTATGGTATCATATAGGGCCCGAATCGCCGACCAGCCGAGCAGTAGCTGGTAGGAAAATCGGAGGCCCCAGAACCCGGGTTTTGCCCCACACGGGGCAGGGTTCGCCATGAGCCTGTTGAGATGAGCTGTAGGGGCGAGGCCACCTGGTTTCGCGATGAGTTCTGGAGGATCGTGTGTGCCGCAGTTCTTGCCGTCGTGGTGATGACCATGGCGCACAAAATAGCAACTGCCCTGGCCAAGTGCACAGACGAGGGCGAGTGGTGGAAGTCGATCAACGTCCAGCGGGAGAATACGGAGGACATGCAGATAGAAGCTAGTGCGATCACTGCAGGCTCCCTGACGGTCCAACGCATTTGCCACTATCTGTCGATTGAGGCAAGCACATACCACCGCTTCATGCCCATTCTGCACGGGGAACCTGGGGATCATGTTGATCACTGTGTTTCCGTCCTAACCGGAATTACAGTGCTCCGCCTCATTGCCGCGGCTGTTTGGGCAGTTTGGCCCCGGCCCACTGGGAATGAGAAGCCTTGCGTCGGCAGCTTCCTCAACGAGTACTTTGGGGCGCTCGGCGCTGTGACGGCCTGCTGGTTCTTACATGGACTCTTCATCAAACATACTACCCCGGAGCTAGCTTTCAGCAGAAGTATCATCGTCAATGCTTTTGTTCTGTGCGTCTTAGACGTGTTTTGCGTCAACGGGTTCGTCAAGCAGGCAGACTCCGTCCAGAAGAGGGGCGGAACTTGTGAGGGCTGTGCTGGCATCGGCCATAACGGCGAGGATGTGGCATGTTCTCTGAGCGTGGTCGCTGCGGATGCTGATTTAGTCAATGTGGGAGCTGGCCTGGGGACAACCATTGCCGGCTTCTGCATGCTGGTTGGCATCTGTTGCGAGAAAGTTTGTGTAACTCAGCCTTCGAGTCATGGACTCCGCAACCACCCGGTTATTGGGACTGCCTTGGTAGCCAGGCTGCTGCTGGGCTGCATTTGTGATGTATCCCGGCTTGGTACTGGTACACTGTTCCCATTGCCACGAAGAAGGAGCCAGACAGTGTTTTTGTATAGCGGAAGCCGCGTACATTGCCATTATGTTTTTCTTGAGTACGGCTCGGGCGTATGATAGTTCATGAACTGTGCTACCGCAGTAGAGCTGCAGAGCGGCAGTCAGTGCACTTCATATCGAGTGTGAAGGCACTAATATGAACATGCGGGCATGGCCATTTGAATACGCCATGCGGGGCCTGAAGCTTGCAGTTTGCCTCTCTGCCCCATGGGGAACAAGGCTCAAGCTTTTAGCGTTTCTGTTACGATGTCAATATATCACCTCCAAAGAAGGTGTTCCGGCATCGCGGGTATGTCGTTATATATAGTTGTGTTGCGCAGGGATGGCCTCATTCATACCCATGAGGAAGATCCTGCGCAGTTGTAGGCCTGCTTCGCATTGCACGTTGAAGCTCCATGTCGATTCCTTGTGCAGCTCATGCGCATGTTATGGTGCGACTTCCTTTTGATTTTGGGTGTGAAGCGTTGCTAGTGCTACGGTTTTTCAGCTTTGTGCTACCGGTTTCATGCACAGCATCTTGCACACTTCACCGTGCGATCGCCCAGATTACTGCACCGCGCACTGCTGAGTGGTTCGCGAGCGCAAACTGGGGATTCGCTTCGGTCTTAGAATTCGAATGCTAGCGGTACGTTCTCGACAGGACCTTGCACCGCCGGAATGAATGAATGAATGGTATCATATCTTCGTAGCCTGCATCCCTCAGAGGCAAGCCCCTGTAATGGAGTCCCCTACGGTTCGGGCACCGGGAGTTCAGCCGAGCGATTTAGTGAAGTTGGGGCTTTTTCCCATGCAGATCACAGGGTAAACATGGCAAAAACGAACTAAAGCACGGTAGCCAGTGCACCTGAAAGCCATGCATAATAACGCGAGTCCCACATCCCGGGAGCTGCGCGGGAAAAGATGGGTGGCTGAAAAGCTCTTCAAGACCCCTCGTTCGAGGGGTGCTGCGAGTCTCAAGGTAGGAAGCCTCGTTGCCTTTGGCAGCTTCCAGGCAACATTAGCGCACTCTTTGTGAGCGCAGGGCACGAGGCCCTCAGGGCGCTTCGTAAGTCTCATGTCTGGACATTCGGGTTGGGGTACATCTGGATATGCAAGGCTAGGTATACCAAAGATCGTCGTGAATCGAATCCTCACTGTCTTGCTCCGCACTGCGGTCCTTTCGCAGCAGTCATTGTGTCATCTTTGTTCAACATGCGCAGCACTACGATCCAGATCTGCATCCCCTCATGATGCGCATGCACCCGGGCTCCTGGTCAGGTGTGGTTGCGGTTCTCGCATCGCCATCAGCGTCATCGAAGCCTGAAAATCAACACTTTGCTAGAAGATGCTAGTAGCCCTTCGTATCTGAGTCTCTAGATGCTGGCAGAAGACATGCCCCCGAATACTCAAGACGAATACTCAGGGTACCTATACTGAACTTAGAACCCTAGCAAAAATTAAAATTTTAGCTGTTTCTTAGGGATTATAATAACCAAGAATTATTTCTAAGTACCCCTAGCGTATGGGCCACGAGCAGATTTTGCCGGCCACTGCCTGTCAGGGACATGGAGATGTCAGCGACGCCGACCTCGTCGGCGGTGGTGGTTCTGTTGGTGGACTGCGTCCTGGCGCAAGAATACCGGCGCACTAAACCCTAAACCCTAAATTCTAAACCCTAAACCCTAAACCCTAAACTCTAAATTCTAAACTCTAAACCCTAAACCTAAACCCGAAACCCCAAACCCTAAACTCTAAACCCTGCAACCCTGGGTAAAAAGGGGGGGACCGGCCTTCTCTCGACAAGGTCCTCCAGGCTTCCGAACCTTTGGCAGATCTGCATCACCTGCCTGCCAGGAAGAGGCCGGGAAGGGGTCATGTCAAAACATGCATGTATGTACATATGTCTGGAGAGCGTAACGGAATGCAGGCGGGGGGGGGGGGGATATCAACAACAAAAAAACAATTGTGAGCCGTTACCTGTGTTTTTTTTTGCCCCCCTCGCCCCCTCCCCCCCCGACCCACAGGCGACCCTTCCCCGACCAGACCCTCCATCTGAAAAGTAGGCTGCATGCATGAATAGGTTAGCTAAGCACGTGGACCTGCACAGGTCATATCCAGGTTTGAAGCAAAATTTACATGAACATTAAACGTAGCGAGTTTGCGACAGTTAGCGATTTATACAAGTACGGGGAATACACTCTGAATCCTTCACTCCCGACTGGCATGAAAAACTGGGGCCTGTAGTGTGCTATTTTCTGTATGTATATATATATATATATATATCTCTCTATATATATAGAAACACATAAAGTTTGAGTATTATACACATATAATATATGTAGGCATATATATATATATATGCTACCCCCCCCCCTCAGGTACCCAGGTTTTCGTCTTTGTGCTGATAGCACGAAAGAAGTCGGACAGAAAAGGCTGCAAGTGCACGCGCATGGTCGCGATAAGCCGAACTATAGTACTAGTAGTGAGCGAGTGTGACAAACTGCAGGGTATGGCGAAGCAGGCCTACTGAAACCCAGTAAGAGAAAGAACTTTGCACGGCATAGAGGTGATACTGTAGCATCCCCAAGGCCATGCACGCAGATTTCGGATCAAGGTGGATAGTGGCTATGATTAATTGGCTGTCGTTATGTTTTTTTACACAGGCAACAATGTCATTGCTGTGGTGGGTGTTGCAGTCTCTCACATGAACTGCTGTGTTCATTGGTTCATACAGACATATATGGAATAAGCCTAAAGCAGTGTCATATAGTGTCAGTATACTTGTCAAAGCCTTTAGTCTCCGCAGCACTGTACAATGATTCATGCGTGTCTGTCAAATTAGCAGTCAATAGCGACAAAAGTATGAAATCGTGTTTCACGATGGTGTGTGTAAGCTTCGCAATTGCTACTGCAAGTATAGTCTCCATTGCCTTAGGAATCTGATCTCCGTTTCTTTTCCCAGTCATGAAACTGCTACATGTTCTGTTCTTCTATATCGAGCTCAAATGTCAAGTGTGGTTTTAATATTACCTCTCACAGTGTTGTGATCACATCTTGTAAATTGCCATTATTCCTGTTACAGTGGTTATCATACTTCACCAATACCAGGCCATTTAGGACCATGTACCACCCGGCTTGTTTAATTTCTGCATCAAATTTTACTGTGTCTATTACTGTTGTGATTGTTCATTCAGACTGCTTCGTATATTGTTCGGGAACCTTGCTTAATAGTAGCCAAGCATTATGAAGTAAATGAAGTACCTGCTGAGTCCTGTGTTTTATACTCCCTGCTAAGTTGAGTATAAACCTACCAGAGAGCACCACGTGAATACGTACACTTGTGCTTCAACACACTTCTTGGTAGGATGATGGTTAACCAAGTCACACATTTGCGCTTGCTTTTTACCTGCTGAGAGTGAGTTGTTAGTCTTCCAAATCAAACATGATCCAACACGCCGGGGCTGCGTGTTACACGCTAGGTTGTATGTTGTAAGTAATGTGTTCGACTATAGTTTTTTCACGTCAGGTGACTTCGACATGTTTAATCCGAGTGCAGTTCATCAAAAGTGCGTGCATCATACAGCTAATATCCATTTTATTGGTCGCAGAATCGTTTTCGAAAGTCTGCACCTACCAAATGATGACAAGTTGACAACGATGTATGTCAGAATTCTGTTACACATGGTAGTCTTTTGACTACTGGCTCTTTGTTTTTTTGTAAGCACCAGTGGCACACCAAAAAAGAATACACAACCACAACGACCAAAGACCCCCATGCAAACACCAAGCAACAGAAGTAGATCCTTCTACATTTATCTTAAGAAGTGGGTGATTAAGCCAGCTAAGCTTGCATTGGTCGTGCAGCAATAGCTTTCCTATCATAAATTTTTGTATCTTAGACATGGAGTACAGCCTTGTACGTGATAAACAGAAAACCCATGAACTGGTGTTCCCACAGTAGTGTCTTCAAGCGGAGACTATGAATTGCCTAGCTTCGTGTTGGACCAGCTCGTGAGTTTAATCAAGGATGCAAATACCTTACCGGCTTGTCTGCAAAACGCCTCGCACGAGTACGTAAGATCTGCTCAATCGCAACTTTCGGTAACAACGTATTGAAATATGTAGTACTGTGGACAATGTTGGCGAAACCAGCATGTTCAACCATTCCCATGGATCTGGAGAAATTTCGGGAGCCGGAGCCGCAGTTTCGGGAATATTGGAAGTTGTTGGTAAAACCAACACTTTCCATGATCCCCTTTCAGACAAATCATGGAAATTGTTGGTTTTTCCAGCATTTCCAACAATTTCCATGAATTTGGTAAAACCTCGGGAGCTCGCCCCATAGTTTCGGGAATCATGGAAATTGTTGGAAATGTTGGTAAAACCAACAATTTCCATGATTCCCCTCAGACAGATCATGGAAATTGTTGGTTTTTCCAACATTTCCAACAATTTCCATGAATTTGGAAAAACTTCGGGAGCCCGCGCCATAGTTTCGGGAATCATGGAAATTGTTGGAAATGTTGGTAAAACCAACAATTTCCATGATTCCCCTCAGACAAATCATGGAAATTGTTGATTTTACCAACATTTCCAACAATTTCCATGAATTTGGAAAAACCTCGGGAGCCCGAGCCATAGTTTCGGGAATCATGGAAATTGTTGGAAATGTTGGTAAAACCAACAATTCCCATGATTCCCCACAGACAGATCATGGAAATTGTTGGTTTTCCAACATTTCCAGCACGTTCCATCGATTTGGAGAAAGCTCGGGAGCAACAATACAGTAGACGCTACACTTAGAAGCCCAGAGAGCCACAGTAAACGAAAACGTGCTTTCCATGAGACGCAATGACCAAGGAACACAAACAAATATCAGGGACAAGGCGTCTGACTTGAACAGGACACAACCTGGGTACCGGGGGGGGGGTACCATATATATATATATATATATATATATATATGGTCACCCCCACCCCCCATGACAGACCATCCCCTTCAAAACATCGCTCCCACCGGCGTGTTCGTGCTTTTTCCGGGGTATCGAGTTTGAGCCCTCCGAACGTATCTGTGGAACCACCAAAAGACTGAGACCCGTTGACAGACCATGCCCTTTCAACTCAGTCGTAGCGCATGGTCTGTGATCGGGGGAGGTGGCACTCAGCTTTCAAAAACTCAATTCCAAAATTTCCAAAATTCTCTCCCCTAACTTTCCGGATTTCCAAAATTTCCAAAAATTCCAAAAATTCCAAAAATTCCAAAATTTCCAAAATTTCCAAAATTTCCAAAATTTCCAAAATTTCCAAAATTTCCAAAATTTCCAAAAAGTCAGCCCTTATGTTTTGGAAAAATCCTGTCGGCTAGGTCGGGTCGGAGATTTCGGAGATTTCGGAAATTTTGGAAATTTTGGAACTTCTGGAATTGATTTTCAATGGGCTGATTGTGACCCATCGGATGACAGACCATGCACTACGACTCACTTGCAAAGGCAAGGTCTGTTTAGACGATTGTCAGTGTTTATCTATTTTTCTAAATTGGTACTCCTACGAATACTATTACCAATACTCATTCTGACATTGATCATTTGCTGACTGCCCAAGCTAATACCAGCATTAACACTAATATTTACACTTTTTTAAGCCAATACGAATAGGCACCATACAAATAACAAATACTAATAATGATTAACACTGACGTTCATACTCCTACGCATATCAATAATTATGCTCATATTGGTAGTAGTGTATTTTAATTCCAATACTAATACACACCTGCATATACCAATGTACATAAATATACATACCACTATATTAAAGTACAAATACATTAGCTCGTTAGTATTTTCATGTAATCAGGAATAATACTAATATAAGACAAACGTTCATGCGAATACATAACCTCATTTTAATATTAGCACTCGCACTAGCACTATTACTAATACCAATCACACTGTTTATACCAACACCAAGATTTACATAAGTATTGATACTCCTACGGATACTACCGCGTATACTCTTATGCTGTTAACAGTAATGCTGTCACCAATACTAATACTGACATTGATAACTTGCTGAATATTCAAGATAATGCCAGTATTAATACCATTATTAACACTTATACTAAGGCTACTGCGACTATGGATAATCCTAATTCGAATATTAACATTAATACTCCTACGAATACCAATAGTCATATTCATATTGATGTGAAGACTAATACCATTACAAAAGACACGTGCATATGCTAATGCACACCAGAACACATACCATTAACTTAAAATGCCGATATGTATCAATGCATTCATGTACTGATGTTTTAGGACAAGCATATACCCATATACCAACATACCAATGTAACAATACACTACTTGTTAATGTGTGAATATACTATACTAGTATGCTATTATACTAGTATGCTACTATACTAGTATGCGACTACTGTAATATGCAAGTATACCGACGTGGCAGGTTAGTGTACTAATACGACAACATACTGATACACTTATAAATCTTTAGACAATACACCTATATTGCATATACTAGTATACTAATACACTAATGTACGAATATACTGGTATGTTAATATACTAATATATTAATACAGCAATATACTAGTTTACTCATGCATCAGTTGTACTAAAGTATTAAATCTACGAATATGCAAGTATACAAATATGTTGCCTCTCGAACACATCAATGTGTTGATATACTAACCTGCTGATATATGAAACTATCAGAATAGTAACATATCGAAACTAACTCTAATTTTGATACCAATACTAGCACCTCTGCCATTATTAACTGATATTAAACCCAGCATGAAGACTGATACTAATACTAGCAGTGGTACTATTACTGGCATTGACACTGGCACTAACACTAAGACTAAAACGAAGATGCGCACTAACATTAATGTATACTTACTACTGTCGATATATACATATATATATATATACATACTTACAGTAAAGACTAATACTATTGCTGATACTAATACTAATACCAATATTAATACTCATACTCATCCTATATCAATGCTACCACAAAACTCATAACTCACGTGTCGCGCATCTGGTCCATGCGTCCTCGGTACATGGCATGTTAAAAGTATACTTGGTATATGTACTGTAAAGGATTTGCTTTACAGATTGTCGTCATGTGTGGTGTGTTTAGATGCAATATCTCAGCCTAGTCACCGAACGAGGGTACACTATCACAAGGGCATGGTCTGTCAACGGGGGGGGGGGGGGTGAGCATATATATATATATATATATATACAATTATATATACTATGTATTCGTCCAGGGCTCATGTCAAGCGGAAAAGCTGTGCACCGCGCCTCTCGAGGATTCCGCTGGAGGCGTGGGGCGTCAGGGGCAGCGCGAGGATGCCCAGCAGCGCCTGCCGGCAAGGACGAAGCAGATTGGCACGGAGCAGTGAAGGCAAAGAAAGACGGGAGAGCCATCCACAGAGGAGCCGTGAAGGCAAAGAAAGCCAGAAGAAAGATACGGAAGGATAGAGAGGAGTTGTGGCACGGAGGACATGGGCTGGCCTGGTAGGCCTTTGCCAAGCTGCGCCCGGCATTTGGCCCGAGCCCGGCCACGCCGCCCTCCTCCACCTGAGGATAACAATCATGCCCACATCTAACCCACAGCACTGCCGCTGCGACCCTCGCCCGCCTGCATGTAGAAGTCCGATGGCGGGAACTGGAAGGTGCCGTCATTCACGGGGACAAAGCTCAGGCCCTGTGCTCCTGACAGGCGGGAGGCGGCAGGGATCTGGGCGCCTGGGCCATGTCATGTCTCGACTTGAAGCTGCTTCTTATTACTAGCAATAAGAATAGTAAAAATAATAGTTAATAGTAAGATAATAAGAATAAAAACAATAATAACAATAATAACAATAATAATAATCATCATCATCATAATAGTAACGACTTGAGCTGCTTCATGCCGCCCTGGCACGCATCTGCCCGATCTGGAGCGCGAAGTCAGGATCCTCGAGGACCCCCTGGCTCAACAAGACCAGCGCGAAGGAGGCGCTGCTGGCCGCCGCGATGTCCTTCAAACTCCGAACGCGAAAGGTGGCGATGCGGAGCTGCTGCTGCACCATCTGCTGCAGGATCAGCCTCTGCATGTGCAAGCGAGCTTGCAAGGTCAAAACGGATGACGCGCTTCTGCGACGGCTGCGACTGGCTTCCACTGCTGGCAAGGCGCACGGTGGAGATGGCCTCTGGCTCCCGCTCGGTGGAGCAGAGCAGGATGCGCGCGCTGCTCACGGAGCCCTGCGGCGCCACGTCCGCCCGCCGAGTGCCTGCTGAGGAAAAATTCGTGACAGTGCCCTGACACGGCCTCATGCCGCATGAGGGGTGGGCCCCGCCCCGCCTCGCAGCACGGCGGCTGCCACGTCCAGCACCAGGCGTTCCTGCTCCTCCAGGCTGCTGTGACGGCTCAGGGCGTAGCCCTCCAGCGTGCTGATGTGCCGGTAGGTGGCCTGGCAAGGGCACTGCAGATTTAACAGAAAAGCGCGATCGCAGAAATCGCAGCGAATCGGCGCAAGCCTTGATGTCCTCCATGGCGATGCCGTGGCTCGTCAAGGTGTATTGTTGCTCCTCGGTCCACACGGACTCGATCTTGTTGATGCAGTCTTCGTCCGGGAAGGCGAAGCCGTCGCAGTAGAGTGGGATGATGGGGATGCCGTACTTCCGGGCACTCGTCATCTCCCCTGCACACCACATGCCTGGCTGGCGCATGGGTCGAGAAGCTTGAAGGGGTAAAGAAGAGGGGCAAACGAGAAAATGCAAACTGCAGCACGGGCACGCTGCAGCAGCTCGGGCGTGAGCACGGCCACGACACAGCGGGTGTCGGAACTGACGATCTCGAAGATGCGGGCGAGGTCGTCAAGCTCGTCGGAGTCCAGGAAGATGTTCATGCGGCCGTACTTGTGCACGATGAGCTTGAAGAAGCGGCACAGGGCCCCGGCACCTGCCTTGTGGTGGCAGAGGAAGGCATCGTACTTGCTCTGGGGTCGCAAACGCACGGTGACGGCCAGGCCGGCTGTGAAGAGCGCCGCCAAAGGCAAGATGCAGAGCACGCAAGCGAGCAGCACCGCTACGAGGAAGCTGGTGTCCGTCTGGTTCAGGCGCAGCAGTGGAGATGCCAGGAGCAACAGGATCAGCAGTGCAGTGGAGAGGACCAGGTCGTTGTAGTTGGCCACCTCGCCGACTAGCACAACAGAGAAAACAGGCAAGATGAAAATCTAAACCCCCACATGGCAAAGTGAGAATCCCATAAGGTGGGTGGCTCTGCGACTGAGGCGGCAGCGTCGATGCGCCACGGCCAAAGCAAGCTTTGCGCAGTGAGCTTCATGCAGATGACGATACCCATGATGCCCACCTGCAGCGCGGGTGCCGCCACCAAAGCTGCGGGGATCAAGGCCACCACCATGTTGTGCGCGGAAAGCAGCAGAGCGTAGTAGTAGCGCTCGGGTCGGAAGCGGCCGAAGAGGAACTTGTACTTCTCCAGCACCTCCAGGCCTCCGCCCGACCGAAGCCAAGTAGGATACTTCCACGTCAGGAAGGCGATGGTGGAGAGGATAGCCACGGGGTAGGCGAGGATGCCCAAAGAGGCCAGCACCACCAAAGGCCCATGCTCCGGGCTCCAGCAGATGACGTCCGTGCGCGTGGACATCGTATGCAGGCCGTTGGGGTTTGGCCGGCACTGGAAGGGCCGCATCACGGTGAGGGACATGGCCGTCAGCAGTGCCACCAGCAGCACGCCGTGTAGGTTTAGGAAGGAGTTGAAACTGATCGGCCGCTTGACCCACCTGGCGAGTAGCCAGAAGCCGACGGTCCCGAGCAGCACCACCGGGTAGGCCAAGAGCTGCGAGCCGTACTCCACGACGTGGCTTTGCGGGTCCAAGATGCAGGAGAACTCGATGTCCAAACTGAAGATGGCCAGCGAGGACAAAACGGCCTTTGCGGGGTCGATCCAGGAGATCTCGAATTGATAGATGGCCTCACAGTGCCGGGCAAGAAACTATACACAGGTGGAGCTTGAATCTAGAAGCTCTTCTGAAATCAAGCCTCGAGGGACTGCAGGCACACCACCAGCTGCCCGAAGATCACACAAACGATAAAGATGCTGACGGCCACCCGCCGCGCTCGGCTCATGAGAATGCTGGCTGCCACTAGCAGCGGCAGCAAGCCCAGCATCACAATCGGAAGCAGGAGGAAGGGCCACAGAGACAAAGCATCGCAGGGCTTGCAGGAGCCGTCCACGTCGGAGGCATAGCCACGAAAGCAATCGGCACAGGCGCGCCCCGTGCGCCCAACATTACACTGTCCAGGCTCACCGGCTGGACATCGCGAGGCGTCGCGGCAAGAGAACACCGAAAAGTAGCTGAGGCCCTCGACGTAAGAATGCTCCACCCAGAATCCCGACAGCTGCATCGGGAAGGCGCTGCCCCCAGGACAATCCATGCCCTCCGGGCAAGACAAGCACTCCGTGCCATTCCACAAATACCTTCGGCCGAAGCAGGAAAGCAATCAGTGAGAAATATACAAAGAGAATGACAGCAGCCTACAGCATATTATGGTGGTACCATAGCACTACACCATAGTGTCTCATAGTCAGAGTATATTACAGTAGCACTCATAGTCAGAGCATATTACAGTAGGACATAGCATACAATGACTCCGGCCTGCCGGTCCTGCAAATGCAGTCGCCCTCACTGCTTGCACCCAACACTGCGGTGGTCTTGCCTCCCTGACAGCTTCGGCATTTTGTGGCGCCGAACTCGGGCTGATACTGGCCTGCGGAAAGTTCAAGCACCGCATGCCCTCTGAAAAAGCGGGACTATGACGGTGACAGAACGGGGACTCCCCGACCTTGCGGGCACTTCTGACAGTGAGTCGCTTCCTCCTGGTCCGCTTTGTGGCCATCCTCGCAGGCGTCGCAGCTCACGGACCCGGCATTCTTCTGGCCTCGGACATCTCCAGGAGCCTAGACTAGACTAGGCCCTATAAGTGCTCTCAAAATCCGTAATGCTCTGTCAGGCGGCTGGTGCCCCGGCGGCAAGGGCCTCAGACTTGGGGGATTTTCCGGCACAGGCGCGCTTTTTTCTCCGTTCTGCGGCCGAGGCGCGGCACACGGCCGTGGCGCCAAGGTCGTCCTCCAGGAGTGCCGAGTAGCGCCCAGCTGGGCACAAGCTGCAGGTCACAGTCGCATTCAGCGACCGTTTCGTCAGCCAGACCCCATCCTCGGACTATGTGGGCTTGCAAAGGCTCTAGAACGACTATCAAAATATCGCTTAGGGAAGGCGCTTCTGCATAAGTTAGAATTGCATAAGTGGACAAGATATGGGTTTAATCGTCTCAATCCACGGGGTTCCACCACTTTCTGCCATCAGATAATCGAGTGATTCAGTCAGGAATATGTGCAACATCCATGTCTTTGAATTGCTATGTGGGCATCAGGACAAACCAAGGCTGCAAGTGGGATGAACAGAGCGTCAGGAGATACTTCGAGGTCCTGATCCTTTATGAATCACAGCTGCCTATGGGCTTTCCTTCAAGGAGTCGGAGGGAGTTGCTAAGCTTGTACATGTCAGGGTTTAGGGTTTGGGGTTTAGGGTTGAGGGTTTTGCCGTAGAACTATGGGTTTGGGGTCTCTCATACCACAAAATCACATTGTCCACCGCCCTCCAACCAGCCTCCTGCATCCCCTGCCCAGCGTAGCACTTGGACTTGAGAGAGATCCACCCCTCCCAGATGTCCCTGCACATTCGGGATTAGTCGGTGGATTTCAAGGTTTTATGGGATGGAGGATTCAAGGAAACACGGTTTGAGAGGCTCGCATGTAGGATTTGGCGTGTTGGGTGCAGGCCTTCAACAGCGGATTGATGTTATCGAATGGCTCAGCAGATACTCCAGGATTACCCGTCGCAGTGTACTACCACAAAACGGGCTGCTCGTATTCTGCTACACGGGGCCTTGTCATAAGCACCCTAAAGAAAAGTACCCCTGTTTTCGCAACTCTTCATTATCAAAATGCACTGCCGGGCTTTTTTGGCTTTGGCGAGAGTGGTTTAGGGAGTTTAGGGCCTGGGGTTTGCAAGGTGTTGGGCTTACGATTTGTTGGTTTTGGGGGAGGCTGCATTTGTTTGGAGCCTGTTGCAATGTGTATTCATATGGCTCGGCATTACAAGCCTTATAAAGTACTGCTACCTCGGAGCTCGAAGTTATAACAGTGCGTGGGGACCTGTGATCAAAGTCTTTGCATGACAGTCGGTGCAACAAAAAGCTGAACGTCACGCATGTTTGCGGTATGTAGGACCGATGTATGTTGCCCGATTTGTAGCGTGGCTGTGTCTGGCAAGGGCAATAACAGCTAGCACAGGTGCTGAAAAAGCCGGGAATGATCTGATAAATACAAACTTATTGGGCCAATTCTCGGTACCCTAAACCCTAAACCCTAAAGCCTAAGCCCTAAACCCTAAACCGTAAACCCTAAAGGAGTGGAGGCCTCCTCTCCAGCAGCCACTCGCAAGCTCCCATCCATCCACCCTGCCACCACTCATGCAGCTCAAGGGCTCGGCCAAGATCGGCTCGCATCTTCTGTACAGCCTCCGCGCTCGCATACATCATCCTCAGCGCCTGCAAAGCTAAGGGTCAAACGTAGGGGCCTTCATAATTAGAATAGGGTTCTGGGGCCCATTCTACCATACTTGTAATGAGGAACCACCAAAACAACAGTCTTTCGGCCCCTTTTCGTAGGGTTTAGGGCGCCTAAACCCTACACCCTAAACCCCACCGTCCCGAGGGCCAACCTTCAAAGCAATGAGGAAGGGTTGGACAAGAAGGATCCGGGTCGCGACGGAACACCCACCGACCCTGTCTCTGATCGAACCCTTGTAACAATCTTAAATCCGAGGGTAAAAGGAGGGACCCTTAATAAGGACCCCTAGGTATATACCCTTAATATAGCTATTATATACCCATTGTATAGCCCATTATAGGGTAGGGGTCCCCATTCAGGGTCCCTAAAGAAACCTTTTGGGACCTACGGCCCACAAGCCAGGCCTCAAACGTCGACACCTCCATGTTGATCATCAAGTCGCGGACGTCTGGTGCGAGAGTTTCGAGATTCCAGTGAGAAACGATTCGCAAATCCAAGGCTTGAGCCATCGTCGCCTGGCGGGAACAGGGGGCCTTTAGGATTCAGGGTTTAGGGTTTAGGGCCTGGTGGGAACAGAGGGCCCGAATCTGCAACATCCCACAGCGGAGCCACAAAAAGCACAAGATTGGTATTCCCAAAGTCCCAGGCCAAGAAAAGAGTCGCTGTTCCACGCCACTTTCTAGGCTCAACCCTAGGCTAGGGGCCTAAATAATTGCCCATAGAATTCTTATGGATCTTTATTATTATATATAGATAGATAGATAGATCTATTACAATCATTAACCAGGAGCTTCCAAGTGATGAGTTTTTCGGCCCAGGGACAGGAAACATGTCATTTCGCGCGGAGCACATCTAAGGGATGTCCTATCCTGTATAGTTCATACATATGAAACGATGTATGTTGTGCTATATATGTCTGTATATATATATATATATACATACACAGCTATACAGCTGTCCGTGATTCCAGATGGTGATGAGGAGTATGGGATCGAGGCATGCCACATATTGGAGTATATAATGCGATATGAGGCCTGAAGAATTAAAGAGTCCTACTGGAGTGGTCTCCGGTGCAGCAGGCTTAGGCTCCAGGGCGTCTCGGCTTCCGGCTTCAGACACACTGTCATTTTTGGCACTCGCAAGGCTCACGGCTCGCAGCTCTCGGACAGCCAGCGCACACAGGCATGCCAGGCATACCGCTGAAGACAGGTTTTGCCCAGCTGCGCAGGGTGACATGTGACGGCCAGCCTCGGATCCACGGAATGGCTGAAGCTTTCTTGAGTTTATGCTTCAAGCGGAGCCGGTGCTCTTGAGAGTTAAGCAAGAATGCTGGGATTCGCGGTTTAATCACAATTTAGGCTTTCAAGGCTTGGAAAAAGAGATGCAGCTTCTCGTCGGAATTTCCAGATCGAGCTGTGTGCAGCGTCACTTGGTTCCTAGCTAGCCAAGTTGCACGTTGCACCCTGGATCCAATCGTGCGGAAATCGAGTGCTCCGGCTGCTGCTGCAAATGACAAGACTTCAAGCATCCCGGATGCCGCTCAACTCTACTTAGACAACCGTGCCATGCCGGGATTTAGTGCAGCTTCGTCGCCGTTTGATACGGCCGACCATGTCCTCTTCCGAGTAGTTCGATGTTTGCATTGGGTTGAGCAGCTTTGCATGGTCGAGACAAAGGTGCTCCAGCCTGAACCCAATAATCAAGGCACGATGAATTTAAATTCATCGTGATGCTTGACTTAATTAGACGGAACCAGAATATTGAATTAGCCGAGGCACAGATGACATTTTGGGCGAAATTTCCATAAGAGTTGTTTCTTCTGGATAGCCTCGCCCGCCAGCCAATACAACGCATTGAAGTAGAGCCCGCAGTGATATGCAGCTTTCCGGAGCGACTCCTCATCTGGGATCAGGCCACAAGAACTGAAGTTCTTTCTCAAGCATGCCATAGACAGGAAGACTGCCGCCCGCATCCGATCGTGCTGCGTCTTTGTCTCTGCAGCGACCTTGTTGGTGACACTAGCAAGCCACCGGATTAGCACGACCGACTCCTCGGATCGAGATACATGGATGTGTGGTTGATCCATCCCAGCATGGTTACTCAATTGGATGAAACCATTGAATCTTAAGACTTCGGAGGCCACGGATCCGCTCCAGAAAGGTGTTTCTGAGCAAAGGTAGGGAACTCCCCCGGCTTCTTCATAGCTTTCAGGCTGAAAGGCGGAGCTCTGGATCCTGGGCGGCTTAAGATTGCGCCTAGTGCAGGCACATTCGGAAAATCATGTCGGACTCCAGGCCAGGGCGCTTCGAAGGGTAGATCCATTGCAGCCAAGATGCGAACATTATTCCTCTTGCATGCAGCCACATACTCAGCATATGCCTGGCTCACACGGCCTTCAACAGTGGATGCCGACCACACTGTCGCGTCCATAGTGAGCTCCACGATCGCCTTAAGTGGGAAAAAAAAAAAGGTTCACGGGTGTGTAGGTTAGGCTGGGATTTGTGTATTAGGGCAGGAATGGGTTCACAGTACGTAGGTGCCTGATTAGGACAACTTATCCTATCCTAATATATGCTAAGACCGGCCGGGGTGGATCTGTATATCCGGGTTTTTTTGGGTCGGAATATGCACAAATTCCAATACCTCGAGGAGCCGATCTGGATGAAGAACTTGAATATACTTATATTATATTTCCCAGAATATCGACCCCGCATATATAAAAAATAAATATATATATATATATATATATACTGAGAATCTCCCCTTATACAAGCAAACACGACCTGAACTCGAAATCCCATGCGTTGGCTAATGCCGGCTCAATTCGACCTTTCTCCTGCTTTAAACTATACAGGAGTGGTTGCCCCCCAAACCCTACGAGTTGCATAGCAACATCGACATATCCATTACTGTAGAAAAAGTACAGGAGAGGGACATGCCAATGACCAAAAATATGTCTAAACTCTACAGGAGTAGTTGTGCCCGAAACCCTACTATATTTGCATATAGAAGCCCAGAAATATTGTATCAAGCTACAGGGTCCGAGAGGGGCATGGAAATGGATATTCACGAGATGGGTAGGTCCATATATATAGTTATAGACAGGACAGGGATACAGGGCTGCGTGCAAACATATACATATATATATATATAACCCGACGGCGTAAACCTCGATCACCGGGTGCAGAAGATATCGACCCGATCTGTCGTCATTCATACCCCAGAGCTTAGACCCTTCACCCTAAAGCCTCGGACAACACAACTCCAGTTCCCTGTACGTATAGATACTTGTATCTAATTAACAGTATCACACAACAGCCGTGCAACCGATGCTGCTGCTTCTGGCGCCAGCGACAAGTCCAGAACATGAAGGATATCAGGCCATACCCGTTGCAGGGATAATCCAGGGACCATAATCCAAGGGCTTCGGCATGCCATCTTGACCAGATCGGTTTGAGAACGCATCCTGATCGTGTATACATATAGAACTTCCGTGAGACCTACCACAGGTATATGGTTGCTAATAGGTGCCATGGATAACGTGCACCCGAGGCTCGTCGAGCGATAGGCAGCATTGGGGCCATGTTTGGTGTAGAGGTATGGTGAGTCCTTCTCATTGCTGGCCTCGAGCAGCATTCTGGTGAAAAACCCTTAACCCTTTGGAAACCCGAGCTTAAAACATAACCCTCTAGACTCTAGACCCATGGGATATGCATATAAGTCAGCTGGAAAAACAAACCCTCAGGACCCTGAGCTTAAAACTAACATTCTAAACCTTGAACACTAAGCCCTCGAAGCTAAAGCCGAATATCTGTTTCAAAGTCGAGGCAGGGTGAGGTTGTTGCTTCTGATGTAACCGATATCGAGCCTAGCAGCCTGGCAGTGCCAACACATGTTCTTGGACACCCAACTCTTCTCCAATCGTAGAGCCTTCTTGACCCATTGTTGGTCGCCCTTGATACCCGCAACCACAGCTCGAAATCCACCAGCAAGCCGGTAGGGCTCGTGCCCCGGAATCGTTTTCCCCCAGGCATCAAAGCTGTATGTAGTTCCATGTTGAAGCTGCGCCAGGCTCCAAACAACATAGTGGTCAAGCTGAGCTACCTTATGGGCTGCTGGATTCTTGAAGTCATCATTTTCACACAAACCCTAAATACCACCCGAAAGCCTAAATCCTAAAGCCATAGCAGAAAACCTAAACCCTAAGCCCCAAACCGTACCCTAAAGCCTAAAGCCTACACCTGAACCCAGCCTAAACCCTACCGGGTTATATAAGGTAAGCTCTAGACCCTACCGCACAGCCCTTAGACCCATAACCCTATATACTTTTAAGAGACTTCTGCCGACGAGGGACAGTTCCTGTGCCTGCCTGTTCATTGTCTAATACATACAGCGGGAACAATGTGTTGAGGGTGGGCCCTCTGGTGACTGCAGAGCGCATGCTCAAAACCAGAAACCCCCTTCGGCTGTGAACTTGAGCGTCGTCGCCGTGGATTTCCAAAGGTACTGTCCGGAGAAGGTCGTTGTCCTGGTTGATAGGTTGCATGATCGAGTCATGTAGGCGGGTGGACACATCGACCAAAACAGTTGAAAACATCTAGCCCAGGATCGGACAATGTAGGCAGCCACGGGTGGTTAAGGAACCACCTTAGCTATGGATCGATAAGGGGAGTGTAATTAGACCATTACTGGCTTTAGGGCTTAGGGTTGAGTCTATGCAAGTCCAAAAGCCCAAACTCCGAAATCTGAGAAGTACCCCGGGCGACCCAATCATATCCGAGATCAAGAAATTCTAACACCCCTGGATCCACATATTAAGAATTTTGATCCTGAGCCTCAAACCATGCAATCGGGCAGCTCGGTGTTGCGAGTGTGATTCCAGAACTTCTCCAATTCCTAAGCATGCTATATGTAAAAAACATGCACTTGTGCAAAGTCTTCGAGTGTATTGTTGTTGTACCGTGCTTTTAGGCATGTGTTTAACTATATACATAAGAGACACATCTTCGATCCTTTATTTTATGAGGGTGATGACTGCTGATCCAAGGCACTCCCGGCTCGCCCAAGAAGAACTGTCTGAAGCGATCTTCGGAATATCCATGGATAACATGGAACCTCGGATGCAAGGACACAATTCAGGGGCATTGCAATTGCAAGCTGTTGTAAGACAGTGTCATTACATCCAGTCCAGTGTCACTTCATGCGGAAAGTGCATGTGCCAGGTTCCAATGTAGCGTTGATCTTGCAAGTCCCGCTTTTTGTCACGTAGGACGACCTCCACCCTCGGCTTTCAGCAGTTCGGATGAAATCTTGAATTCGGGGTTTAGGCTTCAGGGTATCGACAAGGCACGGTTGAGGCTGTGGAAGTGACTTGCGCCACTCCTGGCGCTCGACCCAGCGGTTGAAATTTCGGAAGACATTGCGGTCTAGCTGGTACGATGCCAAATCCACCAGGTTTTGCCTTGCTAGCACTCCATGCAAGAGGACTCCAGCCCCAAACCCACTAAAAAGCTGCAGAAGCTAACTTGTGTGCACCTTCTGGAACAAGTCTCGGGAGCAAGCAATGGGGCACTCGAGCAGCAATCGAATCCACAACTTTCTTGATTTTCTCAGTGGTAATCGAATGAGCTATGTCCAAGAGCTGCTCGACGAGGTCCATATTTCAGTCATAGCGGATCGCATGATTTGTCCCATATAGCTCCGATCATTGTTACCTCGTGCAGGATTTCAAGCGACATGGGAATCACATGCATGTAGCTGCATGCCAAGATACGTCCCAGACCTCCAGATGAGCTCCGACAGTGACGGAAGGAAAACATTCACCATGCTGTGGGCAGATCGAGTGGCTTATTGCGGCAAATCCACATGCAACTCGGATTGTTGCAATGAAACTGGGACATTCTAGAGTTGAGGGTTGCTTATCTCAGGTCACGGGCATAGGGTCTAGTAATCCAATCGGATGCCCTGGAACGTGTGAAGATGACTCCCAAACTCCGTCACAAATCCTAGGGTTTGAGTATTACCATGGCGGGTAAACTACGCAGTAGGTTTGGGCTGCAGGGTTCAGGACTAGTAATCGGGTTTCTGAATATTGTGAGGAAAACCTCAAGATCTATATGCCGTTGCTTCGTGCAAGTGTAGCACAGATCAAAACCTAGCAATATACATGTTGAGCGGCTTAAACTGCGAGTAGACACACTCCAGACCGAGACCCCGCACACCCACACACACATGCACATGGTGTGTTGACTTCTTCCCTCCCTGCGAGTCGAAAGATCTCGCTGATCATCGACTCAGCAGCCAGCCCTTGCGGTGTATGCAACACAGTGCTGCACAGATTGCGGTCGCAAGCTGTATTGTATCAGAACTCGGCCGGACAAAACAGATTACATAAATCAAACAGCAAGTCATATGGCTAATGTGGCCATCATTCCGCGTCCTGAGCAGCAGCAGCTGCCGAAGGCTAATGTCTAGAACACACGCCCTGGCATCCAATTATAAATTGTTGTGCAAAAGCCAGCACATACATCGGATTTCTCATGTGCACAGACAAGGATCAAGGGTGATTGCTTTTCTTTTCCAGGGTCGGGGATATAGCTGCTATCACAGGTTGTTGGGAACCTGGGGGTTTGCATGAGTGTTATGTAGGCTTCGGGGTGTCGGCTTAATTTTGGGCAACTGTTGATCCGAATAGTTGTTGCTTCGTGGGGGTGTTATGCACATGCAGGTCATTCAGAAGTTAGGGTTTAGGGTTTAGGGGTTTAGGGTTTGGGGTTCTTGTGGCCGAAAAGGATGCCCAGAAATCCAGTGAGGTGGCCTTGCTATGTGCACAATACCGACGCAGGTGCCAACACACATCCGCCAGTCTGCAGTGCTACTTCGCTGACCGATCCAGATCGAGTCACAGATGCAAACATCGTTCTGCGTCGATATAATTTAAAGCAGTATAATATTAATCTATAGACCGTACACATAGCGGCAAAACCTGCAGCAGAACCGGGAAGCCTAACCCTTATTACAAAAAGAGGGTGAGGTACAATAGTCCTATATATATATATAATACACCATCGGGGCTTCGAGTTGTCACTAGGGTTAAAAGTTTCCGGGAATAACCTGATACACGAATCAAGCTGTTCGGGCTTTGGCGCTATCATGCAATGGCTTTCGATCGGGGCTTATAGTGTTGTCACTGGGGTCAAAGAGTTTCCGGCGTTTCCGGGAATAACCTGAAACACGAATTTAGCTTCATGTTCGGGCTTTAGCGCTATCAATGGTTTTCGATCGGGCCTTATAGGGTTGTCGCTAGAGTTCAAGAGTTTCCGGGAATAACCTGAAACACGAATCAAGCTGTTCGGGCTTTGGCGCTATCATGCAATGGCTTTCGATCGGGGCTTATAGTGTTGTCACTGGGGTCAAAGAGTTTCCGGCGTTTCCGGTAATAACCTGAAACACGAATGAAGCTGCATGCATGTTCGGGCTTTAGCATTATCAATGGCTTTCGATCGGAACTTATAGGGTTGTCACTAGGATAAAAGAGTTTCCGGGAATAATTTGAAGCACGAATTAAGCTGTTCGGGCTTTAGCGCTATCAATGGCTTTGGATCCGGGCCTACAGGGTTGTCAGTAGGGTTAAAGAGTTTCCGGGAATAACCTGAAACACGAATTAAGCAGTTCGGGCTTTAGCGCTATCAATGGCTTTAGGGTCTAAGGTCTCGGCTAGGGTGGGCTCGCAGGCTGGGGCTCAGGGTTCCTGTTATCTGGAATCCGTGACAATCTGAACCCATCTCAGCCCTCGGATTCATCAGTCGCGTCGCTTCGGCTCTTCTTCTGGCTTGGCAGCCGCTTCCTTGCCTCGCGAATCATCTCATCGAAGGGCATCATATCCTGCTTCATCTCGCTGTGCACGATATTCTTGCGGTCCAAAGAGTCATCGGGCCCTACCTTGCCGTCATAGGCCTTGGTCATCTGCTCCACCAGGGGAATGCTTTTCTCGATCTCGGCACGGAGCTCGTTCGTGAACTTGACCTGCTCCAGCTCCAAGTTGAGGTCCACCAGCTTCTTCGGAAGCTGAAGCATTCTTAGATGTTAACAGATCATCACATGCATGTCGATTCTGGGTGCAGGAGCAATTGTAATAGGTTTTGTTTGCACACATATACTGCCACGGAGCTTTTTGAAAGTTTTCATGATGTCCTTGTCCGCCTGCTGCTCCGGGGTGAGGATCTTCTTGGGCTTGATAGTTTTCCCGGTTTCCATGGGCTTGCTGATTGCCTGGTCCATCGCACTGGTAAAGTCATTCACCGTCTTGATAAGCTTTTCCTTGCCCTCGTCGTCCGGCTCAGCTGTAACATTCACCTGCATGCCGAAGACTAGGATTCGATCTGGGCCCTACACACGCACAAGGCTAGGATTGACCCTGGGGCCCTGTGTAGACCTCTAGGATGGCTACGATCGAGAACACTTTCCGAGTTCTTTTGCACACCCGAGGCAAGCCAGATCCTCCAATGTGCAGCATTCGACCCGGCCTCGGACTCGGTGGAACGGGCAAAGGCCTTTGTGTTGAGGTTCTCTTTCAAAACGCGGTACCTTTTGGCTGGTGAGAACTCTGGCGCCTGCGGATGCGGAATTCCTTTCTGGCCTCAGATCGACCCGACAACTCACAGTCTTACTCTTTAAGTACCTCTCTCTCACTTCTGGTGGTCTCCATCTCTCTCTTTCTCTTCCTGTTCCTCTTCCTCTTTCTCTTTCTCTGTCTCTTTCTCTTTATCTCTCTGCGTCTCTCTTCCCTTCCCTCACTCTCTCTCGCTCTCTTTGCAGAAGTGTCCTGGATCGAGGTTTGGTTGGCTGCTTTGTTTTGTGCGGGGTTCTGAAAGGATAGTATCCAAGAGGCCGGCTTTCAGAATTTTGATGAACGCGGCACCGTCCTCACCAGGAAATTCCCGGTGCAGCTGGATCTCTGTCATCTGCAGGGATGGCCATGCATATTACGGTTTAGGGTTTAGGGTGTATCTGACACTGCAGGATCTATTGCGTAGGGGTTTAGGATTCATGGTTTCGGGCAGGGTTTACACTCGGGGTCGGGGCCGAAATTAACGAGTAGAAGTATTCCGACAAAAAGATCATTGAGGATACTATAGCGTATGGAAGTGCATGCTGAAGGGCACCGTCACATACTTGTCCTTTTGCTCGTCCTGAGTGAGATCCTTGAAGGTCTCTTTGACCGCAACCGGCGGCGCTGCATCACCCTTGGCCAGCAGGCAGTCCTTCAAGAAGCGGAACCTGTCTTGCAAGCGAGGGAGACTGTGGTATGCAGATAAGGAAACATATAGAGAGAGAGAGAGAGAGAGAGAGAGAGAGAGAGAGAGAGAGAGAGAGAGAGAGAGAGAGAGAGAGAGAGAGAGAGAGAGAGAGAGAGAGTGTGACAGACAGAGAGACGGCTGCCATGGTCCCGATAAGAGACCCTAGCATCCTCATCGATGGACAAACAAACATCAGTGGACGAGGGGCTTGTCATCATCAGTTTTCAGAAGCTGATACTTTGCCAAGAGCTCTGGATCAGCCTTTGTCTGCCGGTTGAGCCACGCAAAGTGTTTCTTGCGCTCCGTACGCGGCATGTCCTCAGAATGTCCACAGCAGGATGTGGACCCCTCAGAGAACAACAATATATTCAAGCCTAGCCACACTCGGCTGACTCATCTCTTGCAGGCCCTTGATCTGCTCGTCGCTGAGCACTTTCTTCGCTGGACGGCTGCCTGCAGGAGCCTGGGTCCGAGCCACTGGGAGAATACGATGGTTCATGGAGGGTCAACTGCAGTAGTAGTTCTTGAGGAAAGGGCATAGCTTATTCAGGGCGATACACCCGGTCTGGAAAACCTACAGGGATGGCTAGAGTGCGTGGTTACTATGCAGATGAGCAGTTCTTGCTAGGCATAAAATAGAGAAACACTTTATAAGGCTTGGACAGAGGAGCTATACCGCACTGGGGGTATACCCTAATATAAGCCTCCTGTCTCAATTATACTGGACGTAACTCAACAGCAGCCGGCATCACGTAATGGTCATTATATGGAGGATCATATTATAGGTTCTTGCCTAGGCAAGGCATAGAAAAAATTACATAGATATTATATAGAAACTATACAGCAGCGGGTATAGTCCTTATGTATAAACTACACAGCAGTGGAACAGCAGTCTGCCTAGCTGTTACATACAGAATCCCGTCCAGTCGTGATGTCCTAACTATACAGCAGCGGGTTAGGGGGCTTGTGTCTATATATAAAAATATATAAACATTAATATGTACATGGGATAGGCCTCTAGGTCCTGCTTCCCTCGCACTCGTCTGCTGGGGGTGGTTGCCTCCGCTGGTCTCTTCTTGCTTGTGGCCTGCGCAGAGATAGTTCCTAGACCCTGGCATAACCCTTGATCCCTCAACCCCTAAGCCCGTTAATCCCACAGAGCCTTAACCTGCATGCATGGCCCAAACCATGCACCCCTGAACCCCTCAAGCCCTAAACCCAAGAATCCCAAGTCAAGCTAGGCCTTATCTTATAGTTATGGCCACCGGTTATAATTGATTAATAATTAGCACACCCGTTAAGGAACCCTCAGAAAGCGCTTGTCTAGGAACCGAGCCTCAAAGCCCTACAAGCCCTCATCCCGTACTTGCAGGAAGCCTCAGAGGAACCCTTAAGCCCGAGACCCTAAACCCCAAAACCCTAAACCCTAAATCGTAAACCCCTCGATATATATATATATATATATATATCGATATATGTGGAGTTTGCCCTCAGGTTACTTGGGAGCACGACAAGGTGCTTGTCACGGATCGGTGTTGGTTGGATAAATATTTATATAAGCAGGAAATAGGAATATATATATATATATATATACACACACACGTATATATATATATATATATATATACAGATCCACGACTAGCACAACACCCCCTGGGCTCGGCCTCTGTTGGAGCCGTCGCAGCTCGCTGCGTGCCGTTGGCCAGTTCCGCAGAATCTGCCACGGGAGTCTCCTTGAATAGAGGATATGATGTACAAAGCATTTATAAAACAAATAGCATGATGAAAGCATTTGCAAGATCGCTGCTGACGTCCTTGTGCAAAACTTCTGGCTTGGAAGCTTTTGCCGCCTGATTGATTTGCTTAGGGAAGACCATATCACGATATGATGTATACTACAACATGTCTCCGCCGGCTGCTTTCGGCACCTTTCCCAGTGTCTCGGCTTCGGAAGCTCCAGGACACTTCTTCACAGCACCATTTCCTTCACCCGGCTTCTTCGACGCCTTCATACAGGGCATATGATACGTGAAGTGCATGATGTTCTGATCCTTGCTATGTGCATGTGTCAACACCTATAGCACATGTCGAGGGCTAGCCTCGGCTTGCGGCTTGGAAGCTTTCGGAGCAACAGCAGCAGCTTCCGCAGTCTTAGCCACCTTTCCCGTAGTTTCAGCTTCGGAGGCTGCAGGTCGCTTCTTCTCCATCCCACTTCCATGACCCGGCTTCTTCGACACCTTCGGATACAATTCATGACATCACATGCAAAGCACAGGAGCTCTGCCAGCGGCAAGTGCCAACACTAAGCACATTTCAATGCCCAGGCTCGGCCGCTTGTGGCTTGGAAGCTTTGGGAACAACAGCAGCTGCTTCTGGCGTCTTAGCCACCTTTCCCGGAGCTGAGGCTTCGGAAGCTCGCTTCTTCTCCGGCCCACTTCCATCACCCGGCTTCTTGGACACCTGAATACAGGGAATATGATAAGTTCGCCATATCCATATCAAGGCCCAGCCTCGGCTTGCGGCTTGGAAGCTTTGGGAGCAACAACAGCTGCTTCTCCAGTCTTAGCCACCTTTTCCGGAGCTGAAGCTTCGGAAGCTCGCTTCTTCTCCGGCCCACTTCCATCACCCGGCTTCTTGGACACCTGAATACAGGGAATATGATAAGTTCGCCATATCCATATCAAGGCCCAGCCTCGGCTTGCGGCTTGGAAGCTTTGGGAGCAACAACAGCTGCTTCTCCAGTCTTAGCCACCTTTTCCGGAGCTGAAGCTTCGGAAGCTCGCTTCTTCTCCGGCCCACTTCCATCACCCAGCTTCTTGGACACCTGAATGCAGGGAATATGATAAGTTCGCCATATCCATATCAAGGCCCAGCCTCGGCCGCTTGCGGCTTGGAAGCTTTGGGAGCAACAGCAGCTGCTTCTCCAGTCTTAGCCACCTTTTCCGGAGCTGAAGCTTCGGAAGCTCGCTTCTTCTCCGGCCCACTTCCATCACCCGGCTTCTTGGACACCTGAATACAGGGAATATGATAAGTTCGCCATATCCATATCAAGGCCCAGCCTCGGCTTGCGGCTTGGAAGCTTTGGGAGCAACAACAGCTGCTTCTCCAGTCTTAGCCACCTTTTCCGGAGCTGAAGCTTCGGAAGCTCGCTTCTTCTCCGGCCCACTTCCATCGCCCGGCTTCTTGGATCCCTGAACACAGTGAATGTGATACTTTAAGCACATGCATGCATGATCCTGAGCCATCTGCATACATCTAGGAACCAAGCACCTATCAAGGCCAAGCCTCGGCTTGCGGCTTGGAAGCTTTGGGAGCAACAGCAGCCACTTGTGGAGTCCTAGCCACCTTTTCCGGAGCTGAAGCTTCAGAAGCTCGCTTCTTCTCCAGACCACTTCCATCGCCCGGCTTCTTGGATCCCTGAACACAGTGAATGTGATACTTTAAGCACATGCATGCATGATCCTGAGCCATCTGCATACATCTAGGAACCAAGCACCTATCAAGGCCAAGCCTCGGCTTGCGGCTTGGAAGCTTTGGGAGCAACAGCAGCCACTTCTCCAGTCTTAGCCACCTTTTCCGGAGCCGAGGCTTCGGAAGCTCGCTTCTTCTCCGGACCACTTCCATCACCCGGCTTCTTAGTGGACACCTGAAAACCGGCGGCTATATCTTTAGTATATGCTGTGTCACGCACTTGATCGTTGGCCATCTGCATATGTCTAGGCAACAAGCACATATCAAGGCGCGGCCTCGGCTTGCGGCTTGGAAGCTTTGAAAGCAACAGCAGCTGCTTCTCCAGTCTTTGCCACCTTTCCCGTAGCTTCTTGGGAAGCTCCAGGACCCTTCTTCACAGCACCACATCCTTCGCCCGGCTTCTTCGACACCTCAACACCGCGAACTCGAGAAGTACTACATGACACTCGCAATCAGCATGCATGTGCAAGCACCAAGCATATTTCAAGGCCTAGCCTCGGCTTGTGGCTTGGACCCACCACTTCCCTCGCAAGGCTTCTTGGACACCTGCATGCAGGGCACAGGATATGTAAAACCCAAGATCTGGAAAGCCGTATGCACGAAGCCTTTCTCAATTAAGGTTTGCGGCGTGCGGCTATTGGAATGGCGCAACGAGCAGCTGCCGCCTTTGGGTCCATGCCCTGTGCAGCAGGAACTTTGGCAAGCTTTTGCTTCTTCCGCTCCTCAGACGTTGGTGCTTCCGGGCTGCTCTTCTCTGCCTTCCTTTTGCTGTCAGCCTGAGTGGCTATAGCTTAGAATGTGTCCAATGCTCCGCCTCTCTGTGACTAGTAACTAGTACTGGTGCAAGCCAGAACACATCGGATCCTTTGGAGGAGCAGATACTCGCAGCAGTAGAGGCCGTAGAGAGGCGCGAAGACTTCGGAGACTTAACCTTATACGGCTACATTTCCAGATTCCACGCCCTCTGCATTCCTCTCTCTCAACAGACACTAACGACTGTTCTGCTGCCAAGCCACCGAGTCCAGCATATGACCGAGCCTGACTATTGCAGGACTCCTGCATGCACCACATGCATGCATGCATGCATGCATGTAGATAAATAGATATAGATATACATAATATATATATATATAGATAGATATAGATATAGATATAGATATAGATATATATATATATATATATATATATATATAGGGAATCGCCTGGGGGTTTGGGTTTTCGGGATTGATTGTCTAAGCTTCGGGATTCTTGGTCTAGACATCGATCGTGTCACTTATAACGATATAGGGTACACATGGAACAGGACCAAGGACCAGCAATTAGACCTATTGAGACCCGGGTTTCGGTATTGAGGGTATAAGGTCCGGTGTTCATTGTCCAGACTCGGTATACGTGTTACTTATAGATCGCATCGATGTATCGTTTACACTTCGAACAGGACGAAGAACCAGCAATTACCTGTCGAGACCCGGGTTTCGGGATTGAGGGTATAAGGTCCGGGTTTCATGCAGTCTCGGCCATGTGTTACTTATAGATCGATGTATCGAGTACACGTGCAACAGGACCACGGACCAGCAATTAGACCTAATCAGACCTGGGCTTGGGGATTGAGGGTATAAGGTTCGGGGTTCATGCTCCAGAAACGCACATGCGTAGTTTCAACAGATCACACCGCCGCACATGCATGCCAATGTGCGTGGTTTCAACAGATCACACCGCCGCGCATGCATGCCAATGGCCAACGTGTTTCTGGAACCATGATGGACATAGTGAAATTTGTGACAGCACTGCCGGCTATCACATAGACTCGTTCGGTACACTTCTGGATTTGTGGGTACACTTCTCGATTTGTGCGTACACGTCTCGATTCGTGGGTACACTTCTCGATTTGTGGTTGCACTTCTCGATTTGTGGGTACACTTCTCGATTTGTGGGTACACTTCTCGATTCGTGTGTAGTGGGGCTTAGGGTTTCGTGCTTATGCAGTGTTCGCTTGGGAAGCGTGGTTATTAACTGAGATATACGAGGTTAGGGTCCTGTATCTCAAGCTAGCAGCAGGATTCGGGCGAGTTTATTACAGCACTGGAGCTGGTTTGTGGACTTAGTGGTTCTATAGAGCGAGGATAGGTCGAGGTTTAATCACGTGGAGCCTTTGCATGCATGCTTTAGATCGAAGTAATGTGGAAGAGGTCCAAGGACCACCAATTACACCCATTCCCTGATGCATTTTTTGAGAGCGGGCCTGGCAAGCTCTAGAATGCTGACATACCATTGCCATGTTTGTGGAATTGCCAATCACTTATCCATCTAGCAAGGCACCGGTTGGTTTTGGATCTATATAGGGGTCTGGGGTTAATGAAATAATAGGATTCATGGTTTTAGTGACGAGATTCGGAGTCCAGACACGGATGCCTGTATAAGCACACATATTACAAACCCCTAACCCACAAACCCCCAACACCCCACAACCCCAAACCCTTATAGAACCCTGTAGAACCCTTTAAGGAACCCTCATAACCCCAGACCCAGACCGAACGACCATACATCTATTGTGAAGTCCCACGAATTCCCTGTTTCGGGCCGCACACAACCCAGGGGCTTTGGCAAACGCTGCTGGCGTGAATCTGGGAGCGCCATGTCTTTACTCTGACACGATGTAGTCTATAGAAGCCTTAAAAACTTAGGGTCCAGGGTTTCAGGGTTGAAAGGACGGGATTCCAGACACAGGTCTATCGATATATGCAGGTCTATGTATGTGCATATATATATATATAAACTCAGCAGATCGATCTCGTTATATATATATGTATTATAGGAGACAAAACGTGTATACTGAGTACCAGAAAGCGGTCTGTTGGGCAGGGAAACATCCCAGGAGGGGTTTTGGCAAGTTATCCTAAATCATGTGAGATTCACGCAGGCAAGGCTCCTGATAGATGACATCGTCTTCACTCTTTCCACAGCCGGCTTTGAAGGAGCAACCATCTCGATCCTGACATTTATGATAAAATCTGATAGATGAGGACCTAGATCGTCCAAAGCTCGAGGGTTCAATAATTCTGATGCATGTCTTGATCGGGAAAGCTTAGGAACCCATTGGACCTTTCACGAACCCAACCACAAAGCTGGAGCCCACAGGAACCATCCCCACCCCGCCTCGAAGCTCCGAACTTCGTTCGGTCGCACTACTGTTAACGGCACAAAACAAAGCTCCGGCCGAGGTCGAAGCAGGCATCCGCAGCTTGATTCGTGGGAGTATGATGTGGCAGCGCTACTGGGGGCTTGTCCTCATGTTGGGGGCTTTGGCCACTCGGAAGGGTTTAGGGTTTACTGGGTTAGAGCTTTTTAATTGGCTTCAATTCCAACAGACTAGCGATCGATCCCTTGCAACCGTAGTTCTATCATATCTACATATATATATATTATACTATATATCTTATATATATATATGTATTCAGGAGTAATGGGATGATCTGTGCCGAACCCCATAATAAGATTTCATGCACTTAAGGTTATAATTCTCCTGCTCCATGGAGAACATCCTGGATATTCAGGCACCCAACATCTCAAATAGGGTCGATCTACGATCCAGAAACAACTGATGCGGCTATATATATATATATATATATATATATATATATTATATATATATATATATATTCCGCTTTCTGGACATGGGATATAGGCGCAAAGCCCTCTACTGCAAACCTACGACCGTACAAGCCGGGACTTGCCCCTAACACCATGGATATTGTCTGCCTCCGAACTAAAAAAAACTAGACCCTAAGCCCTAAATCCTAAACCCTAAAACCCTAAACCCTAAAACCCTAAGCCTTAAAACCCTAAACCGTTCAAACTTTACGGGCTGAGCGTTTGCAGTGGCTTAAGGTCATATATATATATATATATAATATCGTGAATTAATCTGAATCAGACCCGAAACCCAACCCGCAGAATGGATATGACAGACCGATACAGCCGAGGAAAAGAGATTGGACACGCGGTGGACGGTGGATCCTTGGCGTACTAGAGGTGTTACGGATAGAGGATCGGGGTGACACGGGGTGACACGCACCGCTGTCATACACTTAGCTCTAAGGGTGACACGCACCCGCTCTCATACACTTAGCTTTGTTGAACCCCACACCTCTAGTCCTAAGTGTATGACAACGGGGTGACACGGGGTGACACGGTAGCCGTCCCACTGTCATACAGTTAGCTCTTTGGGGGTGACACGCCAAACCCGTCCCACTGTCATACAGTTAACTCATAGGGTGACACGCGGTGACACGCTCCGCTCCCATACAGTTAGCTCTAAGGGTGACACGCAGTGACACGCACCCGCTCTCATACACTTAGCTTTGGTGCACCCCATACCTCTAGTCCTAAGTGTATGACAACGGGGTGACACGCATACTCGTGTCAGGTCGTTTCCCTTTTTTTCCAAACCTGCGCATTTTGGGGCTTGCGCTTTGGGTTGGTTCCGGGAACACAAAAGGCCCAGAGGAAGCCCTCGAACAGTTTTCACTCCTGAGTCTTCTCGAGCACGCATTGACCGAGCATTGTAGCCCATGCAAGCTATATTAACATGCAGCAAAAAACTATAATCAACAGCCTGCATAGATTTAATTTCTTGCAGACCCACACTAGAATCCGGAGTCACAGGGCCCATCGCCTTCACGCACCATTCCTCTGGTTGACAGAGTTGCTTTCCATGTACTGATAAACGGACTCTTCGATGGTCTCAGCCAAAGTGTGAGCTGCTCCGTGCTCCTGGGCTGACATGTTCCGAGGTCCTAGAATATTGCGCATATATATATATATATATATATGATACACACACTGCTGGGGTCGATGTGTGTACAACCTGCAGGGATTATATTCATTTATAATATTTGCATGGAAGCATAGCCAAGATTCTGATTGTTTCAAGTAGTTCCTGATGCGAACCAGACGTCTGAGGTTGTATCTGCGCAATTTAACGAGCTCCAATATGTCGTCGACCGACTGAGGCTGAGGTCCCTTGTCAGGCTCATCCTCGATCATCTTGAGGTATGATTTGATCACCGACTTCTTGTTGGGGCTCTGCATAGACGACGACTTGACCATGGTCAGCACACACTATCTACCAGCAATCGAGCACTAAAAAACTGAAGCTGTAAGAGCACAAGGTGAGTAAGGTATGATGCAAGCATACTATTGCAAGGCACACGCACCAAGCAACATTTCTTCAAGTCGACTGATGGGTCCCAGGAGCACAGGTCGAGGCTTCTAGCCAATCATATCATCAAGCTCGCCCTTGTAATCCGAGGAATCGGAAGCATCGTCATCCATCTCTACTGCTGAAAGTGGCACTGGCTGCTGTCGTGGAGAAGGCATCGCATCTCGCAACCTGGAGGGTTCTGGGTGTAGGGTCGAGGGTTTCGGGGGTGTGAGGATGGGCAACAGGTCTTGGGTTTGGGGTTCTAATCTGCGGGGGTCTAGTCGATCGAGGAGGAACAGGGTTTAGGCCTTGGGACTCGGGTTTAGGAAATCCATAAAGCAAAAATATATACGAGCAGCAGATCGGCGACCGCCAAGCCAAATCCCATCGGATATCGAGCTGTCTTTTGTAGCCCAGGGCCACCGGTCTTAGTTGATGTATCACGAGTATGCTTGTATAGTCTATCTATCTATATATAGATAGATAGATAGATAGAGAGAGAGAGAGGATGAATGCATACAAGCAGCGACTGTCCCTTTAGCCTTGTTTCGAAAGACAGTTTGAAGATTGGCATTGGACATGGATCTCTTCCTTCAGGGCAAGCTATATATATATATATATATATATATAGATGTATATATACTTCTACAATCTTAGTTCCTGGTTCTATATATATATATACTATAATATACAGATATATTGTCTGGTCGAGCAACTTAAACCGGGCACCTCTGGAATAGAGCGGCTTTTGCGTTCTTGAAGCTGTAGGGCTTCTTCAGGGTATAGAGCTTCGGCAAAGTACCCCAACACCTGTGTGCAGTGGCTCCTGACTATAATTTACAAGGATATATGTCTAGACCTTAAGAGCGCATCAAAGGCACACCGTCGGCTTCGGGGTGGATGCACCATATGAGTACATATAGAAAGCCACTCGTTGAGCACGGCATTTGCGCAAAGTTCTTCGTATGCACGGCAGTGCCCACAGCACCTACAGTCACGAGGCAACAATTTTAGCAGAGCCCATGTATACAATGCATGCACATGCCAACTACCCATGACAACCCAGGCACGGAGCTGGAGGGCTGCTCTAGAATCCAAAAGATCCCAAGCTTCGTACACAGGCGCAAGATGTAGGCCAACCTTTTGGCAAACAAGTTTGCCTTCCTCACTTTTTCGTAACGGGTTTCTCCCTGGGGATTTCTCCAGGATCGCTTCGTCGTGCCTTTGCTCCTGGGCTTGGGCAAGACATGTGCTCGGAGCACAGCAGCCAATGCATTTAAGGAGCATAAACACGAAGGAAGAGCAAGGCGGGGCACCCATCAGCAATCCATTGTAACATATATTCCGCACCTGCAAGACAGCCATCTGAAAGGAAGTAAGCCGTGCATTGCTACGGTTTAGTGTTTAAGGGTGTAGGGTTTAAAGTTTAGGGTTGAGGGTTTAGGGGAGTTTTCGGAAGCATACGGCAGACAAGCCACGGCACAGAGCAGGGCCAGGAACCCCACGTTTCGAAAGAAGTCATGATTTCTGGAGTATTTCACCTAAGGCACCCATGCAGATCTGGAGATGATGACAGGATAATTGAACAATTGTTGTATAGGTACCCACCATGCAGCATAGGCTCGTCGAAACGTTTTCCAGCAAAGCCACGTTGAACCATGCCTTCCGTGAATTTCCCATCGCCCGCACAGAATTCAACCTGGAGCACAGGCGACAGGGTTTAGAACCCGAGCCGGAGCGCTATAGGGGTTATGTATGACATGCTCTATACATATTAGTATATATCTATAATATTATAATATGTATATATATAATATCTATGTGCATGCATGCACGTGCATGGTTGCATACAAGCAACGAAATCATTCCTGTGGTCCTCATCCGGCATTGGCACTTGTTGTGCCAACCATAAGATCCGAGCGAGCTTGCTCAGCTTCATTTGCAAAGAAAGCACTTCAATAAGTTGAAAGCAGACCCTCACCAAGAGGCCTGTCGTGCCAGCTAGCATGTTGAATGGCACTGATCCTGCAACCTTTAGAATGGCTGATGCACACTTGTAGCTTCGAAGTAATTGCAAAGGAACACTACAAAACATGATGCTGCATGCTTTCCAGTGCATGCGTGGACAAGAAGATCCTTTTCGATGCATCGGGCACACAAGCCTTCAGGGACAAAATGCCCCCTAAAGAACGTGTGGACAATTCCACACCATCGCACTTGAAGAAGATGATGTCCTTGATGCCCCTTGTAAAGATAAAGGATCAGGCCTGCTCGCTCTCCGGCGCGGATACCTCCTCATCTTGAGCATCACTGCCCACGGACTCCTCCTCAACGTCCTCCGCAGCGGCTGCCGATCTCGGGGCTTTCTTCGCAGCGGCTTTCGGGGCTTTCTTCGCTTTGGCTTTCGGGGCTTTCTTCGCTTTGGCTTTCGCGGCTTTCTTGGCTGAGGCTTTCACCACATCATCCTTGGGTGCGGGTGCTGGCCCTTTGCGCTTCGGCGGGCTGTCATCGATGCCTCCTGCTTTCTCGAATAGAACACGCGATGGGTAGCTTTTCCCACTGCTGTGGGTATATACATTATACAAGTCGCCCTCGTTCTTGCCTTTCATCCTCCTTCGCGTCTCCCGGTACCATCCGTTTGCAAGCTGCTTTGTGCGCACAGCAGCCTGAGGAGGCTTTCGTTTCTTCGAAGCGGCCTCTGCCCGATGAAGAGCTAATTGCTCAGCTGGGCTGGGCACAGGCACAGCGTATGCCTCAACAGCCGCCCGATGGACCTCCTTCAATTCCATCAGATGCGCAGCCGGCGCCCGGCCCTCCTTCTTCTCGTAACGAACGGACGAAGAAGTGGATCTCTTCAGGGCACGTCCAGGAGCCGGAGACACCACCTGTATATAGTATGTGTCCATATAATATAACGTGTCCGATATACATGCATGCGTTTATTTATATACACATGCATATGTGCACATGCATGCATGCAGATAGACGGAATTGAGATCTGCTTCACACCCGAGGCTTCGGATGCCCCTGCCTCGTCGCTCTGCAGCGCCTCCTGGGTGCCTCGCCTTTTCTTCTTCGGTGTCGGGGCTTCAGCCTGCATACGAGTATAGTGGTATAGTGATCCAGCATAAGCCGCCTACAGTTGATGACGATAGTCACGGCCTTGACCTGTCCTTCGCCGTCAAACGGCGGATCATCGTCCTGATCGACTTTAATATAAGTTATATATATATATATCTCTATATATATCTATCTATATCTATCTATCTATCTATCTATCGCTGGTTGATAGGCTCTGGGATGCATCGGCCTCGTGACCTTCGTCGCTTGCAACCACGATCTGGGTTTCCTGGTGCAGGGTTTAGTGTTGAGGGTTTCGGTATAGGGTTTAGTCTTTAGTGTTTAGGGTTTGCTTGGGAGTTAGCTGTAGGTCGATCTGCTTCAAGTGTCCAGCCGAATCCTGTCGAGGACTCTGGGGCTTTAGCATTTAGGGTCGAGGGGAAGCTAGGCTAATTAGGGCCTATTCCTCCGGTTTATCTGGTCCTCTGCCACTTCGGATTCTTGGTCTCCTTCTTCGCTTCTTGGATCCTGATACAGGGGGGATTGCGTGTCTGGGACTTTAGGGTTTAACCCAAATACAGGAGTCCTCCCAAACTTCGAATTCAGAGGCAGCTTCTTCAGTTCGTGGATTTTTTTATAGGTGGATTAGAATTTTAATCGATTATATACATGTATATATATATATGAATATATATATATATATATATATATATGTGTATTCTAGGGCTAGGTGTATATATATATATATATATATATATATACAAAATACAAACCAGGGAAGTTGCGGGTCTCGGGATCTAAGGTCCTCTGCCACATCGGAGTCTTCGCCTGCTTCTTCACTTCGTGGATCCTGTTCTATATATGGGGGAGGATTGAGGGTCTGGGGCTTGCAGGCTTGACAATCCATACTAGACGTCTCCTCTGCCGCTTCGGATTCGTCGGCTGCTTCTTCACTTCTGGCATCCTGTTATGGGTGAGGATTGTGTGTGGGGGGGCTTGCAGGCTTCACAATCCATACTAGACGTCTCCTCTGCCGCTTCGGATTCGTCGGCTGCTTCTTCACTTTTGGCATCCTGTAATGGGTGAGGATTGTGTGTGTGGGGGCTTGCAGGCTTCACAATCCATACTAGACGTCTCCTCTGCCGGTTCGGATTCTTCGGCTGCTTCTTCACTTCTGGCATCCTGTAATGGGTGAGGATTGTGTGTGTGGGGGCTTGCAGGCTTCACAATCCATACTAGACGTCTCCTCTGCCGCTTCGGATTCTTCGGCTGCTTCTTCACTTCTGGCATCCTGTAATGGGTGAGGATTGTGTGTGTGGGGGCTTGCAGGCTTCACAATCCATACTAGACGTCTCCTCTGCCGGTTCGGATTCTTCGGCTGCTTCTTCAGTTCTGGGATCCTGTCTTGGGGGAGGATTGTGGGTGTGGGGCTTGCAGGTTTAACAATCCATACTCGACGTCTCGAGATCCTCTGCCGCTTCGGATTCTTCGGCTGCTTCCTCACTTCTGGGATCCTGTTATGGGAAAGCATTGTGGGCGTGGGGCTTGCAGGTTTAACAATCCATACTCGACGTCTCCTCTGCCGCTTCGGATTCTTCGGCTGCTTCTTCATGACTTCTGGGATCCTGTTATGGGGGAGGATTGTGGGTGTGGGGCTTGCAGGTTTAAGAATCCATACTAGACATCTCCTCTGCCACTTCGGAGTCTTCGGCTGCTTCTTCACTTCCGGGATCCTGTTGGGGAGATTGTGTGTCTCGGGCATTCAAATGAACTTAAGTACATGTGTCCTCTAACACTTCGGATTCTTGGCGTTCTTCTTCGCTTCCTGCGTCCTGATAAAGAGAGGAATTGCGGGTCTGGGGCTTTAAGGCTTTGAGGTTTAACTGCATGTGTAGACTATATATATATATATATATATTATATATGTATGTATACAGAAACAAGCTCTGACCTCCTCTGCCACTTCGGAAGCTGCGGCTTCCTCTTCACTTCTTGGATCCTGTGCGTTTCTGGGTTTTGGGTTATACATACAGTAATTGCCCTGAACTCACATTTCATCCGACGTAGTCTCCTCTTCCTGAGCGCCAACTTCCGATCCTTCTTCTGCTGCTTCCGCTCCTTGATCCTGATCCGAGCAAGGGGTTATTAAGAATTGATTTGTGTATTAATTATTGGTTCGACCTAGGTCGATTAATTCTGAGTGTCCTCTGGCACTTCGTCTTCTTCCGCTTCTTCATGGTGGCTTGCTTCATCCTGTTCGGGGCAGTGAGGTTTTGGCGCCGGAGGATAAAGCACAAATTATACATGTATATGTATATATATATATATATATATTATTATATTGGGTATGCACGGCCAACGGTCTCCTGTGCCATTTCGGCTTCTTGCATCTCCTCTTCACTTCCTTCAGCTTGATCCTGAAATTGTTTAAGAGATGGGTCCGTCTTAAATAGGGGATGTATATTGCATATATATATATATAACCCTAAACCCCTAAACCCTAAACCCTAAAGCCCTTAATGCTCCGAGGTAGTCTCCTCTGCCACTTCGGCTTCTGAAGCCGCTTCTTCTGCGCTCTCTTCTGCCATTGCATCCTGTCGAGCATTCAGACTGAGCTGGGAGTACCGAATTCTGAAACTTAGCAGGGTTCGGGGCTTGGACTTTGGGTCTTCAGCCAGGCCTCTTCTGAGTTCAGCTCTTCGCCGTCGATATCGTCGTTCTGGTCCTGCAGAGCATTGGGTGTACACTTGGGCTGCATAACACGGCAACCCCCGTAACCCTGTACCCTAAACCCCTCAACCCCAAAACCCCAAGCCCTAAGCCAAGTAAACCCACAAAGACATATCCCGTAGCCTAAGCCCAGGATTAGCACCACGCACCTCCTCGTCTGGGCTGCCTTTTCCGAGCTTTTCCTGCAGCAGGCCGGGTTTAAGGTTTATTAGGGTTTGGTGCTTCTTATAATTAAGGTTTAGGGCTTGTTGGGGTTTAGGGTTTGCTAGGGTTTAGGGTTTGAGGGTTTAGGGATTTGTTAGGGTTTAGGGTTTGTTAATAGGGTTTAGGGTTTCTTGGGGTATACGATCGGTGTCCAAACTATACAGGAGTGGGACTGGCCCATACCCTACTATTAGCATAGCAGAACGGACATTTCCAGGTAGTGTAGAAAGCTACAGGAGAGGGATATGCGACTGGCTAGTTTCGTATCCAAACTATACAGGAGTGGGTCTGCCCAAAACCCTACATCTTGCATAGCTATAATTCTATATTATATATATATATATGCTGTGATAGCATCGCGCCTCAGGGATGGCATCGTCAAACTCGCGTAGCAGTGCTTCCAGATCTCCTCAATAATAGGGTCATAGCACCTATTGGCTTAAACTGCCGACAATTAACCTCGGACCCGACCTTCAATCTGGGTTTCCATCTCGTCCATGGAACTCCCCTCTTTCTTTTTCTTCTTTGCCTCCTCCCCAGAGTCCTTTCTTCTGAGAGCTTGGCCACTTCTCACACACTTGTCCAGCAACTTCGACATCTTGTCTGCCTGCACCGATGCCCAGCTTGAGCTGTCCATGGAGGTCGGACCTTCGGCAGCAAGTGCATTGGCTTCCAGATTTGGATGTTTCGGGATTGGCCCTCGATCTATTACTATCGATACTATATGATGTAAGCCCCCTGCACAAGCGGTGCCGGCTGTTCATGTTCTCCAGCATGGTCAAAAGCTTTCCTCGGGAGGGTCTTCTCTTCAGCGACCTTGGGTAGTGCACGTATAACCTGTTAACATGTTGCAAGCACACAAATCCCTGGCTTCAAGAGATGAAGTTGCAATACGAGTGGCAGCTCATCATAAGCCTTTCGAAACCAAGCATTCTTCTTTTTTCGCAAATCTCCTCCTGCCGTAATAAGAGAGAATATTTTAGAAAGTGCGCAGTGCATGCATGGTAATCGGCCTACCACCAGTTCGCCGTTCTTCTGAACGGCTTTCAAATCCATGTGCTTGAGCAGCACCTCTTCGAAGCGCCTTGGATTATGCACAGGAACCAGATCAGACCTATGTTATAATCCCTACAGCCCTAAACCCGAAGCCCTAAACCCTAAGCCCTAACCTTAAGCCCAAGAACCTAAGCCCTAAACCAGAAACCCACTAATCCCTACAGCCCTAAACCCTTTAGGCCCTAAGCCCTATACCCGAAGCCCTAAACCCAAAGCCCCTTAAGCCCTAGACCCTAAGCCCTAAACCCGAACCCCACCCTTGCCCGTCCCACAGCACGCAAAATCGCTTATACTGAAATGCGAAGAAAGGACTCAGCAACACTCTCACCCGGTTTGGCCTTTGGCATGCTTGCCTGAAAGCAATTTGGGGTCTGGGTTCGGGATCTGGTGCTCTAGGGCATGGGGATGCGGGTTTGGAGTCATCTGATTGCAGCAAAGTTGCAGAGAGGTTACCGATCAAATAATATAATTCGTGATCAGCACGATCACCGTGAATCCCATCCAGCGGGATCGACAAACAGTTATTGCAGGGGATATACCGATCAGTTCACTATATATATATATATATATGTATGTATGTATATATATATATAGACAGTAGGATATTATATTGTATAGGGTCTAGGGATCATAAGGTTTAGAACACATAGCCTGCAGTGAGGACTGAGCTGCACAGAACAAGTGGTTTAGACAATTACAATGTATATGGGATTAAGACATCTGTAGTTGTATATGTGAGGCCTGAGGTGCATGCACCTGCACACAAGCATTAACCTATAGGTTATTCCCAACTGCATGTCTATTTCATCACCCTGCACTTGGACCCAGTCGAGAAAGCATGCACATGTGTATATGGCACTGCACATGCACCTGCCATACTCGCTCAATATGGAGCGCTTTTGATTCCAAGGTTCCCCTGCGAGCTGCCAAGCTCCATTGATCGATGCATCGCAATCTCATCTCGCTCCTGAGGCAGCAAGTGTTCGGCTCGAATGGGGATTGGGTATGGTCACAACAAGATGCCGATACATTCGTCCAAGAAGCCAGGAGATAATGAACCAGCAGAGCTCCACATATGATCAGCCTTCCGGGAGATGTTTATGCTATGTGCTATTATTAACCATGCATGCAGGTCACGAAACACACTGCAGCCGAAGGAACCAGGTACCAAGTCACGAAATTGAATCCAGTTCCATGCTGATTTGTATACAACCCACATCGATATACCTGGGATAGGGAGATTTAGTGCTTCATGACATTGCAGCACGACAGCCATGTGCAGAAGGATCTTGATTCGATAGACCAGGGGGCTGTACATAATTGGTGTCCACCAAGTCGCGATATACGTTGTTGATCAGAGAACCACCATAGGATATTTATCGATATACCTGAGACATCGATCGAGATTTTGATGCATTATGACATTACAGCACGACAGTCCTGTCCGCAAGGATCTTGGTTCGATAAGAGGCCAGGAGGCTGCAGTCCACCAAGTCACGATTTAAGCCCAGGGAACCACCAAACGATAGACATCGATCCACATGATTTCCAATATCGATTCCACATCGACATACATACCTGGGATATCCCCGCACGACAGTCACAGAAGGATCACACCATTCGATAAGGATGCAGTCAAGGAAGTCACGGGATCGAACCACCAATGCCACGGCATCGATCCAGATCGGCATATATTATACCATATGCCTGGGATAACATGAGGCTTATGTTTTGGGCTGTCTTGGGATCAACCACACTACAAAGAAACCAAAGCCCTCATCCTAAACCCAGCAAAGTAAGCCAAAAACCCCTGATCCAGAACCCTATAAGCACCTTTCAACACAGAATCCCAAACGATCCACTTGAAACCCTAAATCCTAAATCCCAAACCCCAATTAGCCCTAAACCTCAAACCCTGATCCTAAAGCCCCAAACACTAAACTCCTCAGCCCGATACCTTAGAGCTTAGACCCTAAACCTAAACACAAACACAAAATCCTAAACCTAAACCCCGGAGTCCCTAAACCTCGAACCCTGGATTCTCACACCCCGAAAACCTTAAAACTTAAACCCTGAATCCTAAGCCCCTTAACCAAGCCTGGAACCCTACAACCATGAACCTCAAACCCTAATTCTAAATCCTCAACCCGCATCCCCAAACCCTCAACCCGATATCCTAAACCATAGATCCTTCGAAGCTCCAAGCACAAAACCTTATAAGGTAAAGTCCGAGTACCAGAACCCAATCCGGTTCCCCATCCCCTATAGGGGTTCGGACTATACTTAATGTATACGGGGCCCAATCAGCTAGGGGGACTAGCTAGGGTACCCCAACCATGCTATATATACATATGTATATATATATAATCGATCCTTGGTGTGGAGCGAATTAAGGCCATATGGGTGTGCACGTGGCGGCAACAACCTAATATCTAGGGTACCCACATGCTTCAATTTAACGTTCTGAGCCCTGCCAATCCCCCCCAACTCAATATCCTGCTAGCCGATCAACAGACATAATATGAAATATGGGTGGAGCTTTTTAGGGTCATATGGGTGCACGTGGTGCCGGGGAACCTATACCTAGGGTAACCATCCCCTCACAAAAATTGTTCCTAGGGGTGGAGTTAGGGCCCTACGGGTGCGCATGGCGCCGAGGAACCTAATTGATATGGTACCCATATATTGGCAGCGATCCCTCTGAAAGTAATCCTCGAATTCCAGAATCCCGAATACCTTAAATCCCCGACCCTAGGGGTGGAGTTAGGGGTGTATGGGTGCGCATGGCGCCAAGGAACCTATCCTAGGGTACCCATATATATATATATATAATAATTAATATATAAATCCCAAAGTACAGTTCCGAATTCATGAAAATTCGGAATTGTATATATACCCATATGGGTATATATACAATTCCGAATTCATCCCCGACCCTAGGGGTGGAGTTAGGGCTGTATGGGTGCGCATAGCGCCAAGGAACCTATAACTAGGGTACCCATAAGACCAGTAGAAGGAATCCCAATCGAAGTAATCCCCGGTTTGAAGAATTCGGAATTGTATATAAGTATACCCATATGGGTATACTTAATATACAATTCCGAATTCATCCCCGACACTAGGGGTCGAGTTAGGGCCGTACGGGTGCGCATGGCGCCAAGGAACCTACACCTATACAGGGTACCCATACCAGGATAGTAAATAGAATTGCCAGCGATTCCTGTGAAAGTAATCCCCCAAATGAGCCCGACTACCTGAAAAAAAAAATCCGAACTCATCCCCAACCCTAGGGGTGGAGCTAGGGGCGTATGGGTGCACATGGCAACAAGGAACCTATAACTAGGGTACCCATAAAACCAGTAGAAGGAATCCCAATCGAAGTAATCCCCAAACCGGTTTGAAGAATTCGGAATTGTATATAAGTATACCTATATATGGGTATACTTATATACAATTCCGAATTCATCCCCGACCCTAGGGGTGGAGTTAGGGCCATATGGGTGCGGCTGGCGCAAAAGGAATTAACCTTATACCTAGGGTACCCATATCCGATAAAGAATGCCAGTACGAGGAATCCTTATCTAAGTCATCCCCGAATTCAAGAATTCAACCCAAGTCCGGGATAGCATATATGGGGCTAGGGGCATACGGGTGCGCATGGCGCCGAGGAACCTCTAGGGTACCCTGAATATTAGACCCCGACCGAAATTACCCCCGACCTCCAAAACCACAATGTGCCAGGACTCGCGGGTCCCGTCGCTGCCGTGCCCACCTGGGCAGCATCTGGTGTGATAATTCGAATTATATATAATCTATATATAAATATATCGTCCTGGTACAACCAAATTTAAACTATACCCGAGCCTATCACCCCTATATAGGGATCGTAGGGTTTCCGCTCCAGGGTTAGGGTCCGGGCTTAGGGTGTGCCGGGGAATTCATATTTAAGGTCTTCACCCCTATATAGGGATCGTAGGGTTTCCACTCCAGGGTTAGGGTCCGGGCTTAGGGTGTGCCGGGGAATTAATATTTAAGGTCTAGGGTGCAAAAAGCACTTCTGGTTTAAGCTTGGGCCGTACATGCGTTCGCGGGCTGGGTCGGGGCAGGGGCTTAGGGAGTATCAGGGCAATGGGATATTAATTATACAACCCTGACGAAGAGCTCGGCCACGAGGAGGTCGATGAAGTGAAAGAGTGTGCCTTTCCAACGGCGCTGGCGACTTCCTATTCGGAGAGCTTTGCGTCGCTCAGATCTTTGTCGAAACCGGCGTGGATCTCTGTGGACGTTGCTCTCTGTATAGACGTTGCTGGCACCTTTTGCCGTGGTGACTGGGACTGCCGCGCATTACAACAGTAATGGCATTTCTTGCAGCAGAACCCACCAAAATCAGTGCAATCGTGCACGGTGAAAGGGCATGCCACGGCAGCGCAGCTGTGCCTAAAGCTCTGCCAATGGAAGTAGTCAACTCCGGCTCGTGCTGCATGCAGGGGTTGGGTGGGCTTAGAAAATCGAATGTTGTTCTAGGCCGGAGGGCTGGTATTCCTAAACCTATAGTCTCGATCGATATATATATATATATATATATACCGATCTGGCCTGGGGGAAGACCAAGAATTATTCCTGGCAGGGTTTAGGGTTTGGGGTTCGGGGTTTAGGGTATTTCTCCGGCTGAACTCCACATAGGATTTCGGGTTTAGGGTTTCAGGTTTTTTTGTGGGGTGTAGGGTTTTCAGGGTTTGGGGTTTTCGGGTTCAAGTTTTAGGGTTTGGGTTAAGGGTTTTGGGTTTTAGGACCCCCGAAAACCAGGCATCCGAAACCCCCTAAATGCAAAGCTCTGACCGAATGCTATTTGACCTGTAATCCATACAAAGAATTCGGCCCTATGTGAATCCATAAACAAAAAAATAAGCCCTATCGAAACCCGAGCCCGAACCCTATACCCTAAACCTCGAAAGCTGTAGGCGCTTAAGGTTCGGGGTTTGGGGTTTAGGGTTCAAGGTTTTAGGGTTCACGTTAAGGGTTTGAGGACCCCGCGATAACAGCATCCCCAAATCCTAAATCCGAAGCCTTGCCCGGGTCAAAAACCCTTATGACACTGCACTAGAACCCTAAGCCCTGAACCCTCTATTTAGTACAACCCTTAAGACGAGACATATCGAGGAAACCCGAGCCCGAACCCTAAACCCTAAATCTCGAAAACTCCCTAGACCCATATCCTAAGAAAAACTATACCCCTATATAGCTGGGAGCCCAGGCATCCCAGCCATCATCCAGCAGCGCGCCAGCACCTGCGTCGCAGGAAGGCTTACTAATAGTAGGGGATTATAAGGGTTTAGTGTTCGGGGTTGGGGGGTTCGGTGCACCACCTTCTCCCAGCGATGCACCGAACCCCCCAACGCCGAGGTTTTCGAGCCAATGCATTAGGGTTTGGGGCTTAGGGATTTTACACTAATGACCGGCCTATTATAAACCCAAATGACTCCAAAACAAGACCCTCACCCCTGATCCCGAATAGAAGCTGAAACAAATCCCTATGCACACCCGACATCCGAAATTCTGAAACCTTAACCCGACAGCCTAAACCCTAATTCTATAATATATAGGGCAGGGAATAAATATTAGGGTCTTATATATATTATGGGTTGAAGCGGCCTTGGCCACGAGGCAGCCACATCCGCGCCGCAAGCCAGCCGCCAACGAAGATGCACCTGCGATATCTGGATCTGGGCTCTAATATATTTACTATATTATTATGTAGTTTTATATCGATCCGCGGCTATAGGGTTATTCGGGACATGGGGTTTAGGGTTGGGCCTCGGGCCCGTGCTTTAAGGATGTGGGCTTTAGGGTTGGGTTTGGGATTTAAGGATTGGCAAAAAGGCCGATACTATGGGTTCGGGATTTGGGCTTGGGGCTGGGCCTCAGGCCTGGTTGTTAAGGATCTAGGGTCTAGGGTTGGGTTTGGGATTTAGGGTTCTACATTTGGGCTTAAGCTGGAATATTTGGGATTTCATAGTGAGTGGGGGGGTTGGGTTTGGGATTGAGGGGTTAGATTGGAGCCGGGCAAGGGCCGGGATTTTGAATAAGTCGGGTTGGGGTCCGCCGCGATTAATATATATATATATATATATATGGGTTAGGGCTTAGGGCTTAAGACAACCCCAATGGGACTAGGGTACCCCAAATTCGATTCGGGATTAGGGCTTAAGGAAAATGGGGGGGATCCTATATTACAGCCCTTCGCGCCTAAAGCCTAGGACCTAGACCTATCCTACCTATCCCCTAGACCCTTGGGCCGGGGTTAGGGCTTGGGCTTAATTACCCCAATGGGACTAGGGTACCCCAAATTCGATTCGGGATTAGGGCTTAAGGAAAATGGGGGGGATCCTATATTACAGCCCTTCGCGCCTAAAGCATAGGACCTAGACCTATCCTACCTATCCCCTAGACCCAACCCCAATTGGACTAGGGCACCCCAAATTCGATTCGGGATTAGGGCTTAAGGAAAATGGGGGGGTGGGGGATCCTATCCTATACAGCCCTTCGCCCCTAAAGCCTAGGATCCTCGAGACCCAACCCCGATTGGACTAGGGTACCCCAAATTCACTCCGGGATTAGGGCTTAAGGAAAATGGGGGGGGATCCTATCCTATACAGCCCTTCAACCTAAAGCCTATAGGACCTAGACCCATCCTACCTACCCCCTAGACTCCTAGACCCTTGCATGGGCCGTGGGCCCGCAGACTGATGTGGGTCTGCATGCTCGGCTGCAATCTGGAGCGACTCTCGAATGCCCTGAAACTTGGCATTCAGCTCCAGGTCCAACTCATCACTCAGATGACGCTCCATCCATCCCATGAACGAGTGATGAGTGCAGTTCCGTGGCGATGCCCCTTGGGCAAGAGATCCTTGGCCTTGGACAGGGGTGGTCGATCCGGGCCGGGATCTGCTTTTGCCGGGCATTTGCCACAAAGCCGGGCCTTTTTGCTTCCTCATCCCGGAAGTTAGGAGGATCGTCATCGTCGGACGAGTCCCGGCACTGCTCGCTGAAGCTGGGGCATGGCGTCGCCGCCGAGTGCCTCAAGGTGTCAGCACTGCCCGTGCTCCGATGGGTAGAAAAAAAAACCCTGCTTAAGTCTGAAATAACACCCTCGAGATCCGAAGCCCTAAATCCCGGAGTTATAACTAGAGCGAAGACACAAATCTAAGTTAACCCGAGTTATATATATATATACTTCGGCCAGCATTTGGCACTGTCTGTATATGTAGGGCCTTAAGGTCTCACCCCAGGTCAGGGGCTGCCTATTATTCCTGCAAGCCAAAAATGAAGATATTGAATCCCTATATAATAAGAATTCGGCGCCCAACCTGAAACCTAAGACTTTAAGCCCGAAAACCCTGATGCTGAAGCCTAATTTTTAAAACCCGAAAACCCGGAAGTTCCCAAGCACCACAAACAATTGGGATGTTTCAAAACCCGAGGGGGCATGACAACTTAAAACCTCTAAACCCTAAACCCTAAACCCTTAAACCTCAGACCATACATGGCATGAGACACTCGCACCACTTTTATCTTTCCTCGAATTAACCCTTAAACCTAAACCCAAATCCCTAAACCCGATAACCCTGGGCGAAATCCTCGCCGAGGTTTGGCCAGCCGACCATCGCGTGCGACAAGATTAAAATGCTTCTGTGTCGGCTCTCCTACTATCAGGTGGCGTTATCTCTTTAAGGGTTAAAGCCCCCGGGGCTAAGTAATATATATATATATATATCGGGCTGGGTTAAATAGTTTAGGGTCTCGGGTTTAGGGTGCCATGTCGTTCACATGAATGTATATGGAGCCACCGCGATCGAGGCACTGGGCGACGTTGTAACCCTAAAGCCCGAAACCCTTCATATCAGATCCCTGAAAACCCTAAAATCTAAGCCCTGGGTCGGTTTAAGAGCACTTGCATTAGCAATTACATATATCTTACAAGCCCAATTATGTCACTTCAAGAGCTGGTGATGTTAGTATAATGTTACTTACATAGTGGGGCAAAAAACTAGTCACTTCGAGGGGTTTCTGCATCATAAAAGAATGACATGCAGTAGTGGTCGTTTGGAGGGTCCTGGAAGGTTTAAGGCCCCTATATTACAGGGCTTCGGGTTTGGAGGGATGACGGGCCTTCTTGCCCAGATTCCACTGCTGCTCATTGAACTCAGGAAAGGCAATCAGCTCAGCTCTTTTGGTTCTGAAGGTCAGGTCAGGCTCCCAGAAGTAGAAAAGGATCCTGGCTCAGGGTTTTGGGTCAGGAATTCGGGCTTTTGGGTTTCAAGTCAGGCTCCCAGAGGCAGAAAAGGATTCTGACCTGCCGAATCTGCCTTAACCGTGAAGGCCAAACCCCAAAAGCCGAACACGGCACCGAAAGCCGGCAACTAGCCCTGCGTCGGCTCCTGTGTTCCGTAACCACCTTTTCGAAATTGGTCCCTGCAGAGTGCCCGTCGACTGTGGCCAGTGCCAGAGACATGTTCCACGTAGTAGCCTTGATCATAACCTTCCACTTTTCAGGGTTAGACAAGGAGAGTTTGCTGCGGGGTTTGGCAGGCTTTCTTACAAGCTGCTTCCAAGCTTTAAGGCTCCAAATTGGGACTCAGAGCACTCCGAAGGACCTCGTCAGCATCGTACACGTAGTTAAGGGAGCTGCCCGTGACGCAAGGAATACAGTCCGCCGGATTGTTTCTGCACGCATTCGAAAGCCACCAGTAGCCATCGGGGCAATATGGCACGATCTCTTGCCCTGTGAAATCCAGAGCCAAGTCGATGTCCAGAGCATCGAAGTTTCGCTGGAAAGTTTCTAGCCCAAGGGGTAATGCACCTTTCCAGTCCTTGCATGGTATGAGAATCGAGGTGTTGATGTCGTGAATACTCGAGAACCAGCGCTTCGGATTCTGATACTTTGAATCGTAGCTCCTGTAGTCGTCTAAGAATAGTCGCTCGTGATCCTCGGCCAAGTCCTGCGTGAGTCCATCCACATATATCCCAGAGTAGGATGGGAATCCCAGGCTAGACAAGTCTTCCAGCATACCTCCCATCCGCATCCTCTGCACCTCACAGACTGCCGAGTTCAAGGAAACTGCGCAGGATTGGGGACTTAGGTGTTAACGATGACAGTATTCATATGCCGTGCCTGCTGCCAATGCGGCTCGACCTCATTGGTAAGGTAAACTCCCACACCTGCATGAAATGCAGTCCTCTGCCCATTGCAACCTCTCTCATCTTCGTTATCTGCTGTGGGTTCGGCGCAGCCGGCCAGTGCGTAGAGGACGTGCTGGGCCACGCCCGAGTTGGACACCTCTACGTGGACGTTGTAGCCAAGCAACTCTTCTACCAAAATCTGGAAAACAGCCGTCGGCGTGGCGGTTTGCCACTTCGCTTGTCCGTTCCAGATACCCAAGGGGTAGCTGGTGCCGTGGGACGTCAAATCTTTCCGCTCGTGGCGAGGCACTGCTCTAGGAAGACATGTCTGATTGGCCTGCACCTCGGGGACTTCAGACTTCAGACACATGGAATCGATTTGGGAAGCGATCTCCGTGCAACACAACCCGAGTTCCAAACATGAGGCTGCTGCACCCCGAAAGAGCCTATATTGCCGAAGCAGCCCACAAAGGGCAGAGTCAACACAACAGAGCCGGCGATGTGGACGGAAGCAACTGCACTTGATCAGTGAATGTTGACCAAAGGGGTAGGATAGGGACCTTAATAATTAGAATAGGGTTTTGGCGCCCGTTATATCATAGCTATAATAAGGAACCCCCCCCAAAAGAAAATGCTAGGCAAATATTAAGGCCCCTATTTATTAGCATTCTATGCGCGGCGGTGATGACTTAGAGGATGGTCGCTGCATGAACGCTCCATCGGTCCTAGCTACTGCGTGATGACAACCCCTGCCCTCCTGTGAATCTGAACCTCAAGCCCAAAACCGCAAAAACGACAATCGCCTTCCAAGGTGAAGCCTTTCGGTGTGTTCGCTTTAGGGGTTTTTTGGGCCTTGGCTCTTTTTAGCGCAGTTGGGGCTCGTCTCTTGAGCTTCAAACCCGAGTTTGCTCTCTGTCTTGGGGACTATGGGCTGAAACCGAAACAACCTGGCGGCTCCTAGTTAGGGCTCAGGGGGTTTAGGGGGCTTAAGGGGTTTAGGGGGTTTAGGGGGTTTAGGGGGTTTAGGGGGTTTAGGGGGTTTAGGGGGTTTAGGGGTTTAGGGGGTTTAGGGGGGTTTAGGGGGTTTAGGGGGTTGGGGGGTTCAGGGCAGGGTTGAGGGGTTTCGGGTGTCGAGTTTAGGGTGTGGGGTCCTTCTCTGGTCAGCTTCTGCTGAAATGGTGAGTGCAGACCTTTATCTAAGTGTAGCCGAGAAGAAACGGACTGCTTTGGTGTAGATGTCACGATACTGCCCGTTTAGGGTACTACAGTGTAGGGGCCTTGAGAATTAGAATGGGGCTTTGGGGTATCGTGTACTATGCCCGTTTGCTCTGGCAATTGCTTTCTGGCGCTGTTCAGTCGTTCTGAAACTGCGAATCAAACCCAAATTTCTGCTTGGTGACTTCACAGTCTCCCAGCCTTAAATCTGCAGCCTTTGAAGTTGCGCCAAGCTGCCGTAAAGACGCATAAAATCAGGACATATCCCAGCATGTCCTTCTGAAAGGACACTCGAGCTGGGAACATGGCTGCGGCATGTCGGCGCATGCAGTGACAAGAACGAAGACAACTGAGCCGACAGCAACAGCAATGGCAGCGGCAGCAAGCATCATCAACAACACCGGCAGCATCTGCAGTAGCTACACGAACAAAACGAAGAACAGTGAAAAGAACGATCACATCACCAAGGCTGGTGTCAAACATTCGTCGTAAGGAGATGCATGATGATAACAAGAGTACACAGACTACTGACAGTACCAATGAGCAAGCTCACAGCGCTACCCATGTTCATGAGAAACAAAAGGCCCTGGGAACCTTAAACCCCTACTACAGGCCCTGAACCCTAAACCCCTCAACCCGGCTTCTGGTGGATCTGGGGTGTTGAGCTTAGGGCTCTTGATGCTGAAATTCAAGCGACCATTACCAGAAGGTAGAGTCCTACAGATGAACGTCGCTGCTACCAATGCGAGGAATAACCCTTTCTCATTAAACCCTAAAATTAGGTTTAGGGTTTAGGGTTTGGGGTTTGGAGTTTAGGGCCCGCAAATCTTCACCACCGCATTTCCCTGAGCTGCAAAGTCTCCACGTCAGTCCGAATGCTGCCAAAAAAGAGGCCCACATTCGTGGGTCAGGCTTTCGGCGTCGGTACACCGAGTGCTTTCTAAGTTTTAGCTTCTAAAACGCAGGAGAAGAGGTTTAGGGTTTAGGGAAGAAGTAAAGATGATGACGGCTTGGGGGGTCAGAGCGCGGGGATTCGGTCCATCGCTGTGGGCTTCAGGATCTTAGGGCTGAATTTCGGGTTTAGGGTTTAGGCTTTCATCCTTCTGCAAAGACAAAGAGCAGACGTGTGGATCCTACATATGGTGGCAGTCGTAACAGTAGTAGCCATCACAGACCATCGCAACAAGCTTGCTCCGCAGGGTAGCAGATGATATGGACATCGGGGACCGGATACGACTATGAGTTATTCTCCATTGAGCAGCTAGAAAATCTAAGTTCACAGTACTTGTGGTACTTACCACCTCTACTTCAGAGCAACCCCACAAGAAATGACTGAAACCTTCGGTTTTCTCTGGTGTAGAAGAGAGCCAGGCATGAGCCTGTCACTCCCAAACGGGTCTCCTAACGCGGCCACCGGAAAACGGGGTCTTCGACCCCACTGGCCATAGCAATCACGAGTTGGACCTCTTCTTGAATCTGCATGTGGGAGTTTCCGAAAATTTTGGTACCTTAATTTGGGGTCCTTATAATAATGCTCCTATTATTTAGGGTGCTATATTAGGGTCCCCTTTTCTCGGAAACTCCCATGTGCGCTGCTTCTGCCCATCGAAGCAATACCATGAACAAACGGTCTCCAACAAGCTAACAATATGCATCGAGAGTTTTTCTGCGTCCCAAAGACTACTCCCAAAACAACCCTCGATAACCAACCATCCTATACTATTTCGGGGCTTCCGCATTCTAACTATATAGTACATTATGAAGTCCACGATCACACGCACAGAGCATCATCATCGCTGGAGCTCATGTCATCGGTGTCTGCGGATGCGGGAGATGGAGAAACGGCCTGCCATTAAACCCGGCGCACAGGACATTGAAAGGACCAGGGGTGTCAGATCACTGGCGCGAAGATGCATCACAGAATAGCATCAAAACCCAAATAATGAAATACGTAGTCATAACAGTGCTAACAGCAATGATCACAACAGTAGTAATAGTAATAACTATGGGCACCAGCAATCATCGCACAGTTGAAGCCCGGATGCCTAGTGCTCGTGACATGACTGTGGCAAACTCTGCAAAGCCTCCGAAGGTGAACCCTGCGTCGCGCCCTCCGCGAGCTGCGGGCTGTGCCTGTCAAAGCATATGCGAGTAATAACAAAGCTGCTAGCTCAAAGTCCACACGGCCCATGGCAAGAACGGGCACTAGTAGCAGCAGCACCACCACCACCACCAGCAGCGGCGGTCGCCACGAGAAAGAAACTGTGACACTCACATGCTACTGGTGCAGATTGCACGGAGAAAACTAGCATGCCCAGAGCGAAGTCCGTGCACACTGCAATCCTCCTGCATCGCAAGGACGGAACCGTAACCATCATCATCGCCATCATAATCGGCAGCATCAACATCGTCGCCCTCACCACCATCATGCTGTCAATCAACAAATGAACAGAAATCAGAGCAAGATTCTCTGTATGAACAGGGCCGCAGACAGACGACGACACTCGACAAGGATGGCGACCACCACCACCACCACCACCACGACACGACGATCACGACGAACGATGACAACGACGAACGACGAACGATGACCTCCAGCATCACGCAACATAGCACTACAAAACTAAAGCGACTCTGAACAGCGACAGTGTTGCTGATGATATGATGATGGAACTGTTGGCTGTGATGATGAACATTAGGCCAAGCATACAGATCAAAAACCCAAGCAACACACAGGTTTGCGTGCACGTATTTATATATATATATATATATATATATATATATTCAAATGTTGAATAGGTGTAGGTGAGAGAGACATAGAGAGAGAGAGAGAGAGAGAGAGAGAGAGAGAGAGAGAGAGAGAGAGAGAGAGAGAGAGAGAGAGAGAGCGAGGGAGGGAGGTAGTGAGGGAGGAGGGAGGGAGGAGGGGAGAGAGGGAGAGAGAGAGAGGAGAGAGAGAGAGAGAGGAGAGAGAGAAGGAGAGCAGGAGAGAGAGAGAGAGGAGAGAGGGAGAGGGAGAGAGGGAGAGAGAGAGAGAGTGAGGAGAGTGAAGGAGAGAGAGAGGGAGAGAGGAGGAGAGAGAGAGAGCGATAGAGAGAGAGGAGAGGGAGAGGAGAGAGAGAGAGAGCGGAGAGAGAGAGAGAGAGAGAGAGAGAGGGAGAGAGAGAGCGGGGAGGGAGAGGAGTGAGAGAGAGGAGGGAGAGAGAGAGAGAGACAGAGAGAGAGAGAGAGAGAGAGGAGAGGGGAAGAGAGAGAAGAGAGGGAGGAGAGAGGAGAGAGAGAGCGAGAGAGAGCGAGAGGGAGAGAGAAGAGAGAGAGAGAGAGAACGAGAGAGAGGAGAGAGAGAGAGAGAGAGAGAGAGAGCGAGAGGAGAGGAGAGAGAGGGAGAGGGGGGAGAGAGGGAGAGGAGAGGGAGAGGGAGAGAGAGAGAGAGAGAGAGAGAGAGAGAGAGAGAGAGAGAGAGAGAGAGGGAGAAAGAGAAGCACAGATGGTTAGAGGAAAAGAACGGGTATCATGGTGATGCGACGATCTGGAGGAAATTGTTGTTGTCAACATATGTTGGCACTGGGAAGGCACACATATGCAGCGAATCCATGCTCCAGCGGGTGTCGCGGCACCGGACAATTTACGAGACACAGACATGCCAGGCAAGTTGGCACAGTCCCTTGTCGAGAAACCAATGACTTCTCTGATTGTCGCATAGTCAAGAACGCAAGCTACGAAGGGGCAGATCAAAATGCTGCCATTATGGTTTCTGTTCATATTATTACTTTGGTATTTTTGTTCTGATAAATATGCTTTACTGCATGCAATTTCAGTACGCAGTGGCAACAGCTGCATCCGGCCTTTTCTGTGGCGAATCCTCCATGCTGCGAAACCTCTGGCAGATCTGGGCGACTTGCCTCGTCTCTTGAGATTCAGGGCTTTGGGGTATTTGGGTGCAAGGGGGCCAGGGGCGCGAAATTAGAGAAAGTTATGGCCCAGAGGCCACGTTCTCAGATGCGAAAGATCGGCACATGCTCAACCACGCTACTCGGCTTGTCGGCATTTCGGGTTCAGGGCATTGGGTCGGTTTGGTGTTTCTGCATGGTCTCAACGCAAAGCGCAGTCCTGACGCCACTGAGCACCGTAGACAACTTCGTTCGGGCATTGACAAGGTGGGCTTCGAGGATTGGGGTGTAGGTTTTCCAGATGGTGGAACCGACTGGTTAAGGTTTCCGGCAGCTCGGCATTTCTTTTACGGAGTGAAGACTTCCAACAAATGCAAAGAGCCCTGGAACTCTCAATCCTTAACTTAAAATTAAAATATGTCCTAATCTATACTGTATAATATCTACTTTATGATATACTAATATGATTTCAACGCTGAGCAGAGTCAGTCTCGAGCCTGTCCAGGATGCCGCTCGATCCATGTGGAGCGAAGGGCAAGGCGAGGATTGAGAGTATGGCCTTGCGAGCAGTCGCCGCGATGTCACAACCGCTTACAAAACTGCTCGAGACTCAAGACAAGGATACATGAAAGAAACTGCTTGCGTAGAACTAAAGTGTCTTGGTGCTGCAGCTGCTGCTGCTGCTGCACATGCCGATGCTGCTGCCGCGGCTGCTGCTGCTGCTGCTGCTGCTGCCGATGCTACTGGTGGTGGCGGTGGCGGCGAGGATGATGATGATGATGATGACGACGATGACGATGACGATGACGATGACGATGACGATGACGATGACGATGATGATGATGATGATGGTGATGATGATGATGATGATGACAGAAACGATGACGGTGATGATGGTGATGAGGACGATGGTGATGATGAGGAGGAGGACGACGAGGAGGCGGAAGAGGATAAAGAGGAGGACGACGAGGAAGGGGAGGAGGCGGATGATCGTCAATATCGTCATCGTCATCTCAAAGACGGCAGCAAAGTTCGGGCACAGCCGCAGTAACACTGGCAGCAGGCACCGTGATCCTCCTAGCCATCGAAGCAGATTCGTCATAATCAAGGTTGGACTTCGACCCAGGCGTCCCTCTGATAGTACTTGTAGCAGTGGATACTAGTCACTCACACTAATGTCAACACATGGAATCACAAACCCGGACCCCGAACACTAAACCCCACTTCAGACTCTGACCCATAATCCCTGAACCCTAAACCCTAACCCTCAACCAAGAACCCGGTGAACTGGCCTGATAAGCTTTTGCTAAACTGGGACCCACTTCGATCGCCAATCCGGCGATCGCGATGTCCCCTCCTTCCACCTGAACGCGGGCGATATTTGGGGTTTAAGGTTTCGGTTTGGGGAACTTGGTAGATTTAGGAGTTCGATGAGTCGGACCTGGGCCAGGCAGAAGCTCGAGGGTCCTGAACCCAAACCCCTCTAAGACTTCTGGCAGCTAAGATCGCCAACCTGGACGACCACGACAACCAGGACACCATGACGAGGCCACGAGGCCACCAGGAGCACGGAGATCATGTTGGTGGTTCCGTATTATAGTTGTAGTATAATGGGCCCCATTAAAGTCCTATTCGAATTGTTCAGGCCCCTATAGCTTTTCATCCCAAAAAACGCTAAGAGATTATAAGCAGACCACCAGGAGACCACCTGCCCCAAGTACCGGCCCAAAACCCTAAACCCGAAGCTACCGGCGGATTTTGGGCCACTGCCCACAATTCCCGCAAGCGAAGCCGCGGGGCTTCCTTTCCCCAAGTAATGTAGGAACCTGATTAGAAACCTTGGGCCTTAATTAGGGTTCGATAAGGGTTCCTTTAAAGGGTGCTATAAGGGTGCTATAAGGGTTTTGGTGGGTTTAATGTAGAGTAATGTGGGAGTTTCGAAAACAAGGGACCCTAATATAGTACCCTAAATGGCAGGATCCTGATTATCAGGACCCCAAAATAAGGTACCCCCTAATTTGGAACCCGATTAAAAACCTTGGGCCTGTAATCACCTAGGCCCCATCTCAAGTCGCAGAGGGCCCCCCGGATTCTACATGTTTAGGGGGGTCAGAAACGGAGAATGGAAGGGGTCCTTCAAAAAAACGAATATTCCCGATGGAAATTCATGCTGGCAGGGAGCGTTGATCGCCAGGAAATATAAAATCGAGGGCTTCTTATGGTATTATGGTATTATAGTATTATGTCATTATAGCATTATAGTATTATAGCATTATATAGCATTATAGTATTATAGTATTTTAAACCCTTCTCAGCTCCAGATTGGGGGTTTGCTTTCTTCACCCCCCCGGGAAGTGGCACCAGCGGCCCGTACTCTGGGTGAAAAGGCTTGTGGGCCCTGGCTGCCGCTTCGCAAGATTCTGCGGGACCTGTGAATTTTCCAGCGGCCTGAAACAAATGACGAAGTCAAGGACAAGATCCAGCAGCGAAGGCTGGTTTCAAGCTCCACATGTAGGTCTTCCCTGCAGTTCATCTTGACTACCCCAACATAAATTAAACCCTAAACCCGAAAACCTAAAACCTAAACCCTAAACTTAATAAATGCAGAATCGAGGGGGGTCCGAAGCATTGAAATGCAAAATGGAAGCCTCTCGGGGTCGATTCTCCACGAAATGAATTCCGACGCACTGATCTGATGGGAGGCCAAAAGAGGGGTTTGAGATTCTTGGGGTAGGAATTCCTTCATATGAACCCTATTATGGGAACCCTAATCCCTACTAAATCCCCATAGGCTAAAACCCCTCTTGGCCTCCTATGATGATCTACAGGGCCCTCCCCTCTTTGTTAGTTAGGCGTTGGGCTGGCCGTTGTCAGGGTTCCGTTTTTGAATCCTACTATTTTGGGGTTATGATGGGTTATGGGCCCAGGGTTTCTTAATCAGGTTCCTACATTGCCGCTGGAGGGCAGACAGAATGCGTTAAGCCAGGTGCTGGTGCGTTAAAGGAGCACGGCACTTATGCTTCCCCCCGCAGACTGGCGCGATTCAGGTGGGCGCCGAAGATACATTCCCCCAAGTACGTTTTCGAAAATCCGGCTCTCCGAAAAAACGTTGCACGGATATTGCACGCGTACAAAACATTGCACGGATACTGCACTCATCCTCCGTAAATAATAGCACGCGGGCGCAAAACATGCACCGCCCCACAGCGGGAGCCTCGCATCAGAAGTGCTTGCCCGTCACTACCAATGCTGCTTATGTGGGCCACAACACTGTTCCAGCATTAACCCCGTCAGCCCTTCAAGCACTCAAAGAATATCTCCCCTAAACCCTAAACCCATGAATTCCCGGCACCTTTCGGTAGAACTCTGGCGAAGGGAACTGGAAGGAGCCATCGTTCACGGGCACGAACTCGATCCCTTCTTTTCCTCCCACAGTCTAGGGTTTAGGATCTAGGCCAGGCACATGAGGGTTTAGGGTTTAAGGTTTCGCGGGATTGCTGGATCCCTTCCGGAACAGAGTTTTGGGTTTAGGGCTTACACTTGAGGGTTGCGGGTTTGAGACCCAACATCCCCACATCCTTGAGACAACTGCCACAAAGCGCGGAAGCTCACGCCGTGAAGACCCAACCCTCAACACGAAGGCTAGGACATGCTAATCGAATATGGGTGGTTGTCAAAATTATGGTTCCTTTTTCGGTCCCTAATATAGTACGGCACAGATTATCTAGGGTACCCAAAAAGGGACCATAATTTTGACAGCCACCCACATGCTGTAGTAAAGTAAAGCCCTTTTGTGAGCCCCGAGTCCCCTCCAGAACCTTCCAGCAGGAGCAGCTCTTCTCTACTTGGAGGTTCATGGGACTCAGTAAGGTTCCTTTAAGGGCTCCTTAAAGGGATCTATAGGGTACCTGAAAGGATCTATAGGGTTTAGGGTTTAGGGTCTACTTGGAGGATCATGGGACTTAGTAAGTATGGTTATAAGTACCTTAATTGGGGTTATAAGGAATTATAAGTATAGCTAGCTTAGTTATAACCCTAGTTACTAAGTCCCATGATCCTCTAAGTAAGCTTATGAACCCAAACCCCTGAAGCCCCAAAAACGCCAAAGCACTCCTTATAGGGAAGCTGAATGTCAACCCTGCCCTGGAAAAAAACTGTATCCTAGTCAAAGGACCAACTCCCAAACCTTCAGAAAGCATACCTTTGGTTAGTAGGGAATGGAAGAATGGTAGTAATAGTAGGTATAATTGTACCCCATTCCTCCATTCCCTACTAACCAAAGGTAAGAAAGCCCATGGCAAGAGGCGGATGGTGAGCGCCAGCTGCGCAAAGGTTGCGTCTTGGAGAGCGCCCCGACTCCTCAGATGTAGGGGAGACATATACTTAGAGGATCATGCGACTTAGTAACTAGGGTTATAATTAAGGTAACTATACTTGTAATTACTTATAACCCCAATTATAGGTACTTATAACCATACTTACTAAGTCCCCGGATCCTCCAAGTAGGGAAGATTCGGCTTCGGGTGGAAGGGTCCAGGGGTAGGTTCAAGCGACTTATCGGGGTTTTGAGGTCAGGTTTAGGGGCAGACGTTCAAAGCTAGGGGTGAGCTCTAAACTCTACTCGATTCGGGGGGGTTTCAATGGTTTGGGGTGTAGGGCAGGTCTCAAAGATCAGACAAGACTCAGCAACACCACCACGGAGGCTGCCTTGTGTGCAGCCGGGATATCTGCTGGGCACTGAACGCTGAAGACCGCAATCTGCAAATGCCTTCGAACACAGCCACGGCTTGGGGTTTAGAAGTTTAGGGGCTGGGTGCAAGCCAGTTTAGGGCTTAGGATGGTTAGGGTTTAAGAGTTTAAAGGTTTCGGGGATGGGGACGCTTAGAGTGTTGAGCAGCGGCCGCCCTTTACTCCAAAGTGCGCAGCCTGCGTCTTCGAAGAAAGAAGCCCACAAAGCCCCACAAAGCCCCAACTTGATCCCTAAACCTCACCCTGGAGCGCCTTTGGATCATTTGCTGCAGGAGGAGTCTGGTGGACACAAACTCCGGCTCCACCTCCGGGGAACCAGAGGAAGCAATGCATGAAGCCGCATAAGGCCTGTGAAAAACCTACAACATAACATCCAACAGTAAGGCCTCCTAGACTAGAGGGACAGCGAAGGGGAGAGGGTGACAGAGGGACCAAACAACGGAAACCATTTTTCGAAAGCATGCCTTTAAACCACATTTCAAGCATAGAGCCGCACCCAAAACCCTAAACTCTAAACCCTAAACCCCTAAACCCGAAACCCTAAACCCTCCTAAACCCCTAAACCCTAAACCCCCAAAACCCCTAAACCCTAAACCCAATAACGAAGTTCCCGTCTCTGCCTCGGAGGAGCAAACGAGAATCCGCGCATTGGAGATGGATCCTTGGGGTGCAACTTCCAGGTTGGCGCTGCCTCCAAAGCTTGGAGGATCATGGGACTTAGTAAGGGTTCCTTTAAGGGCTCCTTAAAGGGATCTATAGGGTATCTTAAAGGGATCTATAGGGTTTAGGGCTTAGGGTCTACTTGGAGGATCATGGGACTTAGTAGGTATGGGTTACTGTATAAGTACCTCAATGGGGGTTATTAGTAATTATAAGTATAGTTACCTGAATTATAACCCTAGTTACTAAGTCCCATGATCCTCTATGAGGGCTCCGAAGATGACTTCTTATGGCTTGGGGCTTGAAGGTTTTAGGGCTGAGGGTTTAGGATTTGGGCCTAGTCCTAGTGGCCTTCGAAGCCCTAGACCATCCGAAAACCCTGGCTTGTTAACCCTAGGCTTCGAGCGTCGTCTCCTAAATCCCAAACCGATACAGATGCGTGGTTGTAAAAATTACGGTCCCTCTTTTTTGGGTTCCCTACATAATAGGTGCCGTATTATAATAGGGACCCCAAAAAGGACCATAATTTTGAGAACCCCCCAGATGGACCCTAAACCCTACATCCATAACCCCGGCCCGAAGAAATCCAAATCCTGGGTTCCAAATCCTGGATACTTTGAGTACTATAAGGCCCTTAATAACTAGAATAGTACTATAAGGCCCTTAATTACTAGAATAGGGGGGATATTCTACGACTATAATTATGACAAGGAGACCCAAAATAGTATGGGTAATTATTTAGGCCCCTTATGGCAAGCATCCTCTCCGGTGCCTGGTGAGACAGCCGACATCAACCGGAGAACAGCCCGCTCCTGCTCCTTTCGGACTAGGGTTCGTTCGGGGCGGCCCGGCTTTCTGTTCCGTTCTGGGGATGCGGAGCGGACGAAGGAGCAGTAGCAGAATCCAAATAGCTTCCACTGCTCAGCTGCTCCTGCTCACTGCGGCTTGCTGTTACTGCTGACCGAGGCGGATGCCGCGAAGCGTTTATACTAAACTCGCTCCCCTTACTCTTGAACGAACCCTCAAACCCTAAACCCAACCTTAAAGGGACCCTAAACCCCAGAGTCTTGAAGGGACCAAAACCCTAAAGCCCTCAACGAGACACTACCATCGGACCTTTATGGTACCGTCCTTTTAAGGAGACCCGATTATAGAACCCTATAGCACCCGGAAAGGGGAGGTTCTACTTGGCAAGCTCCTCGAGGCGATCCGATCGCTTCAGCGTTACGAAGGTGAGGGTGCGGATGTGGATGTAGGCGGCCTACGATGGGGCTCAGGGCTTCGGGTACAGGTTTCGGGTGTGGGGTTTAGGGTTTTAGGGCTTCAGAGCTGTAGGGTTTTAGGATTCAGGGTTCGGTTGAGGGCGCTTGGATTTCTGGTATCGCGGTAGGCTGTGGAAGGATTCAGACTGTGAGAACTGCGGTGCAAAGTTGGGTTGAGGAGTTCGCAGGTTTTGTGTTCGATGCAATGCAGGGTTCGAAGGTCAATCTGTGTGGTTTCGCGCTGCTTGACGGTTTGGGGTTCCTCTACTAGACTAAAATGACTGTACGTGCCACCACTGCTCCAGTATCGAGTACTGTGGCTCCATGTCCAGAATTGTTTAGTTCAGGAGTTTAGGAAAGCCTTACACGACTGCATCGGTGGACGTCCTACTTCGAGGCTGCCCCCTATAGAACCCTTAGAGATCCCCTAAAGGAACCCGTATAGATCCCTTTCAAGAACCCTAATAGGAACCCTTAAAGGAGTTCCCTTTAAAAAAACTGATAGGAACCCTTAAAAGAGCTCCCTTTAAAAATCCCTTATAGGAACCCTTAAAGGAGTTCCCTTTAAAAAGAAACCTATAGGAACCCTTAAAGGAATGCCATTTAAGAAAAAGACCTTATAGGAACCCTTAAAGGAGTTCCCTTTAAAAAGAAACCTTAAAGGAATGCCCTTTAAGAAAAAGACCTTATAGGAACCCTTAAAAGAGTTCCTTTAAAAAACCCTTATAGGAACCCTTAAAGGAGTTCCCTTTGAAAAACCCTTATAGGAACCCTTAAAGGAGTTCCCTTTAAAAAGAAACCTATAGGAACCCTTAAAGGAATGCCCTTTAAAAAAAAGACCTTATAGGAACCCTTGAAGGATTGCCTTGATGTCTTCCATGGAAATTCCGTGGCTCGTCAAAGTGTATTGCTGCTCCTCAGTCCACACGGACTCGATCTTGTTGATGCAGTCCTTGGTTCTTGTTGAGGGATTTAGTTTAAGATACCATGGTAAGGAAACCATATTATTTACGATAGATCCCTATTATGGTAGCTTAAATTAAGTTCCTTGACAAGAATTATTTACCGTAGACCCCTATTGTGGTAGCTTACACTTAGTTCCTTAACAAGAATTATTTAATACTTTTTGCTATAGACCCCTATTTATGGTAACTTAAAATAATATCCTTAACAAGAACCAAGAGTCTGCATCCGGGAAGGCGAAGCCATCGCAGTAGAGCGGGATGATGGGGATGCCGCTCTTCCGCGCACTCGTCATCTCCCCTGCACACCACATGCCTGGCGCCCGGAGAGGACTAAGTGGGGCAAAAGAGAGAAAATGAAAACAGAGATGGAGGCTTCGAGAACTAGATGGCAGCAAGGTGCGCTGCAGCAAATCGGGCGTGAGCACGGCCACGAGGCAGCGGGTGTCGGAACTGACGATCTCGAAGATGCGAGAGAGGTCGTCAAGCTCGTCGGAGTCCAGGAAGATGTTCATGCGGCCATACTTGTGAACGATCAGCTTGATGAAGCGGCACAGAGCCCCTGCACCCGCCTTGTGGTGGCATAGAAACATGGAGTACTTGCTTTGTGGACGAAGCCGAAAGCAAACTGCCGCCGATGCAGCGAGAAGTGCTGCAATAGGCAGAAGGAACATTACGCAAGCCAGGAGGACCGCTACAAACTCCATGGCCTTCTGTTCATTGAGATTCAGCAAAGGGGATGCCAAAAGCAGCAGCATCAGCAGGCCGGCAGAGAGCACCATGTCGTTGTAGTTGGCCACATCCACTCGCCAGGGCCAGAGCAGGCTCTGGGTGGTCAGCTTGACACAGACGACGATGCCCATGATGCCCACTTGCAGAGCGGGCACGGACACCAAAGTTGCCGGGATGAGTGCCACCACAAGGTTGTGAAAGGAGAGCATGAGCCCGTAGTAGTAGCGTTCGGGTCGGAAACGGCCAAAGAGGAACCTATACCTTTCCAGCACCTCCAGGCCACTGGATGATCGAAGCCAGATCGGGTACTTCCAGGTGAGAAAGCTGATTGCAGCAAGGATTGCAACCGGGTAGGCCAGAATACCAACACAGGCCAGGAGAATCAGAGCTATATGCTCTCCGGTGGTCCAGCAGATAACATCTGTCTTGGTCACAATCGTGGATGTGCCATTGGGGTTCTCCCGACACTGAAACGGTCGGAGGACGCTGAGAGACATGGCAGTCAAGAGGGCAATCAGGATGATCCCGTGGAAGTTTACGAAGTAAGTGAAGCTCACCCGCCTCCGTGTGAATCTGGCCATGGACCAGACAAGGAAGGTTCCAAGTAGCACTACCGGGTAGGCCAAAAGCTGCATGGTGTACTCCATCAAGTGGTTCCGTGGAGGAAGCACGCAGGAGAACTCAATGTCGAAGCTGAAGATGGAAAGCGACTGAAGGATGGCCTTCGCAGGATCCACCCAAAGAATGTCGAACTGATAGATAGCCTCCAGAACGACCCAAGGGCATGAGGGGGAGGGGTCTGTTGACTCACACCTACCACTGGTTTCCAGCAATCTAGCAACATTCGTGGGTGCTTCTGAGACCGGGAGCCGTCTATAGGGGGGAAAGGTGTTGCTTAGCAGCTGTGCCTCAAGCGACTGCAGACAAACCACCAACTGGCCGAAGACGAGGCAAACCACGAAGACACTGATCGCCACCTTCCGCGCTCTGCTCAGGACAATGCCTGCAAAAACAAGGAGCGGCACAACTGCGATCACCACGAGGGGGATGAGGATGAAGGGCCAGAGCTGCAGTGCGTCGCATGGCTGGCAGCTCCCATCTGCCGCTGCAGCAAAGCCCTTGAAGCAGTCCGCACAGGCACGACCTGCGCGTCGGGGAGTGAAGGGTAAGGAATCCAAGATGCACCCAGAAGGCCCGAAGCCCCAAATTCTAGCCCCGCCCTAGCACCCGGTCTTCCTACGACTCGAACCCCAACTCCTCACATCAAGAGCAGTTGCTACTCACCTAAACGCCAGCCCCAAAACCGAATGGTTACAATATACTGGCACCAATTGAAGCCCCTATATTGCTCCCCTAAACACCAGCACCCCGAAACCCCGAATCCAAGGGTTTCCCGCCTGTTCGACCCGTGGCACAAGAGCCCGGAAGTGCTTCGGGACAGCGCAGCACATCCCGGCAGTAGTAGATCGAGTAGCCCCCTCCTCCCCAAAGGGTTTGGGGTTTAGGGTTGAGGGTTGAGGGTTTAGGGTTTAGGGTTGCGGGTTGAGGGTTTAGGGTTGCGGGTTTAGGGTTGAGGGTTGAGGGTTGAGGGTTTAGGCTTTGGAACTTTAGTTAGGGTTGAGGGTTCAGGGCTTTAGTGCTTGGGTTTAGGGTTTAGGGGGGCTTAGGGTTATGGTGCTGAGGGTCTCAGGATGTTAGCGCTTGGGGTGAGTGGTACAACCTCACGGTTTTCGTTCGAATGGGTTTAGGGTTTAGGGTTTAGGGTTTAGGGTTTAAGGTTTAGGGTTTAGGGTTTAGGTGCAAAGGCTGGTGACTGGAAGACAGCCACCTCGGGATAAGAGATCAGAGACAGAGCAGAAAAGGGGAGGGCCCATTCATGCAAGACCCCAGTGGGAATCTTGGAATTGAAGATCCTCACACTCAAAGCCTAAAGCCGGTATAATACTATACCAATATAATACCCACAAGGCCATAATACTATATTACTTAAATACTATAACAGTATAATACCACAAGGCCATGATACTATATTACTTAAATACTATAATAGTATAATACCAAAGAACCCTGAGCCCGGCCTTCAAGCGCTTCTGCCCACGTTCCCGCTCTTTGCAATGGTGGCATAAAGCTACCGTTGCAGATGAAGTCCTTGTTGGGGTTTGATGTCTAGGGTCCTAGAGGCCTGCATGGAGGCAAAGAGGTTTCCGCTTCAGCCGTCGAACTGATAAATAAAAGCAGAACCGTCACAAACTGGTACCATTTTTAAGAGCACCCCATCACAAGGCCTTGCACATTAAAGCCAGGGTGCGGCGGGGCATCCGATGCATCTCTGCTGCTCCCACTGCCAGTACCTGGAAAGCAGGCTCAGATTGCCGTCATGCAATGCCGATGGAGAAAAGAAGAAGCTGCTGATGGTGACACTTGCAGTGGACTACGATGACCATGGTGACGAAGCTGATTTGAAGGTTCTGGTGCTCGTACCGACGGTGCTGTTGCTGCTGTATGTTGACGACGATAAGGGTAGCAGGATGAGGTGGAGGAGGAGACAAAGGAGGAGGACGAGGAGTTGTAAGCCCAGGCGGCGGATGAACGCTTAAGGTTTTTTCAGGGCTATGATGATGCCATATCGCCTCCGCTTAAACCGATCGCCTGGAATCTTCGTGCAATCGCGGAGGTGCTTACATTTAACCGGTGTTGAGCTTAAATCGGCCACCGGGTTCCTTCCACTTCAGAGCTTTCCGGGCTTAACAGGCCTGTGAGCCTCTGTCCCTTCAATTCCGAGAGCCTCTCCTCTGGAAGTTAAGAAGGATTTAAGGCTTAGGGTTTAGGGTTCGGGGGTTTAGGGGTTAGGGTTTAGGGGCTTAAGGCTTAGGGTTTAGGGTTCGGGGGTTTAGGGTTTCGGAACCCCAGTCTGCGGGAGGGGGCAAAATCAAAACACAGCATCTGGCCAAGACAGGCTAGGGGCGTATTGTCACTGCAGATGCAGGCGTCCTCCGTCGTCGCGCCCTTGATGCTCGTGTCCATGTTCTCCTGGGCTTTGAAGTAACCAGCAAGAAAAAAGTATAGACTTCTACTTCATACTGGTTCCCTTTAAGTAACAGGTCCTAGAAAAAGCATTAAAGTATGGGAATTACTCCACAGCCCATTCATAGTACCCTTATGGAAACCCTATAGATCCCTAAAAGGGACCCAAAAAATGGTACTCCAAAGCCTAGTCTCTGGGCATTGGATGCACTCGCTTCTGCCAGTCCCGTTCTGGAAAGAACCTGCGACAGGGGCAAGGCTGCTGTTGAGCTATGACTTACCTTTGGTTAGTAGGGAATGGAAGAATGGTAGTAATACCAGTTATAGTTGTACCCCATTGCTCCATTCCCTACTAACCAAAGGTAAGATGAGGGTTCGGAGAGAAATGGCAATCCAGAGCTGGTAGGTTCAGAACATCGGGCGCCCTGATACCCAGAAGAGCAGAATCCTTTGGTCCGAGCATAGCGCACACATCATGGCTGGCAGGCCCTGGGCATATGTGAGGACCTGACTTACTTTCTGCTTATGGTAGCCCATCATGATCGTTATGCTGCCCCATACTATACGAAAAAGCAATATTCCCTTATGGTCCCTTTGAGTTCTCTTCCCTCCCAATACCCTCCTTTCAAAATTATTAAGGTCCTCTATCGAAAAGTTGTTGTCAGGCCAAGGGAATTACAGCTTCGAGGCTTATGCCCACTAGCACCACAGAAGTCCTATTATCACAATTACTCGCACTTCGGCTACTATTGCTATATTATTTACAAAAATGTGATTGATAATGGTCGTGGTCGTCGTCGTCGTCGTAGTAGCAGTAGCAGTAGCAGTAGCAGTAGCAGTAGTAGTAGTAGTAGTAGTAGTAGTAGTAGTCGTGGTGGTGGTGGTGGTGGTGGTGGTGGTGGTGGTGGTGGTGGTGGTGGTGGTGCCATGCCGGTGCCGGTGCCGGTGCCACTGCCAGTGGGAGTGCGAGTGCGAGCACCAGTGCTAGTACTCGTTCTAGCAGCAGCAGCAGCAGCAGCAGCAGAAGCAGCGCGTAGGAGGACGAGCAGTAGTAGTAGCAGTAGTAGTAGCAGTAGCAGTGGCAGTAGCAGTAGCAATGGCAGTAGCAGCAGCAGCAGCAGCAGGAGGAGGAGGAGGAGTAGTAGTAGTAGTGGTAGTAGTAGTAGTAGTAGTAGTAGTAGTAGTAGTAGTAGTAGTAGCAGTAGTAGTAGTAGTAGTAGTAGTGGTAGTTGTGGTAGTTGTGGTAGTAGTAGTCGTCGTCGTAGTAGGCTTTCACTTGCATCCATCTGTAGCCCTACCTCGCAAGTGCAACTTCAAGCGGGGCCTGAAGGCTTACTTCTTGCTTAAAAAACACAACTGCAGGTCAGAGCTGTCGCCGACCTTATCCCCAACCTCAAACCCGATTTCCGAAAAGTCTCAGACCTCCCCCAAGAGCCCCAAAACCCGACGGCTGCAAAACCTCAACATCCAAGAATCCCAAAACCTCAAAGCCCTCAAACAGCCCCCCCCCCCACTCCCCAAACCCTAAACCGCGTAAGCCCGGTCTAGACCAAGCCGTGGCACCTATTGGGCATTTGGTGCACTCCGTCTGTCCGAAACTCTGCGAGATGGTCCCGGCCGGGCATTCGGCGCAGGACTGCGCTGAGAAGGAGGACTGCTTGCGGCCCGGACTGCAGAGACCTCATTCTGAAATAGGCCTAGGGTTTGGGGCGTTTGGGTTTAGGGTGTTTTGGGGCTTGGGAGTTTAGGGTGGTGGGTTGTAGGGTTTAGGACGGTTTGGGGTTGAAGGCTAGAAGCGAATAGGCAAGTAAGCAAGAGATGTATGAGAGGGCTTGGCGATTGAGACAACCTCCTTCCACAGACACGATTTCAGATTTTTGCGGTATGGGGCTTTTCGACAAGACCACGAGCGAACTGGGGCATGACCTGCGACACGAAACTGAAACTCTGAGCTCGGGGTGCGCCGGTTGCATCCGGTTTGGCGAAGCCGGGGCCAATGGAGCTTTTAACTCAGGGGCTCAGTTTTCTCCCAAGTTTGGTGTTTTTCGTATCTTCCGTGCATGACAGCGCCCAAAGCAACACCTTGAATTCCTCACATAAGCTTCAGCTGCAATCTGCCACTGGAGGCCCTTTGTGCCTCCTCCTGAGTCCAAAGAGACAGGGCTTTGGCTTCACGATGCTTGACATCTTGAGTTTTCGGTTAGAGCTTAGGCATTTAGGGCTTCGTGTCCTGAATTTGCTTGAGTGGCTGACCTGCGTCACCCTTAATCAGATTCTCAATCTTCAGCACCCGCAACACCCCGATCCCAACACCCCTCAAACTCTTGAAGCCCAGTATCTCCCGTCCCTAAACCGTACTCCTCACACCGACAGCTCTCTGCACTGCAACCCTGCGACGACAAACTGCCGTGTCCAAGCCGGTTTCGTCCGTGACCATCCTTGGCACAAGCTCGCGGAGTCGGAGCGGTACTGGCAATGGTACCAGTACTACTGTTGATATGGGTAATGCAGGATTTATATCATCAACCGTAGTACTATGCTTACCTATTACTATTATTCCAGTTATCGTCAAAGCAAAAGTTGTCATCATAGTAGTCACCATGGTCATAGCCTCAGCCACTTAAATCGCCTAAACAGGAACCCCTAAACCCTGCGCTCTAAAGCAAAAAAAACCCAATCCGTAATGTAGGGGCCTTAATAAGTAGAATAGGGTTTGGGGCTCCTTCATATTGTAGGAACCTGATTAAGAAACCTGGCTTTTTACCCCCAATATATTAGGGCTCATATAAGGAACCCTAATAATACAGGCCCATGGTTCCTTAATTAGGTTCCTACATTACATAGTTATATAGTAAGCAACCCTAAAGAATAGTTTCTACAGTAGCCACAACGGTGCGCCAAGATGCACCGACGTGTACCCAGGCTCACAGGGTCGGCAAACAGCACCCACCTGCACGGTATAGGGTTCAGGGTTTAGGGTTTCGGGTTTGGGGTTTAGGGTTTAAGGTTTAGGGTTTCGGGTTCAGGGTTTAGGGTTTCGGGTTTGGGGTTGTTTGGGGTTTGGATGATCTACAATGAGGGCTCTAGATTCAACATTAAGGAAAACTGAAAATTATCCCATATCAACACCTCCATCGTCATCCATTTCTCTAGGTCGCTAAGGGTGTAGGGTTTAGGGTGTAGGGTTTTGCGGCGTTTAGGGTTCAGGGCTTAGGATCTACGGGGTTTAGGTCTCAGGGTTCTCCCATGCTGGGGTTTGGAGGGGTGCAAAACCAACCAGCGACACAACGAATGTTGAAGGGACTGACTATGTCAGAACGTGTTCCTCTTACGTGGATGCTACCGTCAGCATTGCCGCGGGGGCCCGTGCCTCCCTTGGTAGAATTACAGGAAACAAGGTCTGTGTTGGAAGACTTGGCAGGAAAGTGAGAAGAAATAGACAGATTCAGCAGCAAACAGATAGCGGCCGCCGTCGCGATAGCAACAGCCATTGCCATTGCGTATACCAGCAGTCGTGGTTCAGTAGAACTGCCACAACCGACACCCAAGCTTCATGCATCCAAACCCTGCATCCTAGAAGATACCTGAGATATCCCAACCATAATATGCTATCATATACCATAATATACTGTCATGTACTATCATATACAGTCATATACCATAATATACTATCATATACTATAATGTACTATCATTTACCATAATATACTATCATGTACTAATAATATACTATACTATACTATCATATACTACAATCTACCAAAATATGCTATTATATACTATACAATACTATCATATCAAAAATCTACCAAAACATACGATTATATACTATTGTATACTATACTATACTATCATAAACTATAGTCTACCAGAATATACTATTATATACTATGATATACTGTGATCTCACTACAAGGAACCGTGACAACGACAGCAGCGAAAACTGCGGAAGGCGCCTGCCGTCTCTCCAGCCACTGGGTGTCCGCAACCTGGAAGTCTTCGGTGTAAGGGTTTATGGGAGCTTCGAGGTCGGGGATTGCGATATTTTGGAGTAAGCTGAGGCTTGAGGATCAGGCGTACTTGACTGACTGGGGAAACTGTAAAAGCTCTAGCCTCACCTAAACCAGCATGCACTTGAGGTTACGGTAAACCCCAAACTGCGGCAAACCTCCCCCCTAAACAAAAAAAAACCCAACTCTTTATCTAATGAGCACTGTCATGAAACTCCAGACTTGAAGCCCTACAATCCAAAGCCTAAAGCAAAAAGAAGCCTAAGCCTCTGAAAAACCTGTAACTCCCTAAGGTCGACGCCCCTGTAATCCTACACTCCAAAGTCAATGTCCTAAACTCCAAACCAAAGCCTGAAGATTGGAGACCAGCTGCTCATGTTTCAATTTAAGAGTAGGTGGGGAATTCAAGAACCCGTATCTATATACATGTTATATCTATCTACCCGTCTACTTATCTTTCTGTACATTTATCCATCTATCCATCTATCCATCTATCTATCTATCTGTATCTGTATATAGATCTGAATATCTGTACATCTATGTTTTGTATGCTTACACCTACTACACCTATATCTATATCCATATCTGTATATGCATTTACAAATATTTATCTGCTTATCTATCTGTGTGTGTGTGAATCTGCATCTGCATGACTATCATTGTCTAGTTCTGAAGCTTGGTATGCATGCTCATCTGCATCTAAATCCGTTCTGTATATTTAATTCTATCTATATTTATATGTTTGCAAGCATCTCTATCTCTGTCTAAATCTGAATTGTTGTCGCTATCTCTTCTCTATCTGCACCCATATATCTGTACATCAACAGCCGCACCTGCATCTTTGGGTATATCTCTATCTGAACCTCCATCCCTATCTCTATGTGTGCCCGCTTCTGCTTGCCAAACGTCTGAGATCCTAAACCCAAAATCCTAAACCCTGAAGCCACGCGGCAGAAAACAAGCCCTGGCCGTGGAGGCAGCTATCAGCCTGAAAGATGGGCTTGAGGTTTGAGGTTTAGGGTTTACGGTGCAGGATTCAGGGTTTATGGTTCAGGGTTTAGGGTTTCGGCGTTGAGGCTCAGGGTAGCGTTGAACGTTAAGCCCGACCTTTTCCCTCAACCTAAGCTACAAACCATAAAGTAAGGACCATCCAACTCTAAACCGTCAGAAGAAAAAAACCTTCAACCAGAAACTCCACCACTTTAAACTTTAAACCCTCCAGCCCTTAACCCAAAAAATTGCACGGGCTTTTGGCATTTTCGGGTGTTCAGGGCTTGTGGTTTAATCTAGGGTGTTGCGGATTTAGGGGTTAGGGCTTTTGCTTTTGCGGGGCCCTTTTACCTCAGTCGGTTAGACGACTGTACTTCCGGGATCGGAGGCTAAAACCCTGCACGAACATCAAGACTAGGGGTCCGCGGCTTCTGACACCCTAATATAGTACCCTAAGTAGTAGGATCCTTATTATAAGGACCCCTAAGATAATACCCCAAATAGAAGGGTCCTTATTTAAAGGTTTCCTGGCTCTAGGTGCTCAGGGCTTAGGGCTGTGGGGGTTGAGGGGGGTTAAGGAAGCCAAAACCTGCTCAGGGACTTCTTCGGGGCTTCCCCTACACCCTAAACCCAGGCCCCTTATTCGGACTTATTCTGCGTAGCTACCTGTTGGGGATAGCTATTAGCATTCCTGCTGGTCTCAGCATAGTATTAAGGTCGGCTTTCCCTGAGAGTTGCCAGGCTCCAGAGCCTGGAAGGGACGGGAGTTGAAGTAAACTGCCTGCTCCACAAGCCGAAACCCTAAACCCTATGGTGCGATTGCGAGCGTATGCAAAGTCTATTCTTCTTGAAAACACCATAACGCCATAAGCTCCTATGGCCAAGGAGGACCTTAGACCCTGATGACACCTCGTTAGTGATATAGCTGGCCTTAATGATTAGAATCGGTTTTTATGTATATGTTATGCTACAACTAGAATGAGGAATCCCAGAAATGGTGTGCGTGATTGGTCAGGCGCTTCTGTTACTCGGCCTGAGGAATCCAGGTCCTCCAGATGTGCTCCTTGGCTCAGGCAATCGCAGACATGCCAATGCTCCCGGGCTGTTTACAGCGACTTGAAAAGGTTCCCAAAACCCTAAACTGTACAGTAAACCCGAAACCCTGAACCCTAAACCCTGAACCCCCTAGACCCCAAACTTGCAGGGCCCAATGGCCACCCGGCTTTGAAGCCGCAACACTACGCAAACATGGACTTCTTCTTTTCATTCGGCTGTATGGGTAATTCTCTGAATTAGAGTCTCTTTTGGGTCCACTTTCTAAGGGTGCCGTGCTAGTTTTGGGGGGGCCGAAAACGGGGCCCTAAGTTAGACAACTACATATGCACCATGCGCTTGGGCCCAAGAGGTCTTCGCATCGCCTTCTCAGGACTCTGAGGCGTTTAGGGTTCCTTTGAGGTTCAGGGTTTAGGGTTCCTGTAAGGGTTCCTTTAAGGCTTTAATGGTTCTTTTGAGGTTTAGCTCATCGCCTTTCTCCTGTGCGGTGCCTGGCTGCAGTGCATGAAGATGGGGGCTTTGGTGCTCAGGAGACTCAACTGGTGAGCCACCTTCTCATTGGAGGTTTCACTGTGCTTGCCTTTGGTTAGTAGGGAATGGAAGGGGTCTATAAGGGTTACTATAGGGGTACTATAATATAGGGGCCTTAATAATCCTACAGCTTACCTTTGGTTAGTAGGGAATGGAGGAACGGGGTACAATCATAGCTACTAAGCAGCTACTATTACTGCCATTCTTCCATTCCCTACTAACCAAAGGCAAGTGTGGGAGACTGAACATGCCTTGGCTGTGCGAGTGTGAGCGGGTTACAGAGCCTCTGAGCACAGGGAAAGGAGGAAGTACTTATCGCCCAGTCACGTGGGTATGAAGCCAGTTGCACGCACCCTCCCAGGCAGCACCAGAGATCCAATTCCCAGAACTCAGCTGGACCTAGAATAGCTTCGTGGCCAAATGGGAATCTAGGGACCTTAACAAGTTCTTTAGGGTTTTGGGGTACAAGATACTATAATTCTAGCAGGGAAGCCCCAAAATAGTATAGGTGATTATTTGGCCCCTATATTAGGGTTCAGGTCGAGTCGAGAGCGCTTATTTCTGTTTACTGTGGTCCCGGCTATGGGATGGGGATCTGCGCCAGATAGTTATAGGTGCAAGTACGGCAAGAATAAGTTTCACGACAAGCTCTTGTGCTGCTTTTCGGTATGTGCATGTACACTGCAAACTTCCCCTGTTGAAATATTGAAGTGGCTAGGCTTCGGAACTGATCCTGCTGGCCAGTTCTTGTTTGGTCCTCCACATCTGCAGTTGTTCTACTACAAGGACATTACGAAATATTGAATTACACCCTAAACCTCAAGCGGAAGGGAGACCTCCAACATCTCTCCGAAGTTGGGTTGGATTTGTCCGTCAGCCAAGGCCTGCCAGTGCGGAAAGGCACTGCTTCGGGAATTTTTGGCTTTGAGGGCTTTCGGGGTTCTGTTGGCGAGGGTTCAGGCTTTGGGCTTAGAGCCCAAAGGTTGAGTTGAAGAGACAAGCCCCTGTAATGTACCCAGACCCTCGGAAAGGTTCTAGAAAGTAGATCCCCTAATTTGGGCCCTATACTACGAAGGGTACTTTACAGAAACTGCCATTAAGGGATCTACTTTTTGGATCCTCTCGGGGGTCTGGGTAGGGGCCTTAGTAAGTAGACTAGGGTTTTGGGGCCCATTATATATACTATGATTATAATGAGGAACCCCCAACATAGTATTGCTAGTTCTACAGGCCCCTAAACCCTAAACCCTAAACCCTAGAGTATGCTTTAGCATCCCAACAGCAGCACAGGGAAACAGATGGAAGCTCTCCTGGGGTTCAGGGATCGGGGTTTAGGGTTTTAGGGTTTAGGGTTTAGGGTTTAGGGTATAAGGTTTTAGGGTTTAGGGTTTAGGGTTTAGGTTCGAGTTTAGGGCTTTAGAGATTTTTGGTTAGGGTTTAAGGCAGCTATAGGACACACCGGCAATCAGGGCCACCACAGGTGCAAATCTTGGATGTTGCAATGCCGGCATAGACCGGATCGAGCAGTCAAGACTAGACCCAAGCTGCAACCTTGAGCCCCAAAACTTGAAGCAAACCCAAACCCGGTGCCTAAACCTCTAAGCCTAAAGCTCCCTAAACCTAAACCCTCTAAGCCCTTGAAGCCACAACCTGGATTCCAAGATCTCCCAAAGCCAAAAACCAAGGGGTCACAGTGGCCTTCGTTTCTACTCCATCCTGCATCATGGCATCGATATCCGCAAGAGACCTTTTCTCCAAGTCTCAGGTCTCTGAGTTCACTTGGTTTAGGTGGAGTTTAGGGTTTAGGGCTTGGACCTGGAGTTTAGGGTTTAGGATCTAAGGCCTGGAGTTTAGGGTCTAGGGTTTGGGGTTGAGGTGTAAGGAGTGTTGGTTTGGGCCCTTATCTGGCACCGCGTTCTCGTTCTTCATACCCCAGCATACCGGTGAAAAGATGCTGTCACAGCTTCGCTGAGCGGCCACTTCATCTTGAGCAGCATCTCCCGAACGTCGGGCGCATGCATCATCAGATCACTGCTGACCACGATCCTGGGGTCTTCTGCCTGCGAGTCGGTGCTATAGTCGCCGCGCAGCCACAGGAGCGGGTTGTGCTTCGGGAAGGAGATGCGGCGTGGGTGGAGCTGGAGAAAGGTGACATCCGGCTCCCAGAAGACGAACAGAGTCCGGTGAACCGCCACAAGGTCATGTAGATCTTTAACGCTTCTCGTCACTCCCAAAGCAATGGGCATCGAGTGGGCGACGGCTTTATCCATGATTTCGGCGACTCTGTAGGCAGTTCTGCCGACCGTGGCTGTCAGGCAAGGAACGCAACTGCCATTGCCTGGATCAATGCCCTTCTTAACCCTGGAGCGCTAAAGCCGCAAAGACCCAAGACAGTGAACCGAAGCTTAAGCTGACCCGACCTAATGAAACCCGGCTCAAGCCGCCTTTGAATCGACAAGTCGGGGCTTTCCACCAGTTATTCTCGCACAACGCGGCCTGCACTGCTTGAGCTTTACAGGGGATGTAGGGTTTGGGAAGGCGCCTACAGTAGTATCCTCATGCCCTCAAGGTAAAGCATAAGGGATCCTAGCAATAATGCTCCTAAACTCATCTTCCAACTTTTTGGCTCCTACTGTAGATGGGCTTCACAAACGTGAACGAGTTTCCGATCGGCGGTTCGGGGCCTCAAACAAGGGTCTTTGAGGGTTTAGGGTTTAGGGGTTTAGGGTTTAGGGTTTAGGGTCGAGAAAGGATGTGGGTTTAAGGTTTGCGTCCTGAGTTGGCTTTGGGGGGATGTTGGTTTAGGGCTTCGAAAGGAAGGAAGTTTTGGATTTTGGTCGAGAGGTATTAAAGTCTTAACTTACAGCCCTTAAACCCGAAACCCCAATTAAACAGTTCAAGGAGAATAGGGAACCTGATTCAGGAACCTAGGGTCTTTCTTAATGAGGCTTCTGTCTATGTATTCCTACTATGTTGGGGTCACAAAACCAGGGTTTCTCAAGTTCCTACGTTACGGTTGATGATATAAATCCTGCATCATCCATAATAAGGAATATACCATAATTCCCATAGTTTAGGGTCCTTAAGGTAATGCAGGATTTGTATCATCAACCGTATGAGCTGAAAGAAGCCGCGGCCTGAGAAGAAGTTAGCCAGCCCGCACACGGAACGAGCTGCGAGTGATCGATGCTCTCCACGTCGTCGAAGAAGGACTGCGGTTGATGGTAGCGCGCGTCATAACTCCTGCGGACAAGGTGTTTCTCGCCAACTTCTCGGGTCCCTCGAAAGGTATTACTTTCAACAACAGGCATTGAAGATTGCAATGCGATCTGCAGGAAAACAGCCCTCCTGTAATCATCCAAGAGGGACCGGGAGGTAGAAGTCTCTGCAGATTGTAGCAGGGCTTGCGTCACGTATATCCCGGCTCGGGTGAGGTATCCCATGCTCGCAAGGTTTTCCAGCAAGCCGCCCATCTGGAGCCGCTGAACCCGGTCGTACTCCACCGATACGTTCGCGTTGAAGGTAACCTCTTTCCCCGACGCAAGGTGGGATCATGAAAAAAACGGCCAAGGGCCAAGGGCCAAGGAATTAAGCAACCAACTGAAACCGGCAGAGGCGGAGCACGGCTGACAACTTCCTAACGTTGCTTGTGTGACAAAGGCACAAGCAAGCGCGTGCGAAGTGAATGAAAGTCGCTGCAGGAGCGAATGCAAGAGTGGCAATATGAGCAGGTGCGAGTGAACTTGCAAGCGAGTTAACGAAAAAAAGGAGTGGAGAGAGTGGAGAGGGTGGGCGACATCTTTTCAAGGCAGCCTGTACTTGTAGATGTTCTTTTCACAGTTCTTGCATGTGTATATGCGTGTGTCCATAGGTCCATAGTTATCTATGATCATCTATGCGAGTGCGGGAGTTTACACGCATGCTTCTGTCTTCGACTTTGTCTCTAAACTAGACCCTGTAAAACCCTGAACTCCTAAACTCCAAAAGACCGGGCGAAGCAGCTCCGAAGGTGATGTGGAAGTCCGTCTGCTCATGGCAGCTGTCGGTCTCGCTCGGGGAACAGCCTGCTAGCTTCCACAGTGCCTCCGCTGCAGTGCCTACGTCCTGAACGTCGCTGTTGACGTGGTAACCTTGCCGGGGATTGAGGCAGTGAGGTTGTATTTACGGCTTGGGAGGGAGTCTGGATGCAGGGTCCAGGGCCCAAGACTTATGGATAGTATGGGTTCTGTGCGAGAAAGATGTCTAAAATCCAAAAGATGAAGCGATGAGAATTTCTGCTGCTGCCGGTTCTGCTGGTGCCGTGCTGGTGGTGGTGCTGGTGCTGGTGTTGCTGTTGGTGGTGGTGGTCGTGGGTCACGGTCGCGGTCAAGATCGCGGCGGCGGCGGCGGGGGCAGTGGCGGTGGCTGTGGCGCGCACAACAACTCTACAGATCCCCAACAACGCCCTATGGAGCCCCACAAAGCCCCCGTACAGCCGTGTGGAAACCAAATCTTGCATTACCCAAGGAACCTCAGAGAAACCCTATACATGCCTGAAAACATATGAAGCTGCAAAACTCGCTCTAAAATAGTTGCTTCGATCAGGCACAGCAACCAAGAACCTCCTCCGCCAGAATCTTAAAGATTGTGCTGGGCGTGTCCAGCTCCATCTTCGAACCATACAAATTCCACAGGCCTGAGGGATTCGGCAGGGTCAGGGATTCTATGTCACGCCTACTTCAAGTAAGGCATACTACCGGGACTCCCACAGAGGTTACTTTCAGGGTTACCACATCGCTTTACTCTACGGGATCTACAAAGCTCATTATCCACCATCACCTGGAGCCTCAACTCAGCGCCTGCCGCGGCCGTTTCACTTTGCTAAAAGAATCGCAAGCAAAGTAAGATCTGATATCCAACGCAGAATGTCTAATGTACAACGCGCAAAGTATGACATTTAACCTACAAAGTCAATAATACGCCCACAAACTTCACAAGCCTAGGGGAATGCCACCGGCGCTGGGAAGCCATCTCCGCTCCACAATTGGAACTGCATCCGCTAGGCAACTCCTCATGGAAGCAGCAAGGGTTGTTTTTGTTGAACGCGTTGTCTACGGAGCATGAATCCGCAAGGCTTGCACAGTAGCAAGGGATTAGGGTTTAGGGCTTAGGGTCTTTGTGGATTCTGGGTTTTCTGGCCTTAGTGATAGGATTAGGGTTTAGGGCTTAGGGTCTTTATGGACTTAGGGTTTTGTGGGCTTAGAGATAAAGACTCATGAGCTGAAGCCATCAGATTCAGATGCTCGGTCATGCTTTGCGATTCAGCTAAAGGGGCTCGGTCTAGCATGTCTGCACCTGGGTTGTCTGTCTTCGCGCGCAACCCAACCGAAGAGTGGTTGAGGGGCAAAAATCCTCACTTCAGAAAACCCTCGCACTATCTCAACTTTCAATGAACCCTTGAACCCAAAACCCTTAGTCCTAAACCCGACAGCCCGAAAGCCCTAAACCCTCAGCCTTTCGAAGAAGCCCTGAATCCTGACCCACCAGGGCAGCGTCCTGTTCCAGTTCTCGCCAGTCTGGGTTTCCGACCAGAGCTGCTGGCTCCAGAGGCGGTCATCCTGTGCGGAAGCGTAGGAAGCCTCAGATCCCGGGACAGGACGGGTGAGCGTGACCTGCTACTATTATTACTATGGCCATTATTGATATTGCTTTTTGTTATTACTGTTACTGTTATTGTTGCTATTACTATTACTAATTGTGTCTATTGGGATTAATATTACGATTGTTACTACTATCCCATTTTATTACTATTAACATTATTATTGCTATTAATCACAATCCGAGATTCAATGTGAGCGCAGAAAATGGCGAAGAGCGAAGAGAAGTGCATCCTCTTGGCATCCGACCACGCTAGGCCTCTGTCCTGCTCGACTGATGCTAAGTGGCTGGGCTTCACAGCTAAGCAGGTAAGAAAGTATTGCTCCGCTTGACATGCGAAACTCGCACTGGTCGAGGCCATATGGCTGAGCAGATATGTGACTGGATTGACAACATGGTTCGCACCAGCAAGTGGGACTTCACTTCCGTCATTGCTCTGAAGCTTCTGCACCAGGGACCTTCAACCACCTCAACCGTGAGCACTCAGGCCAATGGCAAAACCCGAGTTAAGCGGCTTTCATTTTCACACACAGGGTCAGCAAGTGCAGCGTCGTAGCACGTCAAGACGAGCAAGACAATGATGCCTGCCGCCAGGCAAACTCGGATGTCCAACCCTTGAACCCTAAACCGTAAGCATCGAAACCCCTAAAACTCTGCACCCTCAACCCTAAACCATAAACCCCTCTGAAACCCTCAAGCCCGGCCTCGTTCATGTGTCCCAGAAGCTGTAGAAGTCCAGCCAGGGATTTCTAAGGGGCAGCACAGCAGACGCCAGAGCTCTGGCGCCCTCCTCACCTCGAACTTCGACGAGAGAGTCGGAGAGTGACGCTGTGGTTCAAGGTTTAGGGCTTAATATGCGGAAAGAGAGAAACAACAAGACCAGAACGCCAACGATAACCTTCACAATCCTGGTAACACTATTCATGACTCCCATATCGATATACCAACGGAGCGATGCAAGTGCTTTTGCTACCTGTGACACAGCTAAATAGCGGGATACTTAGCTCTACTCTCCAGAGAACCCCTCTAGAACCCTTGTCGTATTCTTCATAGTAGCACGTATTGTATTGATGTTGTCGTGTCTTGTCTTATTGCAGCACGTATGGTCATGGTGGAAGGTCTTCGATGGGCCCCGGACTCAGCTCATTACCGCTCAAGTCCACGGAGGTCTCCTGCAGGGTGCTTTGGTGTTACTATTATTACTCTTGCAATTACTCCTAGTATCACTATTACTATTGTTGCTATTATTGCTATTACTACTATGGTTACTATCACTGTTATTTTCACTAGGCATGACCAGGATGAGAGTAAAGGGTTGCTTGGGCATAAGGGTTCTGATTGAACGTTTGGCATTTTGGGGATTGGGTCTTCCAGTTCGGGTTTTTCGGTGTAGGGGTTTGGGTTCTTCGCACCCTAAACCCCTAAACCCTAAACCTCAAACCCTTAAAACCCAAACCTCACACCCTAAGCCCTGAACCCTTTAAAAACCCAAACCCTGAACCTAAGCTCTGAATCCCAGAGTTGGCTTAGGGTCCTTCAGAGGCAACCTGGCTGCGGCGGCAGTCAGCGCCGTGGCACTCTCATCGCCTCGGGGGAGAGCACTGAAGCGTACTTTTTATGTATATCTCCTTTAGGGTTTACAGTTTAGGGCTTAGGAGCAATCCCCTTGCTTTACAGATCCAGAGACATTCGGACCCATATTGCGGTCCTTGGTCCTTAGCAGGAAAGGCTGATTGATCAAGGGTTTACATTCATCCGTACTATGACTCTGCTTGCTATTCTCCTACGACTGTACATACTGTCTGAAATTGCACTGCTGCTAAGTTACCATAGGTACCATGATGACATTATGACGGCTGCTGCTATGAAGGACTGGATGACATGACTGTGCTTGTGATCGTCACTCTCCCTTTTCCTGTCTCACGGGGACCTTGACTCCTCAGAAACGAACATAACTTCAGGCAACATCAACATGCTCCGTGAATATGTACTGCACATCACAGACAAAGGAAGGTGATAATGTCATGTTTATCGCCATGATGACTTCTATCGCCTGCAAACCCTTACCAGCGCGACCGCTGTTTCCGGCACGGTCATGGCAGGAATAGTTCTGCATTCCCTGGTATTCTGAATCTAAACGCCTAAACCGTAAAGCCTAGACTTCATGAATCCTAAACTCCAAACCAGGACTGATTATCCTGAGCATCATGATGGTCTGTACTACAAGGTACCACAAGGATACCAATGGTGGTGAACACGAACAAGAGACAAGCAACAATAGAAGCAATACCGACAAGAAAGCTGATGCTGATGATCGGGATTCCGGGGTCCCGGCCAAGGCTGTTTTGTGTCAGGTCCAACATCAAGACCTCGAGGTGAAGCTTCGCAAGGGCGGCGGCCAAAGCACAGGCACCGTTATCGCCTCAGCAACGCAGAGAGCCCATTTATGGGTAGATTCTTGATTGGGAGGCATTGGGTTTTTTGAATTTAAAGTCGGGGTTGAGGGTCTAGAAGGTTTTGGGTTTTGTAAAGCTCGTGCTGATGCTGAGGGCTTCAACGGGCTTCAGGCTGCAGGACTCTGACTGTCTTGGCAGACCTTCAGCGAAGGGAGCCCAGTGGGAACCCCTGTATGCTAGAGCTGTGAAAGAAACAGCTTCCATTATGGTGGCTTGTCTCATTGTTTCTGCGTTTTTCCATGATGTCATGATGATTCGAAAGACGGACCTGCTACGATTGTGTATGTGTTACTGCCGTCAACCACACTAAACCATGACTGAACTCCAAGCCCTAGAGTCTGAAACTGTCAAAAGCCTTAAGGCTTTTCTTAACCCCAAAACTCGTGAACCTTGTAACATGTTGAAGCTTTTCTTAACCCCTAAACTCCTACACTCCAAGGTAAATCCCTAAGCCCTAAACCCTGAAGCAAACCTCTGGGGCGCCGCGCCGACGCCGCCCTGGGAGAGAAGCAAAGCGAAGCGCCGCAGCTCCTGGGCTCCGCTGAGGCCCGGAGCCAAGGCGACGATGACCTCATCGCCTCCTGGGTTTGAGGGGAGTTTAGGGTTTAGGGTTTAGGTCCTGGCTTTGATGGGCTTCTGCTTGGGACTTTGGGGTGGGGGTTTCAAGTTTCTTTTCGGAGGGCTGATGGGCCTATGAAGGGTCTGCTTTGGGTTCAGGGCGTGGGGCTTTAGGGTCGTGTGGCGGGCCTTTCGGGGTTTGAGGCCCTCGGGGTGTGGGGTGGGGGGGGTTTGGCGGGGCTGAGCGTTGAGCTTTAGGGCTCGAAGTGCAGGAGGATGCGGCCAGCTACGAGATGCAATGATGGAATCGGCCGGGCAGAGCTTGGGAGGCAGGTTTCGGAGAGCTTCATGATCTACTATAACATACTAGAATATACGACCACAGAAGCTGAACGTTCGCCGGGCCCCGGACGGACGTTATTGCCCAGGTTGAGCGTCAGGTCCTCGAGGTGAAGCTTGGCTATGGCATCGCTGAGGGCGCTGGCCCCCTCCGGGCCTCGGTGGAGGGCTCACGAGCAGCGCTGATTCGACGAGGCTTTCATGACCCCAGGCGTGCAGATGCGGATCGAAGGCAAAGCATGGAGATGCTTGGCGTGCCTCCTTCCCAAAGCACGACTGCAAAGCCTAAACCATGGGCATGATTTCGAATAGTACTTGCGCTGTCATGACGAGTATGAGTCTGAGTAGTGAGATTGAGTATGGGTATGAGTATCATGAGTCTTCAGTATGGGCATGAGTGTGAGTGTGGCTAGCCTGACTCTTGCTATCGTCAGTAGTGTTCCTGTTTTATCTCTTTTGTCCACTAATTGTTATGAATATTATCACTATTTTTACGATGACGACTACCACTACTTCTACCACTACTACTTCTTCCCCTACTTCTACCACTACTAGTACTGCTACTACTGCTGCAGCTACTACTACTACTACTACTACTACTACTACTACTACTACTACTACTACTACTACTACTGCTACCACCACCACCACTACCAAAGAACTTCTCAGGATGTTCCCCAACCCCCTGGGCCCCCGCGCCAACGTCGTTCCAGAGCAAATCCAGACTGAGGCGCTTCGGCCCGGCCTCCGCCAGCGCCCGCGCCAGGAGGACCAGACTCGGGCCTGGGTCTGTCCCGGGAAGTTTGGGGATTTGGGGGGGCTTTAGGTTTTAGGGCTTTAATAGTTTAGGGGTTTAGGGTTTAGGGCTTTGGGGATTTAAGGTTTGGGGTTTAGGGGTTACGTAGGGCTTAGTAGGGCTTAGAGCTTTAAGGATTCGGGTCTAGGAGTCCTGGAGTTTGGGGATTTAGGGGACTTTAGGTTTTAGGGCCTGGGGTTTAGGGCTTTAAGGGTTTGGGGCTTAGGGTTTAGGGCTTTGGGTTTAGGGTTTTAAGGGTTTAGGGCTTTAAGGGTTTAGGACTTTGTTTTTAAGGGTTTAGGGTTTAGGGCTTTAAGGGTTTAGGGCTTTGGGTTCAGGGCTTTAAGGGTTTAGGACTTTGTTTTTAAGGGTTTAGGGTTTAGGGCTTTAAGGGTTTAGGGCTTTGGGTTCAGGGCTTTAAGGGTTGAGGGTTTAGGGCTTTAAGGGTTTAGGGCTTCGGGTTTAAGGCTTTAAGGATTCGAGTCTGGGAGTCTCGGAGTTTGGGGGTTTGGGATAGGAGTTTGGGGTCTGCGGTCTTAGGGTGTAGGATTTAGTTCCTTGGGGGTTAAAGGAGCTTTAGCGCATCTCACTTGCAATCTATCCACCAACCTCTAGCTAGGCTGAGAGTCGCAACTCAGGACTACCACTCAAGGGTGCCAGAGGCTCCTAGCTGCTGTACTTTGCGAACCTCGCGCGCGCGAGGTTCTGCATGCATCTACCTACCCAAGCTGCCTGCAAATCTGTCTATCTAACAGCTCTAGCAATGTATCTGAGAGAAGCTGGAGAGCAGAATGTACCACACGAAAGGATGTGTGCGTTGTGGGGCGTCCTTTCTGGCCTTCAGTCAAGATGGCCAGATCAATGACAACAACAAGAGCTGGAGTAAAAAGAACAACCCTGAGCAAAACTGCAGAAATAAAACCTACAAAACACCCTAAACACTCCAAACACCACAAACACTCTCAGCACCCTAAACACCCTGAACCGTTAACACCCCACACCTGGGCCCCCATACCCAGACCATTGTGCGCCACGTCTACAGTCAGCTCCTCGAGACGAAGCTGCGCCAAAGCGGCAGCCAGGGCGTGAGCACCCTCAACACCTCAGAACTTTAGGGCTCAGGGTTTAAGGGTCTAGGGGTTTAGGATTCGGGGCTTAAGGTTTAAGGTTCAGGATTAAAATTTCAGGGTTTAGGGGTTTAAGATTGGTGGGTTCAGGATTAAAAATTCAGGCTTCATCCGGACTTGTGTGCTCGGCCGGTCTACGGGCAGCGAGGCTGGCGGTGCGGGCCTCTATGCCTTTTGTACAGCTTCAGGGTGCAGGGTTTTGGGGATTAGGGCTTTGGGTTTAGGGTTCAGTGCTTGGGGGTTTGGCATGGGGGGTTTAAGGTTTCAGGTTCAGGATTTAGGGTTCAGGGTTTGCGGGTTATGTGTTGGGGGTGTAAGGTTCAAGATTTTGCATTTAAGGCTTCGTGGTTTCGGGGTGTATAGGACTTACATAGCTCAGGGCTTAGAGCTTTGAGGGTTTGGGTTCTCACTTTGTGCAAGGTTGAGCTTGGCGCGCTTTATCAGGATGGGAGTATAGCACCCTAAACCCTAAAACCGGCCATCCGTCCGAGCCCCTATTTCAAGCAAGCTCCGGACTGTGTTGATGTACGTGCAAGGACTTACAAATCCATTCTGCCGGCATACACGCATGTTCTGAATTTCAACTAGCGGCCCAATCAAGTCCATCATGTCAGATATGCAGTGCGTTGGATGCTGCTTCGCATCTGGATACCTGAGTCTTGACCCTAAACCCTAAACCCTGAAACCTTCCCCCACAACTCAAGCTCATCGTTCTTCAGGCGGCAGCCTCTGGTTCATTCAGGGAGAGCACGGATTAGGGTTTCGCCTTTAGGGTTTCAGTAGGCTTCCGTGCTCTGAAAGGTCCTGCAAGCTGTTGTCAACTGGACTCTGGCTCACAAAGCCTGGAAGCTGCAAGCTCATGAAGGGAGTCTTTCACGGCACCCTCAGCGGAGAGCAATGCAATCTACACATCTATGTATCTACATGTCTAAATGAATATATATATATATATATATGTATCTATCTATCCATCTATCTGTATATATACATATATATATATGTACACACTCCATGTCTCTATGTATTCTGTATATAGATACATAATATAAATACACACATACGCAGCAAGGTAGCACATGGAGCAACTGAGCACCCGGGCGGAGTTCGTTCCTGGCTAACTTCAGGGCTAAGCGCCGGAGAGACTTGGCCGCGCCCAGGGAGCTCAGAAACTCGACTTCGTTGCCTCGGCGATGGAGGCTTTTGGGCTTGGTTAAGGTTTTGGGGTCTTGGATTTAAGGCTCAGGGTTTAGAAGCTTAGGAGGGTTTGGGTTCAGGGTTTAGGGTTTAAGGTTCAGGGTTTAGAGTATGGGGTTTGGAATTGGGGTTTAAGTTTCAAGATTTAGAGGTTCAGGGCTTTGGGGTTTAGAAGGGTTTCGGGTGTTTGGCTTTCGGTTTCGGATTTTGGGGCTTTCGGCTTTAGAGCTTAGTATAGGGGCCTCAATAATTGGAAAAGGGTTTTGGGGCCCATTATACTATGATTATAGTAAGGAACCCCCAAAATAGTATAGGCAATTATTAAGGCCCCTCTATTACAACGGTCTTGGCTCTGGTTGGGGGGTTTTTGGTTGAGGGTTTAAGGTGACCTGCGCTTCGGCATCGAAATTTCCCGAAAGGATGCGACTATTGCTACTACGATATTTGTGCTAGTATCAATATCATTTTCGTGCTATCATTAGCATTAGTATTAGTATTCGTATTGATATAAGTACAACAGGATTAGTACAGGTAATAGTATTAGTACTCGTATCAGTATTAACATGCATATTAAACGTCTTGCTGAGGCCGCGAGCCCAGCTTGCTGTTGCTCAGGTCCAGCGTTAGGTCCTCGAGGTGAATCTTGGCGATGGTGTCGCTGAGGGCACGTGCACCCTTAGCGCCTCAGGAGTTTAGGCTTTAGGGTTTACGATTTAGGGTTTAGGGTTTAGGATTTAGGATTAAGGGTTTAGGATTTAGGATTTAGGGTTTAGGCTTTAGGCTTGAGGGTTTAGGATTTAGGATTTAGGGTTTAGGATTTAGGATTTAGGGTTTAGGATTTAGGGATTCAGGGTTTAGGCTTTAGGATGTAGGGTTTAGGATTTAAGGATTTAGGGTTTAGGCTTTAGGATTTAGGCTTGAGGGTTTACGGTTCAGGGTCGGAGTTTGCGCGACCTTCGTCAATTCTCATGACTGGTGCGATGCTTTCTTGCCCGCTCACCCTTTCAACACATGGGTGGTTGTCAAAATTACGGTCCCTTTTGGGTACCCTAAATAATAGGTGCCGTATCATAATGAGGACCCAAAAAGGGACCCTAATATTGACAACCACCCACATGACAGAAGTCTGGAAGGAGCTTCCTTGGTTTGGATGCGCGCCTTTGGCAACAGCATTGGAACATATTTTGGCACTTCGAAGCCTGACTAATCGGCCTCGCCCAGGCTCGGAAGAAAGAGGCCCTGTCCCTTCTAAGACTTAAGCTCAATCTCAATAACATTGTCCCAGTGTAGATGTTGCAAAATATACCCCCAAACCGAAGCCTAAGACAACCCCAAATGCTTGGGGGCGCCAGGCTCATGTAGGCACGCTCCGAATTGCTTGGCTATTCTTTTGATTTCTCCTTATGTTATAGCTACACACTGCTCGCATTTCTCTGGGCCACCACGCCCACGGCGTTTTCAGCGAGGTCCACGGCCAGGCGTCGCAATGACTCACCAAATGAGCTCAGGGCCTCTGCCAGAGCTATCGCGGCCTCGTCGCCTTGGCGATCTCATTTTAGGCTTTGGTGCGTAGGGTGTACTAGCAGGTTTACGGCTTAGTAGAGGGGGGCTTGGGATGGTCAGAGACTAAGGTCCACACTCCGCATAGCCACGGTACCAAAAATACTACCTGGAGCCTGAGGACCTACTCCTAAAATCGAGGCACAAAAACGAATAAGCTAATCAAACCTTGAATCGCTAGGCCTGAGACCCTCAAGCCCGGACTGTTTCAAGCAGTGGCGCAAGACCCTACTGTAAACCCTACACCGCAAACTCTCAAAGACAGTAAACCCTACATAGACAACCCTTAACCCTAAATGACCCCAAACCTCCCAGGGCTCCGGGCCGTGGAAGTTTTTGACAACGCCCAGCGTCAGCTCCTCCAAACGAAGCTTGGCCAGGCCGGCGGCAAGGGCCCGCATGCCCTCGACACCTCAGTGAGGGTTTACTTACCTTTGGTTGGGGTTAGACTATAGGGTTTAGGATTTAAGGTTTGGGTTTAGGGTTTAAGGTTTAGTACTGAATGGAAGAATGGTAGTAATAGTAGTTAGAGTTATACCCCATTCCTCCATTCCCTACTACAAGTAACCAAAGATAGGTTTAGGGCTTCAGGGTTGGCTTCAGGGTCTTAGGCTGGGAGTTTCCGAATATAAGGGACCCGAATATGGTACCCTAAATAGTAGGCTCCTTATTGCAAGGACCCCCAAAATAAGGTACCCCTCATTTTCGGAAACTCCCATAGTGTCAAGAATACGAAGTCTTCGAGCTTCCAGCAGTCCTTGGGGCTTTGTTGACGCCTTAGGCTTGCAAAGTGCCCTAAACCCTAAACCCTAATTACATCCAACAACATCTCAACATCTCCAAGCTAAAGCCAACGGCTTTCAAGATGCTGTGGCAGATGATGGAAACTGCTCTGCGTTCCGAAGTCAAAACGGGAAAGATCCTCGAAGATGCAAGCTTCCTGCCCCGGTGGAGTGAAGCTCGGGAAGCCCCAACCCCCATTATAGAAAGAACCCTGTAGATCCCTTAAAGGGTGACGCTTTTATTGAACCCATGTAGTACCCCTTACAGGGGACCCTAATATGGAGCCCTATGGATGCCTTAAAGGTGCGCTTAGGGTAATTCTTTGAGGTCCCCATAAAGCCCCAAGCCTCGGCCCTTTGAGTGCCAAGGGACCGATTTGTTGATGGTGCAGCTCCAGAGAGAGACTTCGCAGAGACCCGGCCAGAGCGGGCGAGCCCAGCGCCTCCGCCAAAGGGATCACAGCAGCCGCGGCACCTCGAGGTCTTCTTCGGAATGCAGAGGCTAGCGACGGAGAAGAGACACAGAGGAAGAGGGAGAGAGAGAGAGAGCGAGAGAGAGAAGAAACAACACTAGAGAGGGAGAGCGAGAGACAGACAGACAGGCAGGCAGGCAGGCAGACAGACAGACTGACAGACCGACCGACACAGACAGACAGACAGACAGGGCAGAGGTCTAGTCATCGTCCAATGGGGCAAACAATTCACAGAATCAAGCTCCTCCAACCAGGTGCCAGGCCTAGCGTGTTCGCGTAGATCACGCCGGCCTCTGGCCGACAACGACGACATACTTATTAGGTCCCTAGTTTGAGCCACCCCAACTGATACCCACATGATCTCGGGGACAAGGCAGTTTGCAGCATGTAATGCACAAGTGCACCACGCGGGAGAGCTCCAGGCTAATGTCCAACGTGGTCCACTTTGGCCAAAGCAGTTACGGGGCACAGTTGCACAGTGGCGTGTATTGCTCGAGGAGGCGATATGTAGTCATAAGAGCATAAGGGTGGTTGTCAAAATTATGGTCCTTTTTCGGGTCCCTGTTATAATACGGCACCTAATATTTAGGCTACCCGAAAAGGGCCATAATTTTGACACTGCCCATGTGAAACCAGATCCATGCGAGGCGGTGTGTCAAAAGATGCAAAGAGGCGGGGGTTTGTGGCCGCCCAAGGGCTGGGAATCGACAAAAATTGCGACTGAAACTCTTTAAGCCGTAAACCCCAAACCTTAAACCCCAAAACCCTAAACCCCAGAACCCTAAACAAGCGGCACCGAAGAAGTGTGAAGCAATGGTTTGGCCCAGATCCTCGGCTTCAGGCACCCTTAACCCAGGAAACTTTCCCGAAACTCTCAACCCTAACCCCCGAACCCTACTAAGCGTAGACCCCGTTTGCAGCAGCCCTGAAAGTCAGCCGACCCTAAATCCTAAACTAAACCCAAAACTCCAAATCTAAGCTCAAACACCCGAGTAGGTTTCTGAGGATATATAACAAAAAGTTGCCAGAAGAGACCCTCAAGACTAATAAAGATAAGTCTTCAGGCATCTGTACTTTTGCCCTTACGCGTAAACCCTAAGCCCCAAGTAAACCCTAAACACCCTGACCCTTAAACCCGAAACCCTAAACCCCCACCCTAACCGAAACCCTAAGCCCTCAACCCTAAATCCCTTAAACCCGAAACCCTAAACCCCCAAACACCCTGCCCTAACCCTGCCCGAAACCCTAAACCCTCAACCCTGGCCCTAACCCCTGCATAAACCCGAAACCCTAGAAGCCCTCAACCCTCAGCGGGCCTGATTGCTCAGGTCCAGCGTCAACTCCTCGAGCCGAAGCTGCGCCAGGGAAGCCGCCAGGGCCCGGAGGCCCTCAAGGCCTCAGGCTTTAAGCGTTTAGGGCCTTTAGGGCATCTAGGGTTTAGGGTTTAGGGGTTTAGGGGTCCAGGGTTTAGGGGTTTAGGGGTCTAGGGTTTAGGGTTTAGGGGTCTAGGGTTTAGGGTTTTTAAGGGTTTCACTAAGTTTGCGTTCTGTAAAGCTTCTCATGCGCTCCGAATTGAGGGTTCTCTAAGGATTTTCAGGGCTCTATGAGGGCTCTACACTGTACGGGACTACAGGTTACATCTGAGGAAGCAGGGGGGCCCTTAGCCTCAGTGATCTCATTACCGAGCTAACCGAGCTTTAGTTTTCGAATCTCAGAAGGCAGGGGGACCCGAATACCTAGATTGGGGGGGCTGATCCTGATGACAAGGCTCTGACGGCAAAGCGGAGCGCCTCACAGAAATCCCAGAATTTGAGCACATGTTGTCGAAGTTCTTCCAAAAATTGACGGAGAGTCGTCCGAAAATGCTCGAGAAGCGCTTCAGGAAGCCTCGTTTAACAAACAAATCCTTTCCCACGAACGCCTGACAAATCTTCGGACTACCCTCTCTGGGCCCCCGGCAGACTCCGTTCCTTGGGATTGTCAGGCTCAGGTGTCGTAGCTCGCTGGCCAACAGGCTCAGGGCCTTCGCCAGAGCCACAGCGCCGTCGTCGCCTCGGCGATGACACAGAGGTAATATATTGTATAATGAAATATGATAGTAATTTTGGAGATGTCATATTGGCTTATAGAATACTCTAGTATATGTTATAATATCGTAGCTTCTAGGGTTGTGACCACGGGCTAGGAGGTGCATATGTTCCCAATGTGTGTCTTTTGCCTGTCCTGCATATCTTGCCAATATTTTACACTGCCAATAGTTTCCCAATGTTGGCTTGCATATTTTACAAATCTTGGTGTGCTGCCCCGATATGTTCCCAATATTTCTCCAGGGTTGCAGTTAAGCTTTTGGGGTACTTCTCAATGGTGGTTGCTATGCAGAGGGTCTAGAGTCGACAAATGGCTTTCTGTAGCATAGCTTGCAAGTGCCAGAATGTCGGAGGACTGTGTGGCTATGTGCGTGATCGCACTGGGTATGGATGAAGTGTGTTAAAATGTCAAAACTGGACCTGGGCATGAACAACAGCCATGCTTTGACATACAGGTTCCTACTCGATCTTTGTATTGCCTGCAACAAAAACTGAAACGAAATCTCACAAGCTAGGCCCGCGAGGCTGGTTGCGAATCTAACTCAACAATCGATGACCAACATCACGGAATAATGATGAGTAAAGCAAACACATATTGCAGATTCTAGGGAGCCCAAGGGTTTGAGGTGTAGGGTCCAGGAGAAAGGCACTTTAAGGTCTTGGGGACTTTGGGTGTGAGAGCATTGGGCTTGGGAGTCTGGGAGTTCAGACTCATGGCGATCCACCTGCAAGCGAACGCATTCTCTCAGCCCTGCTGATGATGGAATTGGGCGCAGAGAATCCCTACAAGAACTCCGATGACTTTAACTGGCAAGAGCACTGGCAAGAGCACTGGCAAGACAGTCAGGGTCCCAGGTGATAGCAAAGGGCACAGCGCCTGAAATCATACAGGAAACCTGTAACGTAGAACTTACAACTCCATATACACAACGAGAGAGACGGACAGGAAGGGCTTGTCATCCCTAAACCCTAAACCCTAACCGTCTAAACCCTAAACCCTATACCCTAAATGAGGAGTCTTCTTTGGAGCATTTAAAGCCTCGCTCCCCAGTTCAACCCCACCACATGCAGCCTCTGATTGGCATTTCGTACCATGCCCTGTGCTTCATCAACAACCGACATGACTAGACTTGAGCATCGTGGATATGCAGTTCTCAAGGACACCTGAACCCCAGGGGATGAATCCGACAATCCCCCTCTCCCCAGGCTCGAAGCTCTCAATTGCCATTTCTCTGTTACGGCAGTATGAGTTGTACAGTCTTACTGTTTCTGCGGCTGATACATATTACCTGGGCCACACCAACTCCGAAGAGGAAGTCCTGGACCCACCTGAAACCCTCACCGTTGATGCACAAGTGATTCGCTTCTGGATTGTCCCCAGACTGCCTGCATAAACCCTCAACCCCAACCCTAAACCCCAAGCCCTCAACCCTAAACAGGGAACGACCCTAAGCTCTAAACCCTTCAACCTTCGGGAGCCCCGGCCCACTCGGTTCATGGCGAAGTCCAGGCTCAGACGCCGCAGCTTTCCCCCGCACTCGCCAAGGGAGCTCAAGGCCTCACCAAGGAGGGCGGCTCCTGCGTCGCCCTCTTCACCTCGGCGGCTGAACCTACTTGGAGGATCCTGGGACTTAGTAAGTATGGTTATAAGTACCTTAATTGGGGTTATAAGTAAGTATAAGTATAGTTACCTTAATTAAACCTATTTACTAAGTCTCATGATCCTCTAAGTATACTGAGGAATGGGTTTAGGGTTCAGGATTTAGGGTAGTCTTGTATTCCCGAACAAAAACGTGGTCATGCAAAGGAATGGGTTCAGGGGAACTGAGAAGACCGTCTCGGGTCAAATTTCTCAAAGCATCCTACATCCCCTTGAAGAACTCACACAAAGGACCCTTCTACGACCCTTAAGGAAACCCCTTTAGTCCCTGTCGAGCGGTTCACTTCCTGTTTCTCAAAACCTTTAGTCTCTCGCGAGCGGTTTGCTTCCTGTTTCTCAAATCCTCACCATCTGAGGTCCGCGACCTCCAGAAACTCTGGGAGAAGCTCAGCGCTACTCTGCGGAAACCCAAAAGAGCCTCCGGCTTAGAGTAAAACTGGGAAGTGTAGTCCAGCATTCACGGAATACAAATTAGGGTTTGGGGTTTAGGGTTTAGGGCTTCTGATGATGAAGCCAGATAAGCAGGGATAAGTCGTCATCATCAGCAGCAGCATCACCGTCGTCAGCATCACGAGAGTATGATGCACTGGGTCGCCGGCCAAGCCCGTTGCACTGCAGATTCAGCGCCAGCTCCTCCAAGGGAAGTTGACCGAGGCCGGCGGCCAGGACTCGTGTGCCCTCATTGCCTTGGTGGCTTTAGGGCTTAGGCTGTAGGGGTTTTGGGGCTTTAGGGTTCAGATTCAAGCGTCTTCTCAAGGCCCTGCATGGACAAAAGAAATGGGTTGGACAATTGTTCTTCATCAGGCAGTGGATGTTTGACCGATCAGTCCTCTGGATGATCTAGCAATAGCTTTGGCGACAGCCCACCAACGGTCAAGCAGAGGCTGTCGCATGAAACGACAGCCCCGCGTTGATTGGACCAGGTCGCTTGCTGAATCAGAGTCTCCCTAGACAGCCTCAGTTTTGCGACCAAGCAAAAGTTCTAGGACAATGCCCTGTGCTCAACATCTCCCCCTGTGCTCAAGTTTGACCATTGCATTTTCCAGTTCAAAGAGAGGCCGCGCTACACAAGATCGCTTGCGAATCAAGAAAGTCTTTAAACCACCGTGCAGTTCATGGTCAATCGAAAGCATTGGACCCACATCCCCTCGAAAAGTGCGTCTACTAATCAAGCAAGAGTGTGTAGGACACTGGTTCCCTTGCAACACGCGAATCTGATGCGAATATGTTGAGGGCGGCAGGGGTCAAATCTCAACAAAGCGAGATGGCAAAAAAAAAAGTAAAGACGGCGTGCGCACAAGCGCTTTTGCCTCGAGCATGGCTGAAGCCTTTGGCAGATCCCTCTGGGTTTCCCGGCCAAGACCATTCTCCGACAGCTGCAGCCGCAGCACCCGGAGGTTCTTCGGCAGCGCCGACGCCACACAGCTGGCACCCTCAGCTCCTCGGATTGCAATCGCAGGGGCCATTCTGGGAGCGCTTCGCAAGAGTCTTTGCGGTCGTGCGAACTTCATTTCAATCCGAACGCCTTCCGAAGCTGAAAAGGCACAGTAGTCCCAACATGGCTCTCGGAAGCGTTGGAATGTGGCAGTTACTGACAGGCAGAGGCCTTTTGAGTTTCCACGCCAGTTAAGATTTAGGGCTTCGGAGTGTCAGATCCGGTCTCCGAGGACCCGAGCAATTCGGCAAGAATCTGCGCACGTGGCGCAGGATCTTCAAGACGCTGCACACTCGACACTCCCACACCGTCTGGGAAGACGTGCGGACGAAGATACTAGCAAATTGCATTGTGACCCGATGCTTCCGGAGAGCCGGCAGACCGTCAGACCCCGCAGTAGCGATGCAAAACCTAGGAGCTCTGTGAAAAGAAGTCAGGAGACTTTGCCATCTGGGTGGTTGTCAAAATTATGGTCCCTTTTTGGGTATCCTAAATATTAGGTGCCGTACTATAATAAGAACCCAAAAAGGGACCCTAATTCTAACAGCCACCCAAATCCTAAACCCTAAACCGAAACACCTGTGGATTCCTCCCTCCGGGCCCCCCGGCCGAGACCGTTCTCGGACAGCTGCAGCCACAGCACCCGAAGGTTTTTCGGCAGCACCGAAGCCAAGCTACTGGCACCTTCAGCACCTTGCAGCTTTGTTGGAGAGGCCCTCAAAATCCTGTGAAAGGCCCAAGTTCTCTTGCACGGGGGTCAAGCGATTTCCTCAGCATTTGAAAAGGTTCCAAGCTTTCTCATAAGACACAGCCGCTTTTTAACATCGGAAAGTCACCCTGAAACAGACCAGGCTGTCACGGTGATCGTGTTCGAGTTTAGCCTTGAGACTACGACTACGGCTACGACCATCACCGCCACCCCCAAACACCACCGCCCCGGCTCAGCCCGGCACCGAGACGGTTTCGACCCAAATGGAGCGCAACTTTCTCGCTGCAGAGCAAAGCTCCTCGCCGCAACTTGCACTCGCATCTTGCGGTAGATCGTACAGTAAACCTTCGAGAGCTTTCAAAACATCAGAGTCACATGTAACCCAGCTTGCATGATCAACGAGAATGCAAGATGCCATAGCACATGAACCCAATAGGTTTTCTGTGCACGTCAACGACACACGGTTTCAAAGAAACAGCGGGTCCTTTGAATGCCTCCATATCCGCAGAACCGATCTGTGAGTCTGGGAGCTTGATCTCCACCTCCTCCACATGAGCCGTCTGCATCATGAGGAGAAATCGCAAAGCTCCTGAAGCAGGTTTAGGGTTTAAGGTTTGGGGTTTGGGGTTGCAAGCAAAGCATGGCACATGGTATTGGGCTTCGGGTCACGTTCGGCCTCGTAGCATGGGCTGCTGCTGCGCCTGGGCGAAAGCCTCTTTGTAACCTGGAGACGCCTCGGCACACGGAGTGTGAGGGTTTAGGGTTTCGGGTTTCGGATTTAGGGTTTAAGGTTTAGGGTTCAGGGTTTAGGGTTTACGGCCAACTAAAAGACTCTGCCGTCAAGTCCAACTCACCAGGCTGGGGCAGCTGCCTCCTTCCAGGCCTGCCGTTCTCCAGCCAGAAATTTGCACACGCTTCCACCACGAAAGGCTCGACCGTAACCCCTGAACCTGAGAGAATCATGCTTGAGGCACCTCTGCAGCTAGATACTCGTGCATGATGAGGTGGTAGAGCTGCACCTGGCAACTGCAGGTGAACGCACACAGATCATATGCATCATAATGTGTGCAATATGCATTAATTCATGTCCGTATGGAGAGAGAGAGAGAGAGAGAGAGAGACTGAGTGAGTGAGTGAGAGAGAGAGAGAGAGAGAGAGAGAGAGAGAGACTGAGTGAGTGAGTGAGTGAGTGAGAGAAAGTCATTATGAGTGGCGCAATGCTTCCTCCATGTCTAAAGCTGCTATCTATTTCGTGAATCTCCAATCTCGCGTGCCCCACCGCTTGCCCAGCCGGCTCGAAGAATCTCAAGTGCCCAAGTTGAGCTTCTTGGAAGACCACCTCGCCATACGCACAAGGCCGAGGGCTCTTGCAACTGAAGGTGCTCTGTTCACTATCTTTCTCTGTTCCTGCTGTGAACAAGCAGATCACGAACATTAGCTTCTTCACCGGTCTATGTTCATCGTCATAGGGAAAGAAACCTTGGGAGAAAAACGGAGACAAAGACGGAGAGGCAGAGAGAAAGAGAGAGAGAGAGAGAGAGAGAGTTAGCTAGTTTAGGGCTTAGAATTTAGGGTTCAAGGTTTAGTGTTTAGGGTTTGGACAAGTATCCCAGCACGGCCCACACTAACTGCACAAACTGCAGCGCGCCTGGTTGGAGAAATCCGGCTCAAACAGCAGCCGCTGGCCCGCCTGCTGCGAATGCCCCCACGGACGCTTCCATGCCATTGGCCAATCTAGACCTGACTCCCTACTTAAACCCTAAACCCGCCTAAACCCTGACTCCTACTCCTTACTCCCTAAACTCCCCCCAACCCAAACTCTCCCAAATGCCCCGTAAACTCCCCCGAAACACCCTAAAGCCCTACACTCCTAAACCCCTGAACCCTAAACCCCTAAACCCTAAACCCCCAAAGCTCCTCAACCCCTACACCCGAAACCCCCTAAGCCCGTACTCCCCAAACACCCTGAAAAAGCTCGCCTGGAGCTTGGCAAGGCAAAGCGGTCTGAGCTCTGCTCGGAGGTTCTTGGCACCCGTGCGCTTCTCTGCCTTCGGATCAGAGCTGCGGCTCCACATGACTCCAGTGTATTCTAGTACAGTCTGGTGTCTTATTATAGTATGTAGTATATTATATAGTCTATGGTATTTTTCTAGTATATTATAGTATAGTCTCGTACATTCTGGTGTACTAGAGTATGGCACAGACTTGGTGACAAAGCGCTGGCCTGCGACATCAGCACCTCCACTGCATGCTTCACGAGCACCAGCTCTGTCGTGGCAGCATCAAGCTGCTCCTTCTCCTCCGGCTCTATGTGAGGTGTATAAACACATATACCTAGAGAGAGAGGGAGAGAGAGAGAGAGAGAGATGTATTTAGATAGATATAGATATAGATACAGATATACATATAGATATAGACATAGACATAGACATAGATATAGATATAGATATAGATATAGATATAGATGTATATAGATATAGATGTATATGTGTGTGTGTACATAAACACATGTTATGCGTTTATGTGCTCATTTGCGCGCGTTCGGCTATTGACCAATCTGATCACCTATCTGTCTATTTAGCTAGCTAGCTATCTACCGACCTACCTACCTGACAGTGCAGCTATTAAGTGAACTACCTGTTCAGCTGTCTGTCTGTCGATCTATGTATCTATGCCTGTCTATCGACCTATGCCTCTATCCATCTACCTAGCTTTCTACCTACAAATCTATCTATCTATCTGTCTATCCATCTGTCTACCAATGTCTCTCTTTACTTGTCTATGTCTGTATTTATCATGATCCATTCGGGGAGTTAGCTTTAAATGTAGTATTCACTTTCCCATTCAAACAGCATTCACTCATTCATTGATTGCTTCATTGGTTCATTTATTTACTTGGTCCTTCCTTCATTCATGCATGTGTTGATCTACTTCTCTATTCATGTCGTCAGACTTAGTTTGCATGTAGGCATGTATGTGCGGCTGAAACAGAATGCATGTATGTATGCAAATAGTAGGTACGTATGCATGCATCTGTGCACCTACGCTGTATGCATCGTTGCTTGCATATCTGCGCATGTCTCCTGTGCATATGCGCACATTCATTTCTGTACAAAACATGCACATGATACGGAGAGAAAGCTGTGTATGTATGCACACCTTCATATTTGTACAGAACATGCGCTTGATACAGGGAGAGGGAGAGAGAGAGAGAGAGAGAGAGAGAGAGAGAGAGATACTACGAACTAGAGGTAGATTCCCCGATAGTAGAGAGAGAAATAAAGAGATAGAGAGATAGACAGACAAGTAGGCAGATAGGTATGCAGGCAAATAGGTAGAGAGACAGAGAGACTGCAAGTCGCCCGGCGAAGCTGAGAAACGACAACTCGGAGTGCAGTCCTTCTGGCGGTCGCGATACGTGCCTTTGCGGCCAGGCGCCATTTTCAAACCATACGAGTCCTAAACCCCAAACACTCGCTAACCCACGCTCAGCACTCAAAGGCACAACGAGGACGAGGCCCAGCATGCTGGCCATGAGCGGTGTCTGCCACACCTGCAGTGAGTCCACTAACTACATCCAGTACTCTACTCACATGGGAGTTTCCGAAAATAGGGGACCCAAATAGAGTACCCTGAATTAGTAGGATCCTTATTGTGAGGAAACTCTCCCATGACCCCAAAAGAGAGCATCAAGAATAGGAAACCAAAGATAAACAGGGCATGAAATAAACCTCGAAGCGAGGAGCCGCTCCGGGTAGCTCTTCCAACTCCGCCTCCCCGAACTTGGAGATCCTGACGAGTCTCTTTTTGGCTTTAGAGGGGTTTAGGGTTAGGGTTTAGGGTTTAGGGGTTCAGGGTTTTGGGTTTAGGGGAATGTAAACCAACTAGCGATGTCCTAAGTGGCTACTTGGCCACACTTCTCGACGTATTGCGTTTAAGACTTCGGGCTCTCTAAAGCTAAGCTTGGAGGGCTTGCAGGGCGAGGACTTCGAGGATCTGTAGGGCAGAGAGGGGTTAGAGGATGTATGAACTGTTGCTCGGAGGATTTGTCGGTATGAGGCTTGATTGTGTCGACATGATGTGACATGTACCTGTGCAAGAGTGTGGTTTCTCTTGTAATGTTGCCCAAGAACTTTCAATGTGCTAACAGTGCTCAACAAAGTACAACACAGTTAGATGGCGGCACACTCCTTTTCATTCCGGCTATAAACTCCCCTATGCTATCAGCGTGCTCGTTTTGTCAATGTGTATCAAGCACGAGCATGTACGTTGACATGTTCACACGTGTGGATCAGTCGGCCAGTCGTCTGTGTATACATGTCAATACATGTTTCTTTCCAGTATTCAGGTCGTGCCCGAGGGCACCTCGAGGCCACGGAAGGACGAAGCGGCAGGATCTCCACCGGGGTGAAACCCAGCCTGTTACTGCAGCTTCCACCAGCTTTTGCGTTAAGATCGACACTCCCAAGGCCACGGCTGCATGGAGAGCTCATGCTGCACCGTAATCTCGGTCAGCTTCGATGGGCAGCACGGGGCTGCCGTGGCCATGGCCGTCTGGAAGCAACCTGGCGATTCGAAGAGGGCTTTGGGGAACAGTGTATCATACCATAACTACAATCTATAATTATAGCAAGGAGCCCTAATACGAAAAAAGGTTCTAGAAAGCAGCCGCGGTAATGCAAAACAGCCGTTCCAAGCTCGCCGGGGCGGCGGTCGAAAGGGAGCAGCTCGTGGAAGGCGCTTCCCAAAACGATGGCATCCCCTCATGGGATCGACCATAGGGTTCAGAGTGGGGCTCAGCATTTGTTTTGGCAGGGTTTAGGGCTGTTTTGCGGTAGAGTTTAGGGCTTAGGGTATGGGCTTAGGGGTTTGGGGTTTCGGGTTCGTCATGGCCACAACACCCTCAAAGCAAGAGGCTCTTGAGTAAGGAAGCTGCCCGGGAACACATCTGCTGCCAGGAAGATCCCGACCGACGTTTCATCCAGGCTCCTCGGCGGCAGCTGGAAACTTGTTGCGTCTTGTTGCCCAAGTCTCCTACTGCTCACTGAAAGCCTGGGGCTGTTGCACTCGCACATGCGCGATCTCCCGCGAATTTAGTGCCTGCCTCCATGATGCACACAAGAGAAGAATGCTGTACATCAGAGTTTGAAGGTCTGCTGCGGACTCGACTGGATACACTCTCTGAGTGCCTTCGGTGTTCCTCGATGAGCATGGCATAGTCCACGCCCATTTCCGACAACTCGTCGCATTCGTCCATGCTCGAGTCCTCTTCCACGTCCAGGTCGTCTGTGTCGGTGAGGAAGGCACGGCAAGGAAAGGCTTCTTTGGGCCACAGCACCAGCTTGTCCCAGGCTATCGGCTTCTTGCGGTCCTGGAGCTCTGCGAGTCCCAAAAGCAAGCACTCGAAGCACAGAACACACCCGGGTGCTTTCTGCTCTTTGCGGTCCTTCTGCAGATCATCCTTCCAGAGCTTGCCGTCGGCCCGGCGCACGACAGCACGATGCGACTCCGTCGGATCGCCGCCGGCCTCTTGGAACGCTTGCTCCAGAAGGACCTGGGCAGCGGAGCGATCGGCGTAGTCCAGGGACACCGCGGCAGAGAAGACCTTTCCCGGCTCCTGCGACGCCGCACGCGTATAGCCACCGCACAGGGAGCTGCAGAGTGCTCGCGCTTCCGGTCCTTCCGTCGAACCTCCACTTGATGCACCCCAAGCTCCAGGCCGACCTCAACCACCACCTCCTTCTTCAGTAAGAAGCCCTGGCCAGGACGATGCAACTCACTGGGAATGGAAAGGGGCCCCCAAGCTCGGCCAGCAGCGCCATCTCGCAGGAGACGACCGTGCCAGTTCCCAAGCTTTTCCCATCGCCATCCTGCAGCCGACAATGAGAGGACGCCGGCACCCACTCCTGGCAACTCAGCGGCCATTGACTCATGCAGCACCCGTGCCCCCCCCCCCCCCCCCCCCCCCCCCGCTGTGTAGCGTGGAGGAGCCCCAGCCTCGGTGAGGAGTCGGAGGGACGTCTTGGAGAGCTGCCCGAGCACGGCCGATGCCGCCGGCTCGCGGGCGGAGCCATCGCTGGCCAGCACCCTCCAAAGCCGCAGTGCAACCCGAATCGACGAGGAGCCGCTGGGATCCGGGCTGGTTGGTTCCGGACGGCCGAGAGGCGATGATGGTGCAAACGCACCGGTGGCCGTTGGCCCTGAGCTGGAGCACAAGGGAAGCAGCTTCTGTGCGACGGGAGTCGAAATGCTGGACGAAGAGCTGCAGCCACCGCTGGAGCCAATCGAGGACTCGTCGGCGGCCCTTGCCGGCCTCATCCAAACCATCGAGGACCAGGATGAGCCGCCGATCTTCTGTGACAGGGGGTTGCTCCACGACACACTGGGTCGCAGGACGCTGTGCAAACGCCGCGGGATGCCCAAAAAATGCAAGGCTCCGTGCCACTGGGCCTCGGAGAAGCTCCTCGCCGTCCCTCCCGAAAACTCGCGCAGCCCAGACCTGCAACCTTAGCAAATCAAAGCAGAGCGATAACCGTGGATGCGGCTGCTGCGTGCAATGCAAAGGAGGGGCAAGTCGACTTCGACTGCGTGGTCCTTGCAAGGTTCCGAGCGGCTTTCTGAAGCTAGTCTGCGTAAAGGACTCGTCATGAACCACTCGGCAGGGTCCTCAAGGTTCGCCAGCTCTGCCAAGGGCACCCGGAGTGGAATCACTGTATCATGATGTCCTGCAACACACTCTCTCTGCCCTATTTCACCAAAATGCTGAGGTCTCATTCACTCAAAGCTTCGCGGATCCAAGAGCACAATTCAGGTTTGCGAATCATTGAGGCCGGCACCCTCCTTCAGGGCCTTGCAGAGCCATGTAGGAACAGGGTGGAAAGCAGGACAAAGGAAAGCCAGGCAGGGAAGCTGTGCCTGAACAGCCCTCCTCACCACCTCACGCGCGAAGATCGACTTGCCGCAGCCTCTGTCACACTGGCGTAGCAGCATGCAGTTCACGAGTGCAGAGATGCAAGCCACCTCCTTGCCCAATGATGACGAGGCGCGGCAAATGCCCCTGTTGTGCTGATTGCAACAGGTGAGTCTGATATCCATCGACCAGGTGGATTTGGCACATTGGCACACCCTGCAAGCCTGGATGCAGTCGCTGATGATGCTGGACGAGTTTCGCACCTCGGCTCAGCACTGATCGGTCAGCAAACAGGCACGACGGCCCAGGCAAAGACAACAGCCCTGGCAGAAAGCCTGTAAATGCCGCAGCAGTGGCTGCACAGCCTTCAACTCGAACTAAAAAGGCTGCGCCGCGCCTGCAACGTCTCGGACATCATCATCTCAACGTCTTCGGCACTTACTTCCTCGCCTGAGAGCAGGTACCAAGTGAATTAGGATGCTCATCTTTCGAAACCCCACACGCCATTCTCTACGCCTGTGAGGGCATTCCGAGAAATGGCCAGGCTGGCAGAGAACTCCACAAGGCTTGTGATCTTGCAGGGCGTTGGCCACCCGGGTGGTAAGTGCGGCATGCAAAAGCAAACACACGGCTCCCAAGCGCCTGTAGCTTGATCATGCCAGCGATTTGGGCCCAGTTGCTGCCACTCGTCTCTACAGCTGCTTCGATCATGCGCTTGTCCTGGGATGTGGGCACACAACATCCTCTACGTCGCGCTGACCGGCGGGCCACACGGCCACACATGCCGAGCATCCCTTTGCTGACGGTTGATCAGCCAAGCATCGCTCATCTCGGAGCACGCGGTGTTGGACACGTCCAGCACTTTCGCCTGATCGCGGATCTTGCAGGCGAGGGGAGTGCTGGATCTTCGAGTCAGCTGCCCCTCCACAGTGAACCTGCAGCGGACAGAGACAACGCAGGGATGCCACAGCTCAGAGGCTCAAAGTCACGAGAGACGAAGATCGAGAAAGAGGTCAAGGTCTGCCTTCGAAACATTTTGCAAACCCAAGGCCCTAAACCCTTCCTTTCCGGAAACACTGGAACCCTAAACCCTAAATCCTTTCCGAAAACACTTGGCGAAGCCAAGCCGCAGGTCGAGCCGAAGTTCCAACTGGCAGCAGCGCCAGATTTCGAAGATGCACCAAATCCGCCTGAACCAAAACACTCCGGCGGCTTCAGGGGGCTTCAGTTGCAGATTAAGGGATCTGCCATGATCTACCTATAAGACCTTGGCGCTAGTTCCCGGACCGGGCCACTCCAGCGTGCTGCACCTCTCGTCGAACCTCAAGGAGCGCACATTCCGCGACACCCACTGAAGCTTCCTCCGAACCGGGCTGACACGAAGCACTAGGTGTTCGGGTTTAGGGTTTAGGATCTCCTAAACCCCAATCCTTCCGCACTAGGCTGACTTGTGAAATGCACGGGATGTTTGGAGGCAACCCCGAGGTCGGCGCAGCATCACGGCACAATACACGGACTGCTGCCTCACGCGACGGCCTCATGATCCACTCTCGGCATCTGAGCCACTCAATCGTCCTACAGCTCGCAGGCACCAAGAACGGAGCATTCTGCGACGTGCTCAAGTGCGCGGTTGAAGGGCGAGCAGCGCCAATCTGATCCCAGATCCTGCAGTGTAGCCATCCGCAACATGCGCGGCGCTTGGGGCAGCTTTGGGTCGTAGGCAGCCGGCGACCAGGTGCTGGCAATTCGAGAACCTGAGACGGGGTTTAGGGTTTATGGGTCTCTCTGCTCAGTTTAATTATTCAACTGGTCCCGCGCGCAGCCGAGCGACGAGCAGATGTAGTAGCACATCGCTCCTCCGACACTTAACAGATTCCTCTGTAGAGCAGCCCTTCTGCTGACTTGAGCTTGTGACCGCCCTAGAACCTTAACCCTAAGCCCTTCTGGTGACTTGAGCCGCTGTCCTGGATTGCTGGGGTGCACTGTTTCACCATGCAGGCGCAAGGACTCGGCGAACGACAGGGTCTCCTGAAGAGCCAAGGCTGGGTTTAGGGCGCTTCGTGTTTGAGGTTTAGGGCTCTTCGGGATTTAGGAGGGTTTAGGTTTTAGGGTTTGAGGGTTTGGGATGGTTTAGGGTTTAGGATTTAGGGTTTCGGGTCAATCCTCTCCCCAAAAATGAGAGACGAAGGCGGAGAGCGGCGCAAATTCTCCCTGCTCGACCACGTCGGCAAAAGCTACCTTAGCTCAAGTTCAGAGCCTCTGAGTCGGTTCGGGCCGTTCATTAAGGTTTAGGGTTTAAGGATTTGGGTTTATGGTTTAGGGTTTAAGGTCTTTGGTTGTGGGTTTAGGGTTTAGGATTTAAGGTTTTGGGTTTAGGGTTTAGGCAGGTGCGATCAAGCCGCGCCGCTCCGTAGAACGACGACCGTCCCCGGCTGCTTGAGCAACTTCTTGTTCCGACGTGCATTCGTTTCCCCGAGCTTCTTCCCTCGGAGCTTTTCCGGGATCACCTCCTGCATGGGCAGAGACGCCCACACAGGCGGTCTTCGTGGATTCTGATATGAGCACTTACATAAATCTTGAAACCTCGGCAGATACCGTCAGCAAGGTTTGCTGCCAACTCTCAGGCTGTGCTGTCCTGCAAGGATCGCCGTCCGTGCTTGGTGGTTGTTCTCCAGTGTCGGTGCCGTTCCTGTCCGAAGTCGTCCCGTCTCCCCGTCCCCCAAAGCTTTTCGGGCTTAGGGTTTAGGGCCTTTCTCCACAACTTGCTCTCAAGCTGCGCAGGGCCATGGGAATCAGCCAAGGATCATTCTCCTGCTTCCAATAATCAACTCGCTGCTCACCACCGTCGCCTCAGTCATTCGGGTCCAGGCATTTCGCATCTGTCCTTCTGGGAAGGCCTTTTTGGCGATGTGGGAGTTTCCGAAAACAGAGGACCCTAATATGGTACCCTAAATAGAAGGATCCTTATTATGAGGACCATAAAGTAAGGTCCCCTAATTTTTGGAAACTCCCATGTGCTTGACAGCTTGACCTCGCCAAACACCGAGCACCCTGCGAAGGATGCCCTGCAGGACCAGCTTGTCCTGACTTCTCGCAGTTTGGGGCATCTTGAGAGCGGCTTCTTAATTAGGGTTAGTTAGGGTTTAAGGGTTTAGAGTTTCAGGATTTAGGGTTGTTGGGGGTTTAGGGTTTAAGGGTTTAGGGTTGTCTTGAGACTGGCTTCTGAATCTGTTTGCTGAGTTCATGAGCCCCGAGAAGTGTACACTTTTGGCGTTATAGTGGGTAATATTATCCCAAAAAGTGTAAAGTGTATCCACTCAGCTATCAAGCAATCAATGCAGATGCTTCAACAAATAAGTCGCCGCATCATCTAGTTCAGCCAAGCTTCCACGGGAACTCCTCCAAGCTTGGTTCCTTTCCGACATTGGAGGGAGCCTATCTCAAAGATACTCTGGAAGCTGTCGTCATCGTGCGCAGAGTCGAGAGATTTCGAGATCTTCTCGACATCCTCCTCCGTGAGATCTACAATCCGCTCTTCGCCTAACAAGATGGCAAAAAGAGGCAGCGAAGGAAGACCCTCTAGCACCCCTAAATGAACACCGAGCTGCATGTAGTGGCCACCTCGGCTGTGATAGATTCACTTTCACGGCACTTCTCAACTGCTGGCTAGTGCCTGGGGCTTGGGCGATGATGAGCTCCGGTGTGACATCGTACATGTTTTTCCGGCCAGTTCCACGGGCGGTGGGGCCCTGAAGCCACTCTTTGTTATCCTCGCTGACTCAGAGCGATAGAAAGCGGAAGCTTGGCTCGTGAAATTTCAGCAGCTCCTCCACCAAGCGGAGCAGGTCATCCAAGCGAATGCCTTTCGGGACCTTCAGACGGCAGGAAGCGAAAAGACGGAGTGAATCGTGACGGGCCCACCGTGCGAAAGAGTGCACTCCCTCCCCTCGAAGCTTGCGATGGAAGAGCCTAGCGTATCATATTATACCATGCAACATTATATCAGATCATACGATCTCACATTACAATACATTTTGTCATACCCTATACCTAACTGTACTGTATGATGTCATGTCTTTGTATACTCTGTCATACCATACAACTTACTATACCATACTACTGACTATACCCAATAACTTACTATACCACATAATTTACTAAACCATATAGCTTACTATACCATGTAATTTACTAAACCGAATAATTTACTATACCATAGACGTTACTATAACATATAATTTACTATATCATATAATTAAATATACCGTATAATTTACTATACCATACAATGTACTCTACCATATAATTTACTACAGCATGTACTTTAGTATGCCAAATAACTTACTATACCATATACTGCACTCTACCATGAAACTTACTAGACCATGTAACTTACTATACCATTTAACTTACTATACCATATACTTTGCTGTACCATATAGTTACTTTATCGTATAAGTTGCTATACCATATAGTTTGCCATACCATATACTTTACCATACCATATACTTTACCATACCATATACTTTACTATACCATGTAACTTACTATACCATGTAACTTACTATACCATTTAACTTACTATACCATATACTTCATGTACTATACCTTATACTTTACTATACCAAATACTTTACTATACGAGATAATTTACTATACCATATAATTTACTAAACTATATAGTATACTATACCATGTACTTTATGAAACCATATAACTTACTATACCATATACTTTACTATACCATAAAACTTACTATACCATATAATTTACTATACCATACCATTTACTATACCATATACTTTGCTGTACCATACAATATCAGACAATTTACTATACCATATTACATCATACTTCGAGGATCCCAAGCCCAGCCTCCGCCGGCGTCGCCTCCGTCTGGAACGCCGCGGAGCTGGAGCTTTCTGGGCCGCAACCGCCGCCTCTCCCAGGCTCTCTTTAGGCTTTAGGCTTTAGGCTTGTGAGAGGGCTTAGGATTTAGTGTTTAGGGTTTAGGGTGTAGGGTTTAGGGTTTATCATGTATAGTACTGGAATATGATATGATACGATAACTGTATGATATGACATGATATGAGATGGTATGAGATGATATGATGTGATATGATGTGGTGCGATATGGTGCCATAAGATATGACACACTATATTAAGATAGGATATGGTATGGTACCATATGATATGACATCTTCTGAAATTAGACACTATACTTTACTCGACAAACGTAGCACGATATCGCATACCCCCACCTAACCTGATCTACCCTCTTTACTCTAGCCCAAAAAGTCTTGAAATGCAAACCCTAAACCCTTAAACCCCTTAAGCGCTACATCCGAAACCCCAAACCCTCAACCCCAAGTAAAATGTGTTACAATTTCCCTTGCCACACTCCGGAAGCTCCTGAAAAAGTCTTCTCCGCAGGGTGGCTTTCGGCGGCCTGGCTCTCCGGAAGCGCTGCTTCGGGTTTAGGGTTTCGGGCTTGGGGGCTTCAATTTAGGGCTAGGGCTTAGGGGGTTTAGGGCTTACAGGGTTTGGGGTTTAGGGTTTGGGGGGAGACTTTGAGCTGAGGCTGGGTGTCGCCTCACCAGCAGAGTCTCTAAGCGCATCTTGCTTGCACGCCGACATTCCCAAAGATCTCCAGCCAGCCATTTGCAACTCTTGCCAAGACGAACAAACGCACCACCACGACTCCAACCGACAAAGTGCAAAAGGACAAGACCAGCACTTGTCGCAAGGAGCTGAAACGTCCAGGAGATGTTCCGGCCAGGGACAGCAGAACGTTTCAAAAGGAGTGCGCTGCTCAGGACATGAACTGAAAGGGAAGCACACTCAAATCACGGGCGAAGCCATACCAGCTTCAATAGGTGTTGGTCAGCAGTCTCGGAACGTCGTTGGGCATGGCAAAGACTGCAAAGTTGCAGGTCTGCTAGCAACCCCTGCATCACGCCTGCACCGAGCGTGCCGTGAGATGGTGGCGCTGCTGCAGAGAAAAGTCGCCCAGCATCTTTCTACTCGCCTGCCAGGCGGAGCTTGACAGCCCTTAGGAATTAATGAATATAATAATAATCGTAACAATATTAATCAAAATAATTATAGCAATAATATTAAATGAACAAAAGCAGGGTTGACGAGGTCCGGGCACAAGTCCATCCAAGCTGACCCGCCTGCATCATGTCTTCGACATGACGCACCTCTCGCAACACAGACTGTAACATCTCCAAGAGAGCGAGCTTCTCATGGGAAGTACAATCTGTCAGGTCTCTCACTGCGGAAGCACCATAGCAAACATCACAAACTCCCTATTTGCAAGCTGCTGCCCCTCATCACCCAAAATCACCCTAAAACCTAAACCCTAAACCTAAAACCTAAACCCTAAACCTAAAACCTAAACCCTAAACCTAAAACCCTATTCCCCAAACCCTAAACCCTTTCTTCTTGTGGTCTGCAGCACCCAAGCCCTGGCCTGTCCCCTGCAAACCGACAAGTCTCGGGAGATCACGGCCAGGTCGCCTGCGGGCAGAAGGCTCGGAAGCCTGTTGTTTCGGGTCTAGGGTTGGGTTGAGGGTTTGGGGTCGAGGGTTGAGGGTTTAGGATTTAGGATTTAGGGTGTAGGGTTTAGGGTCGAGGGTTGAGGGTGTCGGGTTTAGGGTCGAGGGTGTCGGGTTTAGGATTGAAGGTTTTTTTCGGTGTGGGGTTTGGGGTTGAAGGTTTAGGGTGTGGGATTTAGGGTGTCGGGTTTAGGGTTTAGGGTTGAAGGTTTAGGGTGTGGGGTTTTGGGCTGGGGGGCTTGTCAGCAGGTGACGGGAGCGAAACTGAGCAAGACAAGACACCCACTTGACTCTGAGCGTTGGTTGAATGCAATTTTGGCAACCCCACCCTAAACCCTAAACCACACCGTAGAAAGAAATGGACGTTTGCTCAACGGAGCTTTTTAGAAGAGAGGCGCAGAGAAAAGAGAGAAATTGCTCTGAGAGTCTAGGGCTTGGTGTTTAGGGGGCGACACTTCGCCCTGAGTCTTCCAGGCCCAAAGTCTTGAGTTGAGGCTGTCGGATTGACGAATTGCTTAAGGTTCCATGATTCTCCAAGGCGAAACTACTAGGTTTTTGTGGGCAGGTTCTGAAATGTCATGCACCTGGTGTCGTTGGACGATGCATAAATCTCGCGCAGTCTGCTGGCTCTTCTTGCTCTCTCCCGGACCACCAGACACCCTAAACCCCTACACCCTAAACCCTAAATCCTAAAAATCCTAAGCCCCCTTCACAAGCCTAAAGCCTAAAGCCTAAAGAGTAAGAGCACCGAACCTCGGAGGCGATCTTCTGCGCTGCGCCTGCAGGTGAGCAGATGCTTCGCGAGAGATTGGAGCTTCACACCTGCTTGCAACGGCGAGGTAGAGGAGAACTTCTGGACATCCAAAATGGTGCTGTTTGAAATTCTGAGATTGGTGCGAGTGCAGCGACCGCTGGTCGGATGCCGGAGCCTTTTCATGCACTTCGCAAGAAGTTTTGATGCTTGTGCTGGGCAAAAAAACGTTGAAAACACAAGACTACGCCCCGAAAAAAACGCATCAGGCATGCAGACACCGACAAGTAGGCACGAGTCGGGGCAGGCACTGCTTCTTCGGCAAGCGCCGGCATTCCAGGTAAGCAGTCCTCCCGACAGTTGCAAACGAACGAAAGGACACTAAAGCTCCCAGAAAAAAAACACACACCGTTGGCAACTTGGCTGCAAGACCTCCAAGGCAGGCTGCCCCAGTGCCCGTGCCATGTTGCTCAAGCGCTAATCCAAGATACTAGTCAACCATAATGGGCTCATGTTTATCAGCGATTCTGACGCTCGAAGGACTGATGGCTGATTTGGCAGGCTTTAGTGGGCAGTTGCTGGCTCCAGCTTGTTGGACGCTCCACAATCCACTACAGCACTGCGAGACTGAAGAAGTCATGAGGCAATTCCAGGAACAGTCATAGTTTGCAGCGGCACGACAACAACAAAAGACCACGATAGAACGTCTCAAGTGTAAGAAGTGCAGAGCACAGGCGGAGCCTGGGAGGATGTTTACTTGAATCATACGGTAACAATCCCAATGCTTTGTCATGGGCTCAGACGACACCGATGGCCCAAAGTGGCTAAACAGTCGGCAGCGCCTAGAGCCACTGTTGGACTGAAGCTGAACAAAGTGCAGTGATGCTTTGCCGTTGAATGCCGTTGACCTATATTGCTCAAGGCAACTGTGGTTCGTGAAGGAGTCCTGCCACAAAAGTGGCCAAAGTGCAGTCGGAGCTCACATAAGCAACTGCCAACTTTCACCAGCTTCCGGAACACCTTCGCCGACTGAAATGCCCCCATGCATGCCAAGAGCCAACTGCAAATCCGCCGAGCAGTGGGCATAGTCTGCTTGAAGGCTGTAGTCACATTGCAACAGTGGCAAGACTCAGTTGCCCTTTTTGGGACTGTGCTTGATTGCAGTCCGTCTGCGAGTCTGATGTCGAATCTGGAAGGCCGCATCCGCCGACTTTGTCACACCAGTGCAACCTCCAGAAAATCAGACTCAGCCGCTCTCCCCTTAACTTAAACTCCAAGCCAAAAATGCTGAATGACCAGCTGCGGTCGCTGCCGGTCAAGCAGTGCTCACAACGGACAGGCGTTGCCGTTCGAAGAGAACACGGACCAAAGCTCACGTGTCCAGTCAGAGCCACTGAACTATACAAGGGGCTGCGCAGTCAAAGCAACATGACGTGCCTAAGGCGTACGAAGCATCCTGCCTTATACTGCACAAAGCAAATGATGCCTTTACATCTCCAAGTCATCAAACATCAATCCTCCCGTTGTTCTGCATCAGAGCTCTTCTTGCCCTCTGCTCGATGTTGAAGGAGGGTCCGGCCAACCCTGTCGCGATAGGTTCCGGCTGTGGATGGGCGTCGAGGTGGCGGCGTCGGTGTCAAAGTCATTTCGGCTTCAGCCACATCCAGGTTCTTCTGCAAATCCAATCGCAAACGAGAGTTCAGCTTCTCGAAGTGGTCGCTCCTGTTCAGCCACATCTCCTTCTCGGCTTCCAGGAATTTCACAAACCTCTGATGCCTGGCTTCTTGCTCCCCAAGGGCACTCAACTTATCACAACAAAGTTGCCGCAACTCGCAGTTGTCGGATACAGCTGCATGGCAAACTTCCTGTTCTTTCGCAAGGTCACCCTTGAGCTTTGCGACTTCCGAGTCTTTCGCTTCCAAAGCGGCCTCCGTTTTGCCACGCAGCTCAGCCAGCTCCGCACTTGTGGAGTTTTGGCACTTTTGCAGGTCTTGGAACTGATCTTCTTTCTCCCGCAACTGCGCTTGCAGCCACTGCAGCTCTTGCTCCTTCGCAGACATCTTCTGCAGAGACGCATCCAGCCTCACTTGCAAGTCAGACACTTCCCGCTGAAGAGACTTCTGCTGCTGTTCGGCGCGTGCGGCCTCGGCAGCTTTCTTATCAAAGTCTTTGTTCAACTGGACCAACTCCGCCTCCTTGGCTGGAAGCTGACTTCGCAAGATGTTCAGCTCTTGGTCCATCGTGTCACACAAGTGCTCTTTCGCACTAGTCTTCTTCAATGATGCTTCCAGCCTCTTTTGCAGGTCAGCTATTTCTGACTCCATCGCCTTGTGCTGCTCCGCATCAAAGAACTGCTTTTGAAGATCATCTCTCAACTTCTCAACCTGCTCTCCTCGAGTCATGGACTGCCTCCGACTTGCTTGCAGTTCTTCCTCCTTATGCTGCAACATCACGTGCGCACTGCTGAGTTGTTCACAAAGTGCCACCTTTTGCCTGGCTTCTTCCTCCTCCTCCGCTTCCTTGGCTTGCGAGGCAGAGCGAAGCTCCAAGTTCTTCGCAGCCAAGAAGCGCTCTCGATCCAGCGCACCGGACAGCTGCTTCTGCAGGAGTTGAACTTCATCAGATCTCTGTTTTGCAGAGGAGGCTTCTGAGTCCAAGTACATCTGATGCCAATACTCCACTTGTCGCAAGAGCGATGCCACTTGTTCAGCCACCACTTGCGCACTTGAGCGAGATGGTGAGGATCCTTTGATGACTGGAAGTGAAGACACGCTGGCCATACTTGTGATGACGCTTCGAGGTGCTTCGATTTTGGCCGGGAACAAAATTCGGACTTGATCCCGAAAAGGGCTTCTGCGGTGCGATATGCAGCAATGCTGAACATGTCAGAGCTTGCAAGTCACAGACTTGCGCTCATAAACTGTCTCAGAAACCGTCAACCCATGGTATCCGGCATGTGGAACCTCAAGAGATGCAAAACAAGAGTCGAATCCAGCCAACCCCGCCGGATTTCTCTTCATGGCCTTGGCTACGGCCGCATCGGCTCGGCAAAGCACGGTGAGCCGGTGCTTCCCGGCTTCCCATATAGGGATGGCGCCAGGCCACGCAGTGCTAAGCTTGTCGGCGCCCCCTCAGAGCAGGTGGCATCGGACATCACCATGTGGCTCCTCCAGCCTAGCCGTGGGTCAAGACGGAAGTTCTTGCCTGACCCCATCGGTTTCTGCTGAACCAAACTCGAGAGTGCCTGGGATGGCATGAGGATGAGGAAATGTGGAGAGGGAGGAGGGTAACGGCCGACGCAGATGCAAGCGACGATGTGTCAAGGACGAGGACTGTTTGGCCATGAGGAACACGACGACGATGCCAGCACGGCAGAACATCTTGCGGCATGTGCGCCACATTACGGCAGACCGGCAACTGTCACAAAGTGCTACCTGCCTGCCCATCACCACAGCAGCTGAGCTGAAAATACCTCCGTGGATGATGTGCTTCATTGCAGGGTGCCTCCAAGAAGGGATCAGCACGTGCCTTGACCTTGCACAAAAATGCGGTGTTTGTGCTCACATGCAGTCAGCACACAGCAGCCCAACCTGAACCCGGAGAGCACATGTCGATGCAGACTCTCTAGAGGGGCTGATGGATCCGAGGTGCCCAGGCAAGTCGGCAAGGGTCGTCCACTGCCAACGCGATGATTCATGAATCCTTGCGCCCAGCACCGGAGCGCTGCTACCCCTTTCACCAAGCCTAGCACATCCTAGCACCTGAACCCTCAAGCCTAAACCCCAAACCATGACTGTGACTGTGACGCAGGCTAACTTTGAGAACCTTGAGGATTCAGCATTCAGGTTCGGTGTTCAACACGGCCTCAGGGGAACTTGGGGACTAAGGTGAGTTTTTGAGGGTGGAGGCCGTTCCTAGCCTCTGCTTTGCGCGACGAGGATATCTCTCTGCTCCTGCCAGTAGGATGCCTTTCGAAAGGGTCTCCGCTATGTGTGCTCACAGTCTCGGCGGAATGCAAGCTTTGGGCACATCTAACTGGTTTTGATTCGGTGCGGTCCAAATTGAAATCGGTCCTTGACAACTTGCTCGAAGGACCTTTTCAGCTCCTGCGGCCGTGCAACGTCTTTGAACGACCCTCGCCTTCTGTGCCCCTGTGACCTTCCAATGCATTCGCGGAGCTGCGGCAGGCCCTGTGTCAGTTGTGGAAGCTCTTTTTGGGGTTTCATGCAAGCGAGACATGAGAGTTCCCTTGAAGGTTTTTCGCCTACGTTGCAACGCCCTCAGCCAGGAGAAGCAGACTTTGTCTCGAAAGGAACTTGAGGACGGTCTCGGCCCGTGTGATGCTGCATGCGTTCTTGGAGAAGTTTGAAGACAAAGTACATAGCAAGGATCAACACGCATGAATTTGCCTCATGAGAAGCCGTGCAAGAACTCTTATTGCAGAAGGGCTTCCGTATTTCCATGTCAAGCCTTCTCAAGAGCACAAAGTCTCCTTCCCCAAGCCCTAGACTGTAGACGATTTGCTGCCAGTCTGCAGCCGTGCGCCTTGCAGAAGCCTTGAAACCTTCTAGCTCAGTTGCCCCAGGAGGTTACAGTCTAGGGCTTGGGGAAGGATACTTTGTGCTCTTGAGAAGGCTTGACATGGAAGTACGGAAGCCCTTCTGCAATAAGAGTTCTTGCACGGCTTCTCATGAGGCAAATTCATGCGTGTTGATCCTTGCTATGTACTTTGTCCTCAAACTTCTCCAAGAACGCATGCAGCATCACACGGGCCGAGACCGTCCTCAAGTTCCTTTCGAGACAAAGTCTGCTTCTCCTGGCTGAGGGCGTTGCAACGTAGGCGAAAAACCTTCAAGGGAACTCTCATGTCTCGCTTGCATGAAACCCAAAAAAGAGCTTCCGGCCTGCCGCAGCTCCGCGAATGCATGCGCCTGCTCTGGAAAACACCGTGCGCAGGAGCGGGAGACTGGGAAGTGCTTCCAGTGTTGAGTTTTCCTTCCGGAGTCGGATTCTTCTTGGGGAGTTTCCCTGCGAAGAGGCGAAGACGTAGTCTCTAAGAACATCTTGCATGCGCGACCTTCCCATTTGCAACCGTTTGCTGCGAAGAAGCCCCACTGCTTTTGGACTTCTCGCAATCCCGAACCCTCCGATTTCGCGTCGACTTTGTCGATGTAGTGTAAAGAAAAACCCGACGCAGCAGCTTCTGAAGGGTTGGAAGGAGAGAGTCAAACAGCGTCCTACGGACGGAACAGCAGCTTAACGTCTTGCACGCTCTTTGACTTTCCCCTGTGCTTTACGAAGATTTAGGAGCTCCTCCGGCCCTGGTGACTCCACAAGCGCCCTGACTTTCCCCAATTGAGCGGCACTCGGGGCCTGTGCAGGGCGACGCCAGACCAGAAACCAAAAACGGTCGGTTGTTTTGCAATCACTTCATTGACAGAGTCGCCAATGAAAGTAGTGCCCCGCTGCCGCTAGACATTGCAAAAGCATCTTATCAGTTGGTGACAGGGTAAAACCAATCATCCGACGCGATGCCACTTGCACCTCGAGACAGCCCTGGAGCGCAGATCCCACCACCTCGTGCCCCACCCGTGCGTGCGCTCCAGACGCCGACGTTTGCTCTGCTCTTGATGAAGCTTCCGCTGAGCGAACCACTCGTATTTCTTTCGGACACAGTCGTCAAAAGCTTTGGAAAGAAACAAAGGCATAAACTACGACAGCTACTTTTTGTAAATATACAAATGCAGTCTTTGTCCCGTTTTGCTGTCAAGGTATTGGCAGAGGAAACTAGGTATGACAAGGACTTCTGATTGTTTTGGCGTGGACTTCAAATGGCACTTTATTGTCAGGAAGAACTCTGTACTCGCCAGAGTCAAGGACTTTTGACGCCCAGTCGTCGGGGGTCAGACGTTGACGCTTCTCAGGGCGCTCTTCGGCTATGTGCCAAGTCTAACGCGGGCTGATTGCTGCTGTCCTCTGTAAACCTATTGCGAAGATGCCCTTGCAACTGCATGTTGCCAAGAACTACACGCCAAGCTGTTGTAGCGGCAGAAGCCATACTACTGTTGGTACGTGAGTCTCGACGATCTGTGTTGCAAACGTCGAAACGGCAAAGAAGCTCTTCAGGGTAGAATTTCGCGACGAAAGCGCTAAAAAAACAGCCTCTTCGACGATCTGTGTTAGATTTCGCGACAAAATCGCTAAGAAAAACGGCCTCTTGGACGATCTGTGTAGAAAAACTCGAAACTGCCAAGAAGCTCTTCGGGGTTCGATTTCGCGACAAAATCGCTGAAAAACTGCCTCTTCGACGATCTGTGTTGAAAATTTTGAAACGACAAAGGAGCTCTTCGGGTTGAATTTCGCGAAAAAACTCCAAAACGGCTTCTAGGCTTATGGGGGTTTTTGTTTGGAGGTCAAAAAAACACTCCAAATCGCACCAAAAAACTACCAAAAACTACCTCTTCGACGATATCAGTTTTTTTTGTTTTTTTGTTTGGGTGTTTCAATGTTCCAAAAATGACTCAGTATGATTGATTCAATATTGATTCATGATGATCCAATAACGACTCAAGAAAGAAGCAATAATGCCACAATCATGTTGGAATGATGGCTACTGGCTGAGCAAGGCAATGCTAGCGCTCTTTCCCCCAGATTTCTTCAAATGGATTGATCGCATCTGTGCACTAAAGCACAACTAAGAGCCCCGCTGTGAAACTGCGTTTGACCAGCGCTGGCATCTGTCGCTGGTCCTGCGCCCGTTGCATGCCCCGCTTGACTTGAAAACTTGAATGCTGTAGCGTGCTGAAAGGAATGTGAGCATTGAACTGCTAACCGCTAATCCTGGAAGTCAAGCAAGGCCGCAGCTCAAAAAACGTCAGTGACTGCTGTTGCTACCTCAGCCGAGAAGCTCACACAACAAGGTAGGATTCAAGTTCGCAGCGCTCAAACTCCGGCGCTGCTGAGGCGCACGCATGCAAGTTACACATCGTCAGTCTTTTGTGGCAGCGTGAACCCGTAGCAATCTGCCCTGCGAGCAGGGCGACGGCAAAAACCCCTGAGCCGAAAAGTCATGGAAACCAGGTGCTGGGCTTGGATGTGACTCGATTGACTTCATTGTCTTCGTCTTCCTTCAAACGGCTCAGTGGGAAATGAAAGCTCAATTCCGCTTCAGCTTTGATTGCCTATTTCATGAGGTGCAAGAGGTGCAAACGTGGACACTCAACAGTTCAGACTTCGTCATCGCCCTTCTGCACACACGCAGGCAACAAGAGCGAAATTTGCGTCAAAGTTCCGAGCGCGGAGCCTTCTTAAGGTCATCCACCTGACGTCTCGCACCAAAAGCACGGAGAACCACTCATATACACAGAAACGCACTGCCCCAATCGATTGAGTGGAGCTAAGGTCGCGGCGTTGGCCAAGGCTCCTTTCACTTGGAATGCATTGCCCGTCGGCTCAAAATCCTTGCCGCCATCGAACTTCGTTCGTGGCTCGGGAACTTTTCGCAGAGATTCGAACAAGATCAACCGTCCGTCTTGGAGAATGCACAGCTTTCAACATGGACATGATATGAAATGCACAACCGGTATCCTCCGTCGGCCCGGCCTTGAGCTGTTTGTCCTGCAAATCGACGGTCATCGCTGCAAACATGAACTGACAGCATCCTTGCAAGGACTTCGAACCGCCTCCCGAAGTCCGTGCGCCCACGATTCAGCTACTGAATGCTACTGATGCAGTCAACGATTGCTTGCGCTCCAGTCCTTGCGGATCAGCTCCCGCACCCAGACGACAGATGACCTGGAGGTCCTGCCTGCAGAACGCCAAAGGTTCGTGTCCCATAAGCTCAAGATGACTTCACGCATGCAGACATCGACATTCAAAGAGTTGCGAAACGAATTATTACAGCCACTCCGACGCGGGTGACCGATAAGCTAGTTGAGCCTCCGTCGCAGATTCGTTGGTACCGTTCCACGGCGCGGGTCTGATACGTGCAAGCGACTGGCGCAACTGTGCAGAGTATCAGAAGGCACTTGAGGACAAGCCGCCTGTGCATAACCACAGGCAATCTTGCCCACCATTCATCTCATCGATGTGTCGTTCTTCCACAAACGCGCCAAACATATTGACGCAGAAGGAAACTTTGTCTTGAAACAATTTCCAAGACACTCTTGAGAGCAGCTTGATTGTCTCCGTGTCCGACGTATCAAGGGTGTATTCGTCCAGAGCATCACCAAAACTGCTGCGCTGAAACCGTTGTTCAACCTCTTAACACAAGAAGGTGATCAGACAGCTTGTCTGTTGTTTTGGAGGCTCGTTGCTATCTGCAACTTCAGCTTCCCAGGCGCTTCAAATAAACAAAAACCCCTGGAACAGGAACAGCCTGGCTTTGCAGGCTGCAACGGCAGACTTCCCCATGGCTTCAACATAATATGTATGGACACCTGGCACTTTTTTCGTCTGTAGTTTTTTGGCGTCTGCGGGCCTCGGTGGCTGCAGCTGCAGCGCTCGGTCCCAGTAAACAATTAAACCAACAAACACACACAAAACAGCGGTGAAACGAAGGACTTATCTAGTGGAGGAGGTTACGTGCTAGCTGCGGCGCGGACTTAGTCAGCAGGAGCCGTTCAGCGTAAGAAAAAAGCCTCGCTCTCAGCGACCTCGAGCTAAAGCAGCAGTGGGCCGTCGCCCAAAGCCGCCCAAGACAACGAGCGGAGCCCAGTGCAAAGCTCCGGCAGCCGTTCTAGTCCCGGCGGACAACGGACTGCCCTCGTGTCAAGTTTTAGCGGGGTCGTGCACACGAAAGTCCAAAAGTCCATGGGATGGTGCGGGCAGAGGTCAATGGACTTAGTGCTGGCAAACAACCACTCGCTGAGTGCACCCAAAAACACTGCGGTCGCGGTGGGCATATGACGGCCCCCTCCTCCTGTGCATGCTGCATGTTCCAACTGCGACCCTGAAAGGCATCGCTGCGCGGCCTGGCAAGCGAAGTCACTGATGTCGCTAGCCACCGGCCGGGGCATGGCAAGGGGCTGAAGGCCATAGCGCGGCAAATCTCCAGCTCACGCCGAAAGACACGGCCAGGGTCATTGAAAGCCTCTTCGCACAAGGAATAAAGGAAACGGCTCTTATGTTCGTCATAGGCCTCTCGTAGTTGGCAGACGTTGTACCTTTGATGAGGCTTAGGAGGAGGGTGCAGATCCGGTATAAGTCGGAGCAAAATAAAGATCTCAGGCAAGCCCGCACCAAGGCCGCCCATGTCCAGAAGTCCTTCACTCCGCCAGATGTCATACATTTTCTCCCAAGATATGCTCATCTGGGAGGTCGCCACAGACCGAGCTGTTGTGGTTTTTTTTGGCGTGGGCGGGCCTCAAAGCAGCACTCGGTCCCTACAAGAAGCCTTGCTAGCAAGACCCAACAAGACAAAGCGGTGAAAGAAGCTGCGATGTGCGGGCTTAGCTAGCATAGATCGTTCAGCCATCGGCCCGTGGCTTCATATGTTATGACTCATGTTCGCTCACTGGCCCCCCTCTCCGTCAAGCATGGAGTGCGCAATGGCCACATTACATATGGCCCTGCTCACCGTAAACCTTGGTGAGCGCAATGGCCGAATGTTCACTTGCCCTGCCCTCGTAAAGCCTGGAGAGTGCAATGGCCGTAATACACAAGGCCCTGCTCACCGTAAACCATGGTGAGCGCAATGGCCAAAGGTAATCCGCCCACTGGCCCCGCCCTCCGGAAAGCATGGAGTGCGCAATGGCCACATTACACAAGGCCCAGCTCACCCGCGGCGCAATGGCCGAATGTTCATATTCCCTGCCCTCCGTAAAGCCTGGAGAGCGCGATGGCCGCAAGACATAAGGACCTGCTCACCGCAAACCATGGTGGGCGCAATGACCCAGGGCTTATGCCTGCCCTGCCACAACCTGTCGCGACTCGCCGTAAGGAAAGCGAAAAAGAACGAAACTGCAACGAGCCCCAGGAAAACCCCTTACCAAGCACAGCACTCGGACAGAGACTTCGTTTTGCTTCACTCCACACGCAGTTCCGGTCTTGAGCCACGTCGGCACAAAGTCTTGCAGCAAACTGAGGCGTAAACTGACCTAAAGGTGGTTCGGAGCTCTAAACACTTCCCAAGGGCCAAAGAGCACCCAGGTACTACTAAAACTCCCTCAGGCACGTCCGAAAAGGAGGAAAACTTACAGGACGTACGGCAACAAAGCGAAAAGAGTCCCTTACACTCCAAGTGCCAGGAAACTAGCCGTGAACTGTTCTGGTTTCCACAAACTTAAAAGAGTTGAGCCGGACGCCCACCATATCCTCCAAAGAAGGATGTTCGTTTACACCCCCTCTGCGTTCGGGTCACCCATCCTTCTTCACAGAAGCTTGAAGCTTGGAAGGCTCCCGAGCACAGAAACTGCATGTCCTGCGAGCAAGCGGAGTCGTTGAGCGAATGCTTGGACAATCACGTTTCACGTGATAGCAAACGCGCTTGGCAGTAGGGAAAAGCACAAGCCACCCGTCTGGCTTAACCAGGCAGCGGGCGTACAGATAACGACCAACCCCTAGGAAGACGCATCCTGTCACGACCCTGCGGCGGTCAAGATCAGCAGCTTTTCAATGGAGAGAGGACAGAAGCCATGCATCCTTGAAAGCCTGGAGACCGTAGTGGTCCATGTGGAGGCAAAAGGCTGCGAAGAGGCAATTAACTCTAAGCTTTCCAGAACTCCCAACACAGAAGTTCGGGGAAGTGCCAGTGCCAAGTGTCCCGAAGCACAAGACGCATAGAATGCTTGTGAGAGCCATAAAAGTGCAAACATCCACCGAAACCGCAACCCTGGCAGGCCTTCCAAACCACGTCTGTTGCTTTCACCTTGGTTCCAAGCCCTCCAAAATCTTCCGGAGCGTGGTGTGCAGCTTACAATTTCGGTTTGCTCCGGGGTCACGGCAAGCGACTTGGGAAAAACACTGGACTAAAATTCTGATCTGGTGCCTCATGTCGCCATCTGCTGCGTGTAGGGCCCTTGAATGGTATTTTCCGAGTCCTCGCGCCCTCAACGCCACGATTGTGCCCCTGATGGCCTGGAAACCACACGTTGGCGTCGCCTCGAAACCACACGTTTGTGTGGCCGTGTTGCAGCCTCGCTGGCTAGTTTTCGCAAGGAAAAATCGCATTTGTGGCCCACAAACGTGTGGTTTTCGAACATTATTGGGGACGGCGTGCTCCGCACGTCCGCCTTGCATTGTCGGGATGAGACGCCCGGGGTGCTCGGATACAGAGCAACTGCGGGTCGCTGCTTGGCTCAGAGCTTTTGCCCTGCCCTTGCCATTCGGCCACGGGCGTGAGTCCGCGCTGGCGGCCGTGTGTTCGTAGATTTGCCATAGCCACACTCCCGAAGCATCTTGCGGCACCGATAGTCCTCTGGGCTACTGTACAGGCCATATCGGTGCTCTTTGGAGCCCTACCGTCTGCTGCCACCCGTTTTTTTTGTTGGCGTGAGCGGGCCTCGTCGACTACAGCTGTAGCACTCGGTCCCTACAAACAGACAAACCAACAAACAAACGAAAACAGCGGTGAAACACGGCGGCTAATTAACAGAGGTCGACAACTAGCTGCGGCGCACAGGCTTTGCCGGTGTTGGCCGTTCAGCACAAGCTACGATGCCTCAGCGACCGATCAACAACAACCGTGGGCCGTCGCCCAGAGCTGTCCAAGACCATCGGTGGAGCCCAAGTCAAAGCTCCGGCCGCCGTTCTAGTTCCGTCGAACAACGGACAGCCGGAAAATCCACAAGTCCACAGCCGACAACCATTGGCGGGTGCCAGAAAAAGACCTTTCGACGTATGTCGAATGTCATGGACAGTGGAATTGACCGAACGGACCCAATTCCCTACCGGGCACGCTCCCAAGTCGAAGGGGGCCATTGATAGTTGGCGTTGCATGTCGCTGCCACTGGTCGGGAATGAGATTCCCGGAGGAGGTACAGCAGTTGATATTGGCCCTCATCATACAATTGCTTGAGGCGGAAAAAACCGTACTGGAGCGTGTCAACGTCAGGCTCATGAAGATGCGGCATGAGCTCCTCGGTAATGAGCGGGAGCTGAATACCGGGTCCAATGCCACCTTGCTCGATGAAAGTCTGAGCCGCTGCTCTCCAGTCGTCCTGTCCCCAAGGGGTGGCCAAGCCGGTACCGTGGCCGGCTACCGTCGGGCATAGCAGCCTGATTGGACTCTTGTGCCACCAAGTGGTGGATTAGGACTTGGGCCCTGCAGTCGCTTGCATCGAAGAGGGCAAAGCGCTACAGGCGTGCTGGGAAGTAGAAGTCCATTTTCCGAGGGCCGCGCAACCAGAACACGACAACATGACTGAGCTCCCAACCGGAGGTGGTGGCAGCTGTGCGAAGGCGAGACAAAGCGGCATGCAAGAGCCCAGCAGACTGGATTGGGAGCGCAGGCTGTGCTTGCAAACCCAGAGAGGAATCATCTAACGGAAGCAGAAGTCGGAAGGTGCCTTTGTAGACACCTGGGTACGAAAACATCTGAGGATCGAAATCCCCGCGTCTAGCTGGGAGAAGTCCACGGTGGAAGCCTTCCATCATGCGGGCAGCGATTGCGATTTGGGGCTGGCCTACAAGAGAGGCCGGCACCTCTGCCTTGATTCTAATCTCCACGAACCGCGAGCCGTTGTGCTCAACGGGCGCGACCTTTGCGAGCTGAAGGAGGGAAGCCGCATCAGGCTCGTCGGTCAGGGCCCTAATTAAGTAGAACACCAGCTGTACCGGGAGCAAGACACCGCAATGAAGAAGAGGGGTACCCTGCTGCGGATCAGTGCTCGAGTTCCCCCCTGCCGTGGGTCGCTGGGTGTTGGAGCCGGCGCCACGGTGGCGTTTGCCTGTCGCAGTGGGCCATCTTCTCGGTGCGAGGGACATTTGGATGAGGCTACCGTCACGCACGGGTGACTTGATGCCTGCCTTGGCATTCGGGAGCGAGAAGCGGAGTCCATCCAGTTCATCCAGGAGCAACCACCACCAAATTTCCGGACGCGCCAACTCATACCACGATAAATCAAAGACTCGGCCCTCGGGCAACCGCAGCACCGGGTCGCAGAATTGGGCCAGCGCTACGGACACTGCCAACAGGGGTGTGAGGCACACCCGGAAAGCCTCACTGGCCGTACAGTGTCGCAGCATGAGAGCACGATCGGCAAAGTCGACAACCCGCGCTCCAAAGTTCTGAGGGCTGATCTTGACTTCGCATGCCGGTAAGGAGCGGGGAAGCGACAGAAGGGAGAGACAGTCCGTCCCGCTGGGGAGAAGATCCCGTAGCGCCAGCGCACTAGCCGGGCCTTCGAGAAGCTGCTGCCTCCCGCCCTTGGCCTGGTAACGGCGAAGGATCTCGTGCTGTTCTGCAAAGTCATCCTCCTCCTCAGGCGGAACACTTTTGCTGGGAATGGTGTCAACCCCGGGCACCAGGCGGTTTGGCGGGATGTCGACGGCGTCTAGCAGTGCTGCCACTCGCTGGCTCCACGCAGTGTCAGGGCCTTGGGGACTGAGGCGGCACAGCTTTGGCTGCGAAGCTCTGCCGTCAAGCCAGGATCCTCTTTAGTCGGCTCGCCATCTGCCGGGTCGGGCGATGCAAACCCATCTTTATCATAGAGAGCACGGGGCAGACCTGTGGTGGCGACCGACGGGAGAAGGGCGTCAGGTAAATCGGATTGATGCAGTAGCGTCGACACAAGGTGTTGGAGCCGTCCCAGCAACATCTTGTCGACTGTGCCAGAAGCAACCGCATATAGGTAAAACACCCCTGGAACCGAGGAGACCAAAAGCCCCGCGGCGTCATTTTGACCCCGGCACACAGTTGTCTGCGTATCCACCGTGATATGCGCCCCGATTGAAGACCGGTGATGCGGGGAACGGAAGGCGCTGTAGGCTCGTTTTGGTGGCTTCAAGCCCACCCCCTTGTGTGCACGGAGGCGGTGGAGGCTGAAGCGAGGTGGGTTAGTGAACTCCAGCAACCCAAAAACGGGATTTTTGGTGTCGAGCACCGGGTAAAACGGGCGTACTCGTATGGGCTGCCCGGTAGGACCGCTATGCTCAAACTCCGTGCCGCGCAAGAGCAACTGCACGGGGAAGCCAGGCAGGCCGCAAGCAGCAACCAGTGCACAGGCACCACAGAGTGGGGGGGTGCTGTTAACCGACCACTGCTGGTAGAATTCACGGGCCGTGTCACAGTCCTCGCGCGGCGGGTGCTGCGACCCCAGGCGCAAGCCCGTAGGTTCGATAAAGAGCCTCCCAGCTGATGAAGGTCTTGTGAAGCAATGCGTGGAGCTCCAGGGCCGCGATGATGCCCCACCAATGGGACGGAGACGGGTCAATGAACACTCCCAATTCATTGCGATGACCGAAAAAGAATTCGAAAAGCTTTTGTGCCTGCGCTTCGGTAGTTAGCGATCCCGGTGGGGGGAGCTGTGGCAGCCGTTGCGAGACGAAATCTGCGAATGAAGTACCCTCGGCAACCACCCGGTGCGCAGCGCCGGTTTCTGCATTGGCCGGACGCGGGTTGATCAGGCCTAATCCGTGTTTCAAAATCTCAAAGACCTTGGTGGTTGGCGTGACAACGGTGATTTTCCGCCCAGCCTGTACCGCGATTCGATGACCGCACATATTGTAGGCTAAGGCAAGGAGAACACAAAACCACTCCACCACCAGGCCTCCCTGAGCAATGTTGGATGCCTGCTTCGGGAGCCTAACGAAGTAGACCCCCGATTGATGCGTGCCATCAGCCGCAATCCGCTGCAAACGCCTCGAAGGCGTGTCAGCAGCCAACTCCCCAATGGTTGCCGGACAGGGTGACTTGTCAGTGGCAGGACGCAGGAGATTGGATTGCGGATATCTAATGGCAGTTATCAACATGTAGAGATCTGCGAGCAGCCGCGTAGAGGCAACCAGGGCGAGGTTCAGGCACACACCGTTGATTGGCTCTAGGCCTTCCGCTTGCAAGGCAGAATGAGCCGGAGCAAGTATTGCTCCGACTGAGGACAGGCGATTGAGGTAGCATAGGAGCGCCTCACTGTGGGAGGAAGACTGATGGAGGAAATCCACTGCAATAGCTGATGGCGTGAGGCGTGAGGCGGCCTGGGTGTGGGCAGGGCAACCAGCCCCACCTCAGCAGGGGTATCCAAACCGAAGAGGCACTCGGAAATGGGCAGACATACCATCAAGCTGGTGCCAGGCGGACGCTCCGTCCCATGATGGGACCATTGGACAGTATGAAGCGGCCCCCCAGGCGAGGTGGAGTGCACCAAACCGCGGAGCGCGTGAGCCATGCGCCCGGGAGGGTAGGGTGGCGGAGCAAGCTGAGCAAGTCCACGAATGCCGACCGGCTTCGCAGTAAGGCGCGCTGGGGTGTTGAGCTGCACATCGCCTTTACCCCCACCGGTGGGCTGCCGCGGATCTCCAGTACGGATCACGAGCTGGCAATCCGCATTGGCCAAAATGGCGGCCGATGCCGGGAGGCCCTCTTGTTGCCCTTCGTCAATGACAATGACATATGGGCGTTTTGGAGAAACTCCTTGACCTCGCTGTAGGAGCGGTATCTCAACTGAAGGGCACCCGATCCTTGCGTGAGGAGAAGCATATGCGCGCTAGTAACGGATGGAGAGGTGTGCCGCGTGTCCCGGCCTCTCGTGTCAGGCCGGTCCGTGGCGAATTCCCCTAGGCCAGCAGCAGTGTGTTCAGCCGCCTCTGTGAACGGCACATGGTCAAAATCCGGTTCAACCATTTCAGCGTCGCCGGAGACGCGCCGAACAACAATGAGAGGTCGCAACCACCTCGGCGCATCAGCCAGAAGATTGGTGGCAATGCTGAGTGCTGTTGAGCGGTCCAGCACACGTTCTGCTCCAACACAGCATCGATGCAAACGAGTGCACACCACAATGAGAAAGTTTTGGAGGACCCCGCACAGCCCAGTATACCCAGCGAGCTGCGGTTGGTGGCCCGCGCCGCCAAGATTGCGGTGATGTGCCCGGAGTATATGGTCCCCCTGGGGCGCGCCCTACGCGCTTCGCGCGCTTCGCGCGCCTTCGCGCGCTTCGCGCGCCTTCGCGCGCTTCGCGTGGCTTCGCGCGCTTCGCGCGGCCTCGCGCGCTTCGCGCCTCCGCGCGCCGCCGCGCGCCTTCGCGCGCTTCGCGCCGCTTCGCGCCTCTCGCGCGCCTCTGGCGCCTCTTCGCGCGCTTCGCGTGGCTTCGCGCGCTTCGCGCGGCTTCGCGCGCTTCGCGCGCTCCGCGCCGCTTCGCGCCTCTCGCGCGCCTCTGACGCCCCTCCGCGCCCGCTTCGCGCCTCTCGCCCGCCTCTGGCACCCCTCCCCAGACCACCGTTCGGATCTATAAAATAGAGCCGCTTGAAGATAAGCAATATAGAGCCGCTGTTGCCAAAATAGAGCCGCAGCTTAAAAATGGAGCCGCCAGCCGGCTTCACGAAAACCAGCAAAACAGAGGTAATACGGGGTTTGAGCCAAAACAAGCGATGAGACACGACTGCTGCATATATGCACGAATGCATATACTTTTGTGCCGAAAAACGGCAGCAGTTTGTGCTACACAAATCGCAGATGCTCATGATTCTCGCCATTTGTGCCAGGAAACTCGTATTGAGCCACAAACTCGCTTGAGCCAACAAAACATTAGGGACATTAGGGTTTTGTATGGTATATGGATGAAACATTTTATGAAAATATAACGAATGGTAAGACAAAGCGCACACATCACTGTGTTTGAATGCTCCGGCTTCGGGTTCAGCAGGCTGGGGGCTTTATAGGGTTTGGAGCTGAGGGTTTAGAGCTTACATGTTCAGCCTAAGCCCTAAACCCCAGACTACGAAGCCCTAAGCGCTCGAGTTAGAGAGTTCAAGGCCTTGGGCTTTTGGGTTTTGGAGCTTCAGGCTTGAGGCTTTGGAGTCTTCGAGCTTTGGGGCTGGGTGCTTCAAGCCTTCAGAGTCTGGCGGTTTACTGGGTTTGTGCATTTTGTCCTTGAGGCCTAAACCCCAAGCCGACAGTATGTTATGCACTGCAATAAAGTTGCAACGGCTTTCGGATTTGAGGAATTCTTCGGTTGGGATTCGGGGGAGTGAGATCTTCCAACATCTTCCGACAATATTTTCGGTCGTTGAAGCCGCCTTCAGATATTATGGCCCTAAACCCTGAACTTTCAGAGCCCTGTGCCTATGACGGTTTGAGATGTCGAGCTCTGGATCGAAGGGCTCGAGTCAACACAGACACAAAGACCTGCACACTTACTTCAAACTTGACTTTCGAAGCCAAGATGTAGCACAAGCCTGTCGCCGACCTTAAAACATCCTTAACCCCTAAACCCAAGAAAACCCAACCCCCAATCCTTGGATTGTTGCTGCTGGCTCTTCTCGATCGGCGGTGCTGGAGCATGCAACTTGGCAGCTGTGCTGTGGGGCTTTGGCAGCATTTTATGTTGACCCTAAACCTTACAACATCTCAATACACAGCCCGGCCCACAGAACACGTCGCATGCAGCGGTGAGATCTAGGTCGGCTTCGCCGAAAGAGCTTTGCAAGTCGTCCATCATCCTGCGGCAAGAAGTTTACACTCAATAATGTCATGCTTTTCCAGAAGCCCAACCCAAATGTACGAGGAAATCTTAGAACCTTAGATTCCTAAATTACCCTAAACCTGAAAAGGTCATTTCGGCTTTCGGATTTCGGGTTTAGGTCCCCAAGGGTTGGGTTGAAAATAGCTATAGCCGTGGGGCCCGTTTCGAAACTCTAAACCCAAGCACATATACATAGCTCACTCCCCCTGGGTAAACCTGATTCAAGATGAAAGGAAAAATGCCGACAGCCCTTATCTTCGGATTCATCTTATATAATAAGGTTTGAAAACCGTGCCTCCAGAGCAATCCATGCCATCGCCAGTTCGCGACTCCGCTTTCACGGTTTCCAAAATCTGAAGTTTGCGATAGACAGCATAAGCCCAGCCTCGTCTGTGCACCGACCGACAGACTCTGGCAATCGCCCCATTGTAAGACTCATCCACGTATGTTGTGTATGTTCGCGGGTTGCCCTGTTCGACAGACCTCTGGATGCAGTGGTACATCAAATGGGCTTTGGGCAATATCGGAAGGCCAGCACGATTGCACAGTACGATGAAGCGGTTGTAATGCATCCTAAAAAAAGTTTTAGAATTATAGGGTTCAGGGGTCAAGGTTTGGACATGTGCGGGGCCTCGGAGCCCTTCTTCGACCAGTTCGGGTCAGTTTGCCGTCGCAGCTTGTAGTGGCTTTGTAGTTCAGCTCTCATGCAGAGCAAAGAAAGTTTGTTGAGCTCTTCTTTGTCTAGCCCCACGATTGATGGCTTCCAAATGTCAGTGTCCAAAAACCTTCTCAAAGTCACTGTGATAAAGGTAGATAGCGGCCCAAAATGCCACGTGTGAAGAAGGTCAATATTCCATGTGGCAAGGCTGACACCAGGTATCCGAAGAAAAGGGCTGTCGTGCAAAACCCTTCCATGCTCACCACCAAGGTAAAACTGGCAGATAAAGGGAGTAGTCATGCTATCGAAAAGTGCAACATCAGGCATTGCAGCTGACGGCTCCAGGCGGCTGCCCTTCGGGAGGCCCAGAGCAGGGAAAGCCTTCGACAAAGTTCGGCCCCGGGTCTTTCGGCGATAAATCAAAATCCTATAGAGCTTCTGCCGCATGTCGTCGTTGGCGACGGTGACTTCCTTCTGGGACATTGAGGGTTTAGGGTTCATTTCAGGGTTTAGGGCTTAAGGCTCCAAAGAAGTTGCTAAAAAAACCCTAACAAACTCGACCCTAAAACCGCCAGCCTTGAAGTTCTGTCTCATGTACTGGTTCATTGCAGCATCGTCAAACAGTGGATGCGGGCACGTCCTCAGAGTCCAGTTGCCCAGCACTTCAGTGAGTTGAGATTTCTTGCAGAGGCAGCACGGGCAACAGTGTTCATTGTGACTCCAGGTTCGCAGACCACAAATTTCGGCCAAGGCTGGCCAATCGGCCTTAAAATCAACCACTGCCAGCCGTAGATCTTCATGGCTAGCAGAAACATCCTCGCGGAAAGCCTCCAGGAGTGGCCAGACGGAGCACCAGCCCCTGCAGCCGCACTGGCATAGATCTGAGAGTCCTGCCAATAATCGTTCCCTTAAACCATAGACTCCCTAGAGCCCTAGACCCTATAGACCCTAAGCCCCAAGCCCTATAGAAAAGCTAGAAACAATTTCTTGGAAAGCAAGACACTGAGCAGCCAGACGAGTCGCTGTTGTTTTGGTGCCCGGAGATTAGTAATATAAAATCCCAAGAAGTTCTCGTTCTTGCTGTACTGGACACCATCAAAGTAAACAGATATTGGCACGACACACTCGCGGGGAATCCCTTCGCTCAGGGCTTGCACTGTGACCGGGTGCTTTTCGTAGCGGTCGCCAAGATCTCTATCATTACGAAGGAACATATCCACAGCGGTTTTGCAAGGCTTTGAGGTTCCTAGGAAGTTCAAGGATTTCAGCTCCTCACGAATCATATCCGAAGCAAGACGAACTGGGTGCTTCATGGATGTCCTGAGAACCTGGTGCTTCGGATTCATAGGAACTGTAATCCATTGTACACGAGGTTCCGGAAATTCCTTTCGTAGGTGGCACCTTACGGATTGATGGTGTTGTTCAGGGATTTAGCCGAAATTGGGTTTGTATGAAAATTGTTCATCACCCGGATAGTAACTGGGCTTCGGGCTTTAGGGTACGGGTGCTTTTGGGGTTTGTTTCGGCGTGAGAATCAAAGGCAGCTTGAGGCACTTCAAGTGTTGGGAACCATGGATCGTAGCTTGGTCAGGCGGTAGTGCTAGATCTTCGGCGCCTGCACCTCCACTTTCGGTATGATAATAAGCCAGCAAGCAGCAGTCGGCGGCGGTGATTGAGCCTTCGGTGTATCTCTCCAGCAGAAAAGATCTAAACGTGGCACCAGATTTGTGCAGAGCAGCCCGGTCGTCTTCACGATCCCATCTGTCATCAAGACCATAGGCAGAGGCCGAAAGTTCAGCCCTTTTTCGCTTGAGCGACATGCAGCCAAGGGCGTGCCATCAGCAGCTGCATCGGCGAGGAGTGCAGTGTTGCAAGCGGTGGGTTTAGGAGTTTAGTGCCTTTGAAAGTTTTGGTTGGGATTGCGAATTTCGCTTGAGGGTTTCTGTTCGAGGTCTCATTCGGATCTAAACTCATTTTGCTACAGTTGTGTAGTAGCACGTGATGAAAGATCCTAGTTAAGATTTCGCGAAAGCAGCTGCTACTCGGATCTCGGCCCGATACTACAGCAGTTCCAAACCATGCCGTCATGATGCATCGCACTGCCTCAGCACAGAGTTCTGCAACAACTGGCATGCGTGGATTTGCACGACTCACGAAACATGTTGCCTGGGATATCTCGTACTCAGACCTACAGCACCACAGGCTCTTGCATCAGCTTTCTAATAGTGGCGTCAATAAGGGTCATTGCACAACACGTGGACCTAAGGGTGCAACCTGCAACTGATCTTGAACACATCTCGCTATATGGATTGTCTGCAGAAACCTCAAGCGTGGACAGTAGCATCATCTGTTTGTTCCGACACAAGATGCATCAGCGTGCGATTGAGGATGCCGGCCTGTTGCCAAGCTCCCCAAAAGTCCCCAGCTAACTCCGATTATCGTGAGATAATAGCACCCAGCAAGCAGCAGCAGCTAGGTTCGATCACAAGCCTTCTTCTCGTATTCCAACAGCTTGGGACCTTAAGAGCCCTAACCTTAAATCTGAGCCCCTAAGCTTAGACCCAAAGAAGAACAAAGACCATGCCGAAGCTCCTGACACAAGCGGAATTGATTCTAATAAGGTCGGAACATGTATCAGTTGATACTGTAGGAATCTAAGCAGAATCTAGGGCAGCTGAAGATGAAAGCTTTCAGGACCGCGGTTTTATCGGAGGCGGCCATTATCGAAACCGCGGATCGGATGCGGAAAGGTCGGGGGATACTGGGCTCCGGGTTTAAGCTTATGGGGGACCCCGAACTATATCAAACCCTATAAAGCATAAAACCTGAAGCCAAAACCTAGAGTCCTAGAGCCTAAACCCCACAACCGGCAAGCTCAAATCTTAACTCGTATTACGTATAGCAATGCAAGGCTTAAACTCTAAACCCTAAGCCCATAACCTAACTATAAGCTCTAGCCCCAAGACTCGACCAGACTGACTAAATAGCGAGGATCCAGATTTCAGACTGCGACCGAACTGTGCAGCTAGCCTGCACCCCTTGCCACAAGCTGGAAAAGCCTACACTACAGACGGCAGGGATCTAGTGGAAGCGGTTCGTTTGATGCCCTTACCCTTGGCCTTAGCCTTTGGCTTGCTGGCACTCTTGAGAGCGTCTGCGGCCGAAAGTTTGGCACTCGCCATTTGCTCAATTTGGAAGGCTGCCTCGGCCATCTTGGTGATCGGCGGCCCCAGGACAGTGACAAACTCCACCAGCTTGCCCACGTAGCCGTCGCCGTGCTCCTTCTTGATCTTTGCACTCTCCTTGGGGCTGAGGGCTGCCACCTTGAGCGATTGGAAGTCAGGGTTGTCGCAGTAGAGCTTGAGAACCTCAGTGCGAAAGTTCTTGTAGGAGGCCAGCAGGTCAGAAGCCCAAGTCCAGCCATCGGGGTTTTTTGCTTTCTCATGCATCACACGGCCGATGGCCACATCTGAGCTTTGTTCCATTGCCAGGAACTCTTTCACTTCCTTCTCTTTCTTAGGGCCTGTCTGGTCCTTCTTGGTTTTGGTTTTCGGGTTCGGAGTGTCAGAGCCGTCCGGGCCAGGACTTCCATTGCCATCGGCTTCCTCAGCCGCCTGCTTGGTTCTCTTATTGGCTCTGCCTGCTTCAACAGCATCCTTTCCAGTCTTGGTGAAGGCTGCGTTGTTGCTGCCATCCTTCCTCGGGAAGTTTGCTTGGGCTTCGGGGGACATGGTCTTGTAGAGCTCGGCGTAGCCCTTGATACCCAAAGTAGTCTCGGCAACATCCTTTTCAGAGACCTGGTTAAGAGGCTTCTGCATCGCATGAGCATAAGCACGTAGTGCTTGGCACACATTGACCTTCTCGGCGAGGCTGTTGGGCACAGTCTCCCTAGTTTCCACTGTGACCGTGTTGGTCCACTGCTGCTCGTTGCTCGATGAAATCAACGTCTCCACCCAAAAATAGGTCATGGCATCCAACCAATCATTGTAGAGGGTGCAGAACTCCTGCGTTCAAGACAGACACCAGGGCCCAAGTACATGGAAAACCCGAAGCCCTGAACCCACAACCCCTATCCCGAACCCTAGCTCTCTATAAAAGGCTTTAGGTTCAGGGCTTCCAGTTGATGGTTGTAGGATAGGTTAACAGAGGGGCAGCTTATATTATGTATACGTTAGGGTCTGGGGTCCACTACAAGTTTGAGGCAGGTTAGCTTTTGGGGTGTGGGGTCACGAAGTTGAGAAAGCTTTCGTCCTTCAAGCCCGGTCGTGAGCACATAGCAATGTAGCGATCCGCCTGCCTCACTGCTTCAGGTTGATCGGTGCCGCCGAGGATGTTGACCAACTGAAGCTTGGTAACAAACTTTCCGATTTCATCACGTCTTTTTCTGAAAGACGTAGAGGTGGTACGAGTCGTGACCATAAAGTCGAAAGACTTGGTAGCCGTCCAAGCACGTCGAAACTCGAGCTTCATCGCATCGGTGAGTACCATGTAAGCGGCACTCATGTCTGGTCGCCACTTCATGGCTCGCTTCATCTGCTGAGCATGCGAGCCACGGGCCGAAAGATCTTCCTTTTGCGTAGCCCAGAACATGATGCCTTCGGTAGAGTCGATCACCTGCTTCTTCGTCACTGCCGACACATCTAGCTTGTGGTACGAAGCAAAGTTGACGATGGCCTTTTGCACATCTCGCACACCTTGCTCGTCTCCATCACCACCAGTAGACGTAGATGCTGGATTTGTCTGCAAAGCCGAGGAAGCACCTGCCTGGGAAGCACCATCGGCCTGCGGCTCTGCGTGGGAAGCACCATCGGCCTGCGGCTCTTCTGCCTGGGAAGCACCATCGGCCTGTGGCTCTGCCTGGGAAGCACCATTGGCCTGCTGCTCCTGAGTCTCCACCACCAGAGTTTGGGTCTCTTGCGTGGAGGGGTCTTCAGCAAGCACTAAGGTAGGAGCATCCGAATAAGGGCAGCCATGCTACTTGAACGGGCTAGCAAGGATCTAGGGATTGCCAGGGCGACCCGGTTTCGGGTGCTACACTGCTAAGCTTCTCCAGCTCGAGTTCCAGCATTTGCGTGGGTTGAGTCTTTTATCGATTCACACCACTGCAGATAGAGGAATAATTGGTGTTTGGCATCACGGAAACAGCTCAAAAGGGCTCATCGGGGGCTCATCGGGGGCTCATCGGGGGGGTCATCGGGGGGGGTTCTGCCGGAGCTCATTGCTATAGCGTGGCTTAACATCACCGGAGTTCATCACGTCTTGTCCCTAGGCTCATCGGGGGGCTCATCGGGTGGCTCATTGGCTTGACGGGTGCACCGGAGCTCATTTTTGACTGCTGCTTTAATAACACCGGAGATCATTGGGTTATGTTGGGTTTTGTAGATTTAGCTACTTTAGATCCATTTCAGTAAAATAGATCCAATCTAGCTGATTTAGATCCAATTTAATTGATTTAGATCCAGTTTAGCTGATTTAGATCCAATTTAGCTGTTTTAGATCCAATCTAGCTGGTTTAGATACACAGCAATAAATGGTTTGGATCCCGTATATCCTGTCTAGTTCATCTAGATCCCACGGCTCGTTGAGATCCTATTTCCTCGACTCGGCGGCAGTGCGGCGTATTGCGGATAGCAGTGCCCACGAAGCACAAGACCCGGCCAAGGATCCAATCTAGCAGCCGTATGGTACATATTTTGCTATATAGAGCCGACATATATAGCAACTGTACTACATAAATAAGAGTAAACCCGAAATCCTGAATCCCAGCGGCGGGTTAGCTCGAATCGATCGCTGATCGATTGGATCCCGGTGATGCAGAGCGAGCAGCATATGCTGGATAGAGCAGATCCTATATATCTGGCCTATTCTATAATTATACATATATATACACATATATAATAAATATGCGTATAAGTACAAACCACTGTCCTGAGAACACAGACTGCTCTAGTATATAAAGGATCTGCATCGTCGGCGGGTGGGGGCTCCTATATCTGCAATATACACCCTCTACAGCTAATTTAGATCCGATTTGAGGCTGGTTTAGATCCATCTAGCTAATTTAAATTCAATGTACCGGATAGATCCTGTAACTCACCGGTATATAGATCTATAGTATTAACCCATGGATCCTGGGAAATCCTGTCTGTACACAATATAGATCCAAAATCCCCACAATATAGATCCCCAAACTAGCTCTTCAAATCCAATGTACCCGATGGATCCTGCAAATAGCCCCTCAAATACCATCGCTATCTAAACCATCAATATATAAAGTGTAGCGTATAAGGTACAAGAATAACACGTTCCCAAGCCTAGCTCCTCAAACCAAATCGTCATCGATCTATAAATACAGTTGGAGCATATGGGGTGGTTTGCTTGTCTGCGGGAGCTCTACGTGCTATATACTATATCGATATTAATAACTATATATCTATATATCTATCTATCGTCTATTATAAAGATGTATATAGATATATATATGTAGCTGCTAGAACGTACCAACTCGATCGATCCTGCTTTCAACAGTTTCAGCATATGTAAAAATAGACTACTAGATCAAAAACTCACACCAATAACATAGTTCCACGTACTAAAATGGATCCCATAATACTGCTCCTCAAACCCAACATAAGATGGATCCCATACCTATATAGCTCTAATCCGCAATGTAACCAATAGATCCTGATTGGATCCCTCTTATACCTGCCTGAAACGTGGATCCACGTATCTATCACTCGATCGTCAAAACCAAGCTACCAAACAGATCCCAAACCTAGCTTCTCTATAGCTTCCATTAATTCTTGGGGATGGGTTATCATTACCTTTATTACATATCTAAGGTACGTGCCCTGGATCCCACCGCCTGCGTGCACAGCGTGCTGCGGGCTCCGGCTGCAAGAGCTCACGACTTAAAGCAAACCACAAAAGCCTGGAGTCCTCATCTGTACATACCAGTACCTAGCACCCGGTGAAGTGGTGTTGGAAACTTCGATGGTCTAGGGACCGAAATTGAGACAAGAACTGGATCTACCTTTGGGGCAGGGTGCTATTTCGTATAGGGGTTTTGGGGTAGCTTGAAGGCCATGTGGCTGCAAGATTCAGATCCAGCTGGTTCTAAAGGGTTGGGGCTTAGGGGTTTAAAGCTTTAGTCTCCAGGGTCTCTGAGGGCACACCACACCGGCTCCTACACGGCAAGGATCAGCTGCCACTCATCAGCGGCCGGGATTCGAGCTGCCTTGGATTGGGGCATGGGTTCGAGGTTTGAGCTTCAGTACTTCTGGGGAAGCCAGAATCGAACTTCAGAGCCTGGAGACACGGAGCTATGCATCGGTTGTTTATAACGATGGAGCCTCAAAGTTTAGTGCCACACATTGCTTATATGTGTCTATACGTATTTATACACATATATTTGTTTGTGTGCCTGTGTGTACACATGTATATGTACATATATTAGCAGAAAAGCTCTTCCCAGATCTCCTGCGGATTCAGTGCCGGACAAGCCTAAAGCGTGAAACCTTCAACCATCTTTCAAACCACTATTTCCGAACACCTGGTGAGCTCAGGATATACAGCTCCGGGTTTAGGGGTTTAGGGTTTTAGGGGTTTAGGTAAAGTTTAAGGCAACGGGTTTCAGGTTAAGGGCTAAGATGGATTTCATGATGCCCCCCAAATCAGGTTCCAGCTGCTCGCCAGCCGGCTGTAAGCGGCATCTGCTTCGTGCAAAATGCACCTGGGCAGGACCTGTGCGTGGGAATGTTCCGGGCTTGACATCATATTGGAACTCGGGCACTGTAACAAGCTACAGATCGAATGCCCCTGCTTGTCCCGGCAATGTTGCAGTCATGTGGCTTCGATCATCAGTCCTCCTCGTCTTCGTTGTCAGGCTCCTGCGAAACCAGGACATAGATTGCTTGGTAAAGCTTAGGATTTTCGAGTTCGAGGTTTTGGGGTTAAGGCTCCAGAGTTTGGGGGTTTATCCGGGCTCCTCATCCTCATCCGCCTCTTCGGCGAGCGACTTCTCCTCGTGAGGAGCCAGGGCCCTTTGGGGCGACGGACACCTGAGCAAGGATCATGGTTTAGGATTTAGGGTTTGAGCTTTGGGGTTTAGGGGTCTAGGGTTTCAGGGTTTAAGACCTTAGCTATATGTAGGGATCAGGTTTGAGGGCTTGCGGTGCAGCAGCAGTCTGTGTCCATCTAGCAGGGGCCAGTTGTTGAAGAGGCCTTATATAGGTGTACTAACGAAAACACGAAAAGTAAAAGCAGCGAAGCCCCGAGTAAAAAGGTTACAGTAACTGAAGTAAAATAGAGCATCGTCGGTGCCGGAGGGAAAGCATCCTTCATCTGCTTGGAAAGAAGCTCCCATGACATCTTCGATGCGGCAAAGTCGTGTGTGCCATTTTGCCACATTTCGATCAAGTTGTTTCTGCACTGCTTGAAGTCCAACAGCCCTTGATTGAGGTTGAGGTGCTCATAGCAGTCACAAAATGTCGAGCAGATGTTCATTCCTACGGTGGCCGTCATGTCGCCTTTCACCACAACCTGTAGTCGCTGCTTCCATGCCGACGACAGATTGTACCGGTCGCACCGAGCTTCCACTTTTATTATGGGCGAGCATTTGCCCTGTTTGGAGAACTTCGCCCGGATCGTCGGCAGGCAGTAGTCTGGCACAGGCTTATCCGAAGCCGGTCGAGGTGCCTTATTGGGCTTCTTAGGTACGGACATCACAGACCCACCAGCGGAAGCGAACTTCGCGAGATCGGCAGGGATCAGTGGCGGCATCCATTCGGTCCCATCGTCAAACACCACAACCACCGAGCCAGCCTCATTCAGGCTCGGTTGCCCGGAAACATCCGTGCCCTTCTTCATCTGGCGACAAGCCTTTCCTAAAGTTTCCTCCCACCATATGTCGCCCTCCTTCCGGGTGATGGCGGGCTTCTCCTTCTCGGGCTTCTGCTGGGAAGAAGCGGGCTTCTCCTTCTCGGGTTTCTTTTCCGGCGCGGACTTCTCCTTCTCGGGGTTCTTTTGCGGTGCGGACTTCTCCTTCTCGGGGTTCCTTTGCGGTGGTGCGGACTTCTCCTTCTCGGGCTTCTTTTGCGGTGGTGCGGGCTTCTCCTTCTCGGGTTCCTTTTGCGGTGGTGCGGGCTTTTCGTTCTCGGTCTTCCGCTTGAGGCTGCTGGGTCTCGACGTCTTGACAGCGGGCTAATAGACATACGGGGTAATACGGAGTAGCCAATAGACATAATAAAGACAAATAAGACCCGAAAGTAAAACTAGGATCACTAAAAACCTTAGTTTAGGCCTCTTAGTGTTCTTTGAGGGCTTCACCTAGGGCCTTAAATTATTAAAATCTTGTATCTCGAGGAGGATCGCCGATGGCCTGCGGCTGCGGCGTCATGGAGAAAGCCACTGCACCTGGGCTCAGGGACTGAATCAGTCCGTCATCGTGGCACGGCTGGGCGGGACTTTACATGCTTTCTGATCGGAGCAGGGGATTCATGGCTTGATCACAATGTTGGGAACGGTGCTCTAAATAAGGACAGTATGCTTGTTTTGTCCAGCATTCAGCTCTGACTTTGGCTGCAAGTGCACCCTGTTTTCGGCACTGAACGAAACAACGGCCAATGCCTATATGTGTAGCTGGCTAATAATAAGGTATCGAGAAAAAGTGGCCGACGTTGATAGTGCACTCGCATACATTAATAGCCCCGTACTACATAAACAAACCAGGGTCCTGGCTCTTGCGAAACCGATTCCCCCCCTCCCGCTTCATTTGCACAGCGGGGGTTTGCACCCCATGTCAGAATCAAGGAAGATTCCATGATACCTGCCGACTCCCCGTGCTGAAGTATGCAAACGACAAACATAGAACACCACCGACCCTCAAGCTCGTAGCCGTAGGCAGGATTTTCCCACCTGTGAAGCGGGCTTCGTGTGAGCCCAATTTTGAATTGTTTCTCAGCAGCCAAGATCCCTATGACTTCGTGGGCGTGAGCGAGCAATTTGCTGCTCAGAACTGCATCGGGCAGAACTCGGAGATGAATGGCTGGATGAGCAAGGATGTCGTTCACTGCAGAGGCCAGGCCAGGCATGTCATGAAGTGACTTGGGAACATAAGTTTTCCAATAGTTCGTCGAAGCCAGCCTTCCAGATGCACGGCGGGTCTGCAGTCGTATAAGCTGTGGTCGCACTATTATTGAAGCATCCCTGCTGACTTGGGTAGGACTAGATGGCGTAGATACGGTCACATGCGGTGTTTCAGCAGTCGTCGTGCTCTCTCCAGCAGAGGACATCATGCTATCTTCGTCCCATTGCAGCAGCTCTCGTAGCCATTCGTCGTCAGAATCATCTGTTACCATTGCGGATCCGAGATTTCAAGGCTACAGAAACAAACCTAAGGCCGCGAAGCTGTTTGCGAGGAAGCTTTCTGGTTGAAAGGATCAAGCCCTGAAAATGGAACCCGAAATCCTGAAGAGCAAACCCCCACTCATACCATGTATCATCTGCACGAGCCGAAACTTTACACCGATAATGCGTGCCCGCAACCCGAGCCCTCGAAATCAAAGACTCTTGATTGATTTTAGGGTTTAGGGTCTGGGGTTCGGATTGACGAAGATAGCTGAGACAGGCACTCACGGTCGGGTCGTTGCCCCCCAGCATGTCATCGAAGGCATTCATGAACCAATCGTTCTGCAGGAACGCCTCGTGTTCCTCCTGGGCTGCCAAGGCAGGTCTTACCGCTGGTTGGAAATTCGTCAATATATGTGAAGGGTGCTACGGCTATAGGTTGCGAGGCTATTTAGTAGTCAAGCCCCGCAAGAGGAGTTAACTGAGCCTGAAGACTGGGACCTCTTTTCGTTCCAAGGCCCCGAAGCACTTACCCAAACCAGCAATAAGCAGCTACACGTGCTATCCAGGTATCAGTCACTGGACCAACAGGCTCACATGCTTGTCTCGGCTTCTGCTTGCAGCTTGCTGCACTTCTTCGTCTGGCTGTTGGGTCGCTTGCTGTGCTTTGCTTGTTGGTGGCTTCTTTGAAACCTTGCTTGCCGGCTTGCGTAAGACAGGCTTGTTGCTACTGCTAGATCTATCTGACTCGCCACTGCTGGAGCTGCTGCTGTCGCTGCTGCTCGTGCTGGGGCTGCTTATGTCGGGGCAATCGTCATCCATGTCTTCGCCTGCAGGCTCGTTTGCGCTTTGCTCGGCTGGCTGCTGGGATTCGCTTGCGACCTGGGTGGCAGCGGGATCCTTTTGCTTCCCAGTCTTTCGTCTGCATGTCACGGTCCCGGCTTCCCGGTTGGAGTTTGTAGTCTGCTGAGAAGTCTTCTGCTTCTTCGGCTTCCCATTCCAGTGAGCCTGGGGGTTACACATGTTAAAAGTCCTTCAGTGGCCGAGAGAATTCAGTAATCTTTCGCCAACGAGCCTCAGGGACCCATTTCCTGCACCTCAAAGCTGATTGTGAATAATGTCTAAACATCGCTGAGCACCTCAATGTACACGTCGTGGCCCAACCATCTCTATCCACCTCTCGAATCTCTTCCTTCAGCTCATGGTGGTCCTCTCTCACTTGCCTTGGTATTCTAGCATATACATAAATGCATAGGTTGTTACCAGCCAACATAAGGATAGAAAACTGAGAATTTGAGTCTGTCCTCGCTCTTGAAAAGCATGAGTAGAACTTTCTTTATGATGGTATCAGGAAAATTCCAGGTGCGACTGAGGGATCGTGTCGACGAAAGAAGGCCTTGATAGAACCTCGACTCACGGACCACGGCAACAAATTACAAAACAGTGTCCTAAATGCAGCACGATCGAGAAAACAGCACAACAAAATGACGCCGAATCCGTGCTAGTGCACTTGTTCGTGAGTTTGTGCCTCTGGATGTTCTTGATTTGTCTGGCAGACGTGTAGTTCATGTCGTGTCGTTTCTTGATGAAGGGTGCCAAACAGGAGGACAAAAGCTTAGCATCCTTGAAACCTGGCTGTCTGTGTGCCTGCACTGGCAACGGCTCCTCATCTTTCTCATCATCATCCCCATCGTCCAAGCATGCAGCTGGTCGCTTCTTCGGCATGGCTGCTAGCACAGCAGTCTTACTCCTGCCTACACATGTTCTCGTGCCCTGCGGCATGCGGCCCATGCCGCAAATGTCAGCCTAGGCATTTGGTGGGCTGCTGACTGCACTATTGCTGTGTACGACCATCGGAGAAGAAAAGTGAGCCCTTCAAGAACTCAGTCTGCACACTCTCGGGCCCTGATAAGCCTGGCCGGCAGTCGGCAGGGCAGGTGCAATTCGCATTTGCCGAATACGGGAGAGAATGCACCTGTTTCTATCTTGAATATGTCAGTGTAGACATGTATATATATATATATAAATACATATATGCATATATCCAGAGATATATGTACGGACGAACGAGTATGTATGCAGAGAGGCATGACCCTATAAGTGGGCCAGTGTCTCTCTGTCTGTATTTTTAGGGAACTTAAGGTTTTTTTTCCCGCAGGTTTGAGCCGACTTAGGGACTTAGGGGTTTTCTCCCGGACTTGAGCCAGTTTAGGGTTTATTTCCTCCAGCAGAATCGAAACAAGGACCATGCTCGATAAAAGCTATATTTTGCTCAAAGTACAGCTTTGCTGCAAAATAGAGCCGCCATGCTAAAATAGAGCCGCTGTTGCTATAATAGAAACCCTGGATCGAGTGGATCTATTTTATAGATCCGATCGGTGGTCTGGGTCTGCGCGCCTTCGCGCGCTTCGCGCGGCTTCGCGCGCTTCGCGCGCTCCGCGCGCCTCCGCGCGCCTCTGCGCGCCTTCGCGGGCTTCGCGCTCTTCGCGCCGTTTCGCGCCTCTCGCGCGCCTCGCCCCTCCGCGCGCCTTCGCGCGCTTCGCGCGGCTTCGCGCCGTTCCGCGCGCCGCTCTTCGCGCGTTTCGCGCTGCTTTTTGCGCGCTTCGCGCCCTTCGCACGCCCCGCGCTTCGCGCGCTTCACACGCGCCCTTCGCGCGGGTTTCGCGCGGGACTTTGTGCGTGCATATATATAGAGCCCACGTGCATGCATCCATGTGCGAAAAGTGTTGTTTCAACGAACGTATTCTTCATGTGAAGCTGCATACTCCGAACTTGGGGCGTTTACCGAGGCTGGCCGGCTTGCAAGCACATGTTGGTCTGTATAGTCGACTCGAAGTAGTCCCGAAATCCATATGGCGCTGTGGACCTCTAAAAACATTTTGAACAACAACAACTACTACTATTTTCAATTGAACGCTGCGCGAGCGTGCTCTGCGCTTTGCGGGCGCCTTTGGTCTCATGCACTCGTGAAACTGCTTCTAGCTTGCATCGCTCAGGTCTCTCTAATCAGCTCGAACTGGACATACTACTGCAACTGCTACTGCTACAAAAAAGCTTCCTTCTCCGACACCTTGGTGTGAACAGACGCGTCCATCTGTGCACCTGTCTCAACAATTAGGCCGTACCTCAGAGGAAGCCGCCACCTGGAGTATCCGTCTCGTGGCGTCCCACACGGATTACTCATGTTGAAGACAGAAGGCCGTAAGGGTCATGTGCGGATGACCGCTAGTACCTGAAGCAACTTCGGTGGCGTGAGTCTTTGGGCAGCTATGATGCTGGCAATTCGCTGAAGCGCAAAGTGCTGTTTTAAGCGAGGCTAGCACGCGATTCACATTCTTCCGAAGAGATGTGCTAGGCGTCGGAAGAGTGCCGAATTCCCTGAGTCTGTGACATAAGGGATCATAGAGTCTGTGACATATTACCGCCCTCACTGGTCATGACCTTTTGGCCACTGCTGAGAGTATCCATGCCAGGACCACTGCTGCCACCAGTCCCAGTCGTCGTCCTGAGATGAGCGTGCCTGTCTGGCCCACTGGGACGAGGAGGATGAGGAGGGGCCATCGCGCTGCCGCTTGCCCTCTGTGTCAGCCTCCTGCATCTGTGGGCGCTTGTGAGGTGCAGCAGCAGCCAGCTTGGCCATGCGCTTGTCCTCTTCGTTCCCCTTGTCATGCTGTATCCGCATCTTCATGATGGAGTAGGCATTTTTGTCGGGTTTGACCCGGAAGACACGAGCTGGGAGTCCAGCTGATTTGGCAGTCTCATTGTAGACTGCCACTATGGTGGTGGCGATCATATTGAACTCGACCCACGAGGGGAAGTGCTGCCGAAAGGCCTTTTCGTCCCACATCTTGTTAAAGCAGGCATGGATAAGGCCATGCACTTTTGTTGGTGCGTCCAGCTCACGGTAGGCGTCACCCGCGCCTGTGGCGATGGTGACCTTCCCATCGCTTGTGAGGACCCGCCTCACCGACATGGCGGTGTCCCATGTGAGGCCGGTTTGCGTCCTTACGGACTTGATGGCAGAGAACAGCGGCGGAACTTCTCGGAGTGCTTCCATCCTGGTAGACCAAAGGGTCTGTTGTTCCTGGTTGGTGAGGCCGCCAAGAATGACCGGAGCCACCAGGATGTTGATGGAAGCTAAGGCCCGAATCCAGTCTTGATGGGACTGGGAGCTCAGCAGCTGAGCCAGCTCCTGCCGCGTGTAACGTACTGTCAGCCGTGGAGCCGGCTGTGGGACATAGCCGACGAGTTCCGCATTGGATTCCGGAGGCTCATATGCTGACGGGGGGCGGGAAGAGGGAGGAGGGGGCGTGTGGGAGCGCGGAGCGGCCTGGGTGGCGGGGGTTGGAGGAGAGACGGACTTGGGGGGGTGCGGAAGGATCGGGGGAACCGGAATCGCAGGAGGGGGGGCTGGTGCCGCCGATGAAGAAGAGGGCGGGGGGCATTGGGTGGCCACCATGGGCGGTGGGGCCTTAACCGGAAGCGCCGGGGCCGCCTTCGGTGTCTCTGCTTGGCCTGCTTTGAAGGCCGCCTTTTCAGCTGCTGAGGAAGTGAAAGGGCACGGGGGGGAGGGTGGCGGCTCAAAGCCGGCTGCTTTGTCTACACCTTTGGTCCTGGTACTGCTGGGGGGAAGAGGAATTTCCTGTGGGAGCTTGGGGGGAGGAGGAGGGGGGGGAGTGTGGGGGTCTGGCGTGGCACTGAGTGCTGGGTTGTGCTTCTGAGTGACAAAGTGGTTCTTAAGGCCGTGGCTAGTGCTGAATTGCACCTGCCTGTTGTGCTTGCGGCAGTGCAAGCAGCATAGCCACATGTCCCCCGAGACTTTCACTTGCCCTAATCCTCGAGGGATAAGCTCCAGCACATCCTGCTCTGTAAGGTCTTGATTGTAGTGGTGGGTTTCACGGACCGTAGCCATGATCTCTGCAAAGGAGTTGTACTGGATGCTGTCGGCCACATAGGCTTCAATATCCTCCTGAGTGGGAGGAGGGGGAGCCGATGAGGCGGTTGCCATGGTCTGTGACCTAGGTGGCTGTGGTGAGCTGTGCTCTTCAGGTCTGTCAGACTGGATTTCAAGGGAGATGTCAGGGAGTTGGCTCTGCAGCATGCGGTCTGTGCGTTCCTTGGTGGTTGGGTCTCCCTGAAATCCCTTCAGCCACTTCCAGCACCGGGTATATGCAACGGTCGTGTTGTTGGTAGTCACGAAGTAGTGGCCATCATTGTCGTACTTCTTGTTCTTCACTCGCTTGTCCCAGCGCTCCGAGAACAGGTAGATGGGGCCAAATTTGGTGGAAACATTCCATCCCGGCTGAGGGGAGTGACCAAGGTCGCGACCCAAGATCTGCCAAAGATATTTGCAGAAGGTCATGTATTCCAAGTTTGCCTTCGCTGTCATAACCTGACGGCTGAAGGCGTGCTGTATGGCTTCCCTCATCAAGGGGTGTCTGGGCTTGCCATAGATGATGCCTTGAAAAATATGATCTCCTTTGACTCCTATGGCCATGACCATGAACTCCTGTGGGAGTTGGCCAGGTGGGGAGGGTCTGTGACCCACTTCACCTGCCTTCTTTGAGTGAGCTGTGCTCCAATCTGCTGCGAGATACACGAGTACCTGTTCCCAAGGTACCACGAAGCCACATTTGATGTCGACGTAGAGGCCGCCGTGCTGGTAGTGGTAGACGTAGCGGAATACGTCTGCTCGATGAGCAGGTTGGCTGAGGCGATCCAGCAGATTGGAGCCGTACTTTCCTGCGAGTTGCCGCAGGGTAGCCCGAAGAACATCATCATCACAGAATCTGCGGGTGAAGCCAGCAAACATTTTGGCCGCGACTTGGGCCGGTTCCGGCTTTTCGTCGTGAACGTAGGTCTGGAAGAGGAGGGCTGGGACAGGGGCGGCTTCCCATTCTGGGAGATGTGTGAAGCGCATTCCCCAGGGGCCATGTCCGTATTGCATGGCTACCTCTGAAAGATCACGGACCGTTCGGCATTGTGACAGAGCCTGGGCAGCTAGCATTTCGACATGCATGTCCTGCTCGCGAGCGTTCCAACCAGCGACCACGAGGACAGGCAGTCCTGGGGTGTTGCGCATTTCCTCGATGGCTCTGGTTACAAGCGCCGGGATGACAATGTCCGCGACGTCGGGGCGGAAGTGAAGGTTCTTGGAGTTGTAGAGCCATTCTACCCCTCCTACACCAGGCATCTGGGCCAGGTCCATGATTTCTTGGTTGTGCAGGTTCTTGTCCGCAAAACCATATTGGACCCTGCCATCGATCAGGTAGTCATAATTGATTTGCTTCTCCGGGCGCAGGCTTCGGGACAGCGGAATGAAGCGAACGTTGATTTGTCCGTCGAGGTGGTTCTCCAAGATGGAGGCCACCGGCGGACTCTGCACTGCCGCTGTGAATTTGTGCGGCCCAAAGAGCCCAAATTGCCAGTGGAGGAGCTCCAAGATGGAGGGGACGCTGCCGGCAGAAATGTTGAGGGCGGCGCCTGGGCAGCTTAAGACCTGTCCCGTCAGCAGCGGGAACACTCCGTAAGTGTGTCCCCGCAGCATGTGCTGCAAGGTGCTATCGCTGAGCACCAGAAAAGGGCCCAGACTGGGAGGTTTGTCCATGGTTTCAGCTGTAGCTGATGGGCCAGAGTCTGTGACACGCGGCCAAGTGGTGAGCTGTGCTCTTCGTAAAACGCAGTTTGTTACGAGAAGTAGCTTCTGCAAGGCGTGTCTGTAATGCATGTTGCGATACTCCTGCCGCTCTGTCCGGTACAACAGTTCGAACTGACAGCTGCGGTATACATGAAATGCTTTGCAGAGTCTCAAGACCAAGCTCGAAGCTCAAGTAACGCTGGACGACTATAGGCAAAGAACACCAGCAGAGGGCACTCGGGCTGAGAGTTGGTGCCGTGTGGTAGCTGAGACCTCAGATCTCAGATCGCAGGTGAGAGCAAACAATGATGCAAGTAGCTGAGTGTTAGCATGCTGCAACGTCGATTTCTCTGGGCAGGGGAGCCACTCGTCGCTGACTGTGACAAGTTGGGTGGCTGTGCCACACCTGATCGGAGGCTGTGCCACTTTCCTTGCGTGAGTCAGTGAACTGCCTATGGCCCGAAGTGCTCAGAAAAGTCTGTAGTAGTGGTCGTAGAGAGCACTGGATTCCTCTGCTGCTCGGCTGATGGTTGCCGTTGGCCCGTCCGGGTTACGGGGGTTCCGGAACTTCTGCACCACGACCTGTTGGCTGTGCTGAATGTGGATGGTAAGCTCTTCGGACGCGAGATGCCACTGGGGCGTGTCAAAGGACTGGACCATGACACGTAGGCCGAGAGACATAGCTGCCCTGGCAGTGCGGTGTGGACTTACAAAGAGCTTATGCTCTACCTGGGAGAGCACTGCTGCGCACCAGGATTTGCTAACCGACGCCAGTGAGAGGGCCGTCAGCAAGTCTGGCTGCGGTATCGCTAGTCTGACATGGACGCCCTGTTGGTCATAGTCAGTGTCTTCGTACCGTTGCGCAAAGACAGCTAGGCCTTTATGTAAACGGCGAAAGGCCCAGAGGCGTGCTTGGTCCTCGATCTCGTTCCGGAGCAGCAGTATGGGAACTATAGTCCAGGGGGGTCTGTATGCAGCGATTTCAGTTGCCAGCATGTCCCTGTCCAAACCGTAGTCCGAGTAGAAATCCACAACCACCACTGCAGGAATGATGAAGGAGAGAGCGCAGCGACATGATTCGGTGCAGAGAGGGGATGACATCCTCTATGGTTGGCAGGGCAGCTGAGAGCAACCTAGAAAAAACTGCGGAGAAACTTACTTAAAAGCGCAACAGTGAGCCGCAACGCTAAGGGGCAACGCTGATCGGGTTTGCCTTTTCCAGAGTGGAGAAGCCCGGCTCGTCGCATGGTCTGTGACCAATTGTCTGGAGGCTGTGCCCTTTGCCCTATAGAGGACGTCGCAAGACTGAGGTCGGAATGAAGTGCACCTGCTCATAGTGGACGCTGATGGCCTCTCTCGAAAGGGTGCCGGCTTGATCCGGCAGTACTTCAATGAAAACTCCTGCTCCTTGCTTCCGCAGTTGGATGTAGGCTCTCCACACTCCTATCCAGGGTTTGCCGTCGATGAGGCGGGCAGTTTCGGAGTACCACGCACGGCAAACCGCCGCAAGCGGTATTGCTTGTAGCAGATTGAGATTGACGATGCCGAGCTGAGCATGCACTCCATTGTGGTCAATCCTGAGTGTGTCGCCGATAATGGAGTACTGCGAGAAGGGACCCGTACGAGCCCAACGTAGAAGTAGGTCACGTAGGCGATCCCGAGTGGCACGAGCTTCATCATGAAGAAGGTCCAGATCGTTCCAGTAGGAGACGGGATAGGGCGAGGCGTCGTAGGAGTCGAGTGTTAGTACCCCTGGGAGCAGGTATTTCATAGCTTGGCGCAGAGAGAGCTCGTCCATGGCAGTTAGGGGACGCTGGTAGCTAGCTGACAGAGACTGGCAGGCAGCAGGGGACGTGCCGAGAGGTAGCTCAAGTCAAAGTGAGCGCACTACTAACTCTGGCTGGCGCGGAGGATGCCCAGTTTTCAAGCCGAGAGCAGCTTCAAAAAGTTAGAAACCTTAATGGCTCAGTTAGGCCTGTTGCTCGGCCGTCGCACCAGCCAATGTTTCGGTTATCGGCCGTGGGCTGTGCCCTATAATGCCAGCAGAGGTGCGCTGTGCGCTTCTGAGAGCTACGCTGTAGTCTTCACCTGCTGATCAGTCCTGGGGCGCGTGCGCTAGCAGGTCATCGTAGCTGTCAAAGAGGAGCGCATGCCAGGCATTGAAGCCCGAGGCGCGGTAGGCAGCGGCGGGAGCTGTGCGTGCCAGAGGTGAAGTGAGGGTCTCAACCGGCAGTCGAAACGCCATCGAGACCGGGAGGCAGAAGATATCCCGGCCTTCCCGAATCGACACTGAGCCTGTCTTGCGCAGGCGTGACATCGCCACCAAAAGTTCCACTGTATTGATGCGGGCTTGACCAGAGATCATGGCTGATATGAGGTCATGCCATACTCGGTTGACAGTGGCAAGTCGTCGAACCTGTTTTAGACGCGGCTGCGTGACCTCGTAGATAAGGTGCATGTCAGTCAGGTCCAGTGTGTCCGGCGCAGAGGGGGGGACGTAATTGATGGAGAGGGCCGGCCAGTGGTTAAAGCACTCTTGGAGAAGTTTCAGGAGACCTGTTCTGGCTGCTGTCGATCTGTCCGTACGAAACGCGTCCTCGGTTGGGGTGAGGCCTGGTCCCGTGAGGCTGGACTGGCTGCTCGAGCCGTCGATGGCTGTGTGATCCAGGTCTGTCAGCCGCAGGTAGAAGTCGAGGCTTAGAAGCATCGGCGTCAGGAAGTGGAAGATTCGCTGAACAAATGCGTCCTCCATCGTTGCAGGCTAGCGAATGGAGGCAGAGCCAAACTTGGGAGCCTAAAAGGACTGAAGAATGGCAGTGATTTGTTACTGCGATGCATAGAAGCACGTGTGCTGCAATTCCTGCTATAACTTTAACCGACAAGCAGAGATGGTCGGAGACTGTGTCTCAGCTCAGGAGGCTGTGCCATTCGAACTAATCATCTGCTGTGCCTAGCGGCAGACGAAAACCCAGCTCTGTCAGGCGCTGTTGCAGCGTTGGTGAGAAACGAGAGACGCCTCTTACCGTGTAGGCCGCCAAAACTACACGAGTATAGGTTTCCCATGGTAGAGTTGCATGCCACAGCTCATCCGCCCGAAAGAGAAGGCTGAGACCCCGTAGGTCAAAGCAACTTCCCCGGGTCATCCCCTGCTGGTGCGGGATCTCCTGGTAGTCGCAGCCGTCAGGGTCTTCGATCCATAGGCCGCCCTGGTCGCAAATCGAAATCGGGATGAGCAGAGTGCCCAAGGCAGCATTGCGAGCATCTTTGTGCGGTGGGGACTGCACATCCACTAAGATTTCAAGCGAAGTCCACTGGTGACTTGGATGACATGAGCACACGAATGCGTTGAAGAGACGAGTGACGTTGGGATGGGAGACCGTCTCCTTGAGCAGGCCAGGGAGAACTCGGCAGTAGGCACCAACCCGAAAGCGCTGGCCACATGAAGAGCCAGCCGCACTGGGAGAGTGCTCCCATCTGTCGTGGGCCTCGAAAGGTAGGTGCTGCAGAACCTGGCGGACCGAGGACCAGATGGAGAGACAGCGAGAAGTGAGACAGTTGTTAGCTATCTGCTCTGCCTTTGGCACCATGTGTAGTAGTCCTCCGTGTGGGATGGGATTGACTAAGCAGCCTTCCTCCAACCCGGAGCAGGGCATGGTAGTCATGGACTCGAGATACTTCTCGAATTGCTGCCACTGTAGGGGTGGGAGAGCTTTGTATGCCCATGCCGTTATGTCATTTGATGGCCATGTTCCCGCTGCCGGGGGCAGGGACACGTGGGCCTCCGCACAGTACAACTTCAGCGCCGAAAGGGTGAGGTAGTCCTCCATGTAGTCTGCGAAGACCCCGGCGGGAAAGGAAATGGCCCGGATTGGGCAGTCATTTTCGCCAGCCATGTGCGCCCGCGCAAGTGGGGAGCCAGTAGCTGAGATTAAGCTGAGCTCAAGCAAGCGGGAGCTGAAAAGTGCAGACAACTGCGCTCAAGACAGATGCACAGGTGTTTTCTCGGGCTGAGGCCAGTGCTGTAGGCAGTAGGCGTTGGAACAGAGTCTGTGACTCAGGCTGATGTGGACTGTGTCCTATTCCCGCGACAAATTGGTTACAGTAACCGCGTGGCGGAGGCTGTGCCATATGCCGCTGAGTGGACTGTGTCCTGCGATTGAAGCCTAGTCCATTTCCGCCCAAATGCCCTGCAGCTCAGTAGCCGGTGTCGAGGGCGCTGGCTCGTTCGAGCTGGCAGCCGGAGGAGGTGGTGGAGGTGGAGGGTGCTCGAGAGCATTCTCCAGCATGAGGTAGCCATCCTGGTTGCTGTACTTTTGGTACGGCAGGACCTCCGTGTACATGGTCCGGATGTGGCTGCCCATGGTCCTGAGCCTGCAAGATAGGAAGAACCTTGCGTAAGCAGCAGATTCCTCCCAGCTTCCGGAGTCCAGGGAAGCCCGTTTGGGATCTTCTGGCCCGAAGAGCCCGGATGCATTGGATTTTTGCTGCTTGGAGTAGGAGAAAACGGCGGTGGCCAGTCGGACGTTGCCGGCTTCATCATACAAGCCGGCTTGCACGGTGATCGAGGGATCGATGGCAGTCTCGTACCAGCTTCCTCCGGGAAAGGCAGATTCTGGCCATTTGGGTGGAGTGAGGCCAGCGAGATTCTCCCATTCTGCCAGCTCGACGCGAAGGTGCTTGGGGAGTTTCGGGGGCATCGGGAAACCCGACGCAGTGTCGCGCCAGCACTTGTTGCCCACGATTCTTGGCCCACGACTTCGACGGAGATCGTCTTGCTGAGCCTGTAGTAGTCGCCTCTGACGGTCCTGGTGGGTCGCTCCATAAGTTCGTGAGGAGGACGATGAAGCATTCCTCCCTGGCCAAGGGCTCCGTAGCCCAAGCTGAGAGGATAGACACTTTCCCCCGCGGTGCCGCCGAAATCGATCAGGACATAGGTGGGAGGGTCGTAGCGCACCATGATGTTGCCCATGTGGATGTCCGCGTGAACCAGTTGGCTGGAATGCACTGCGTTGAGGGCAGACCGGATGTCAGCGACGAGATTGACGACATGGTCCGTCGTCATGGAGGGGATATGAGCAGGGTACAGACGTGGCAGTAATAGCGTTGGGCCCTGCTGCCAGAAAGCCTCGATGATGGTGTTGATGGGCGGGAATCTCGATAATCTGCTAAACTCTCTTCTGGCCATGTACTCTTCCTGAGGCCTCGTGACTTTCTTGAGCACAAAGTTTGCAGCACTGGAATTGAAGACCGCGCTGGCGTATCCCTTTGCGATCTTCACGCCTAAGAGCTCTGGTGAGATGGCGGAAGTCACTTGGGGGTCAACCGGTCGTCGAAGTCCAGGCATATGGCTCCGACCAAGAGCCTCATGCACTCCATCAGAATATGGAGCTCGATCCATCACAGCGTGAGTGGGAGATATCGTCTGTGACGAATCCGTGCTGCACTGTGTGCTACCTGCCACTGGTAGCTTGAGCCCTGTGACCTAGTTGCAAAGCAGTGGAGTCAGGAGCAGGAAACAAAAAAAAACGCATGGCAATGAGTTTTGCTCGCTGGTAGCCGGCTCCGCCGACTGTGCCTAGTTCTCGGAAGAGCTTACGTAGCGTCCTGTTCTGGAGCCGCGTCAGTTCGTCGATGTTTAGGAGCTGGCGGTGTTGGAGGACGGGCCTTGCCAGAGGGCAAAGTGCATCGTTCAGCAGTCTGAGAGCTGGTAGAAGACGCCGAGCAAGGGTCTGTATAGAGTTGCGAGGCCTTGCGCTTGAGAATCTCGTCCAGCTGATGTACCAGATTCAGGAAATGCGGGACTTGGTCAGGGCCCGGTAGGTCCGCAAACCGTGTGAGATCCATAGTGCTAAGGGCTCGAGCCAGGCTGGTACGCTCAGGAAATCAAGTGGAACGAAGTGATCTGCTCACGACAGGCTCCCTGCGTTTTGCTGCGCAGCTGGAACTTTGTTGAAAGAATCAGCAGCCTTGCTAGTCACGCTGTACGTGAGTGAAGAGTGCAAGACGGATCAGAACATCAGCTGTGCTGAGGAAGTTAGTGCACTGTGTGCTTCCACTAGGCCAAGCTCACGGGCGGCCTCGAGCCTTGCGAGCCAGTCCTCCCGGCGCCTTGCGACCCAGGCGTTCAAAGCCATCATGGGAGTCAAAGAGGGAGGCAAGGAGGGAGAGATAGGGCATGAGGTCAGAGTAGATGGCCACCCTGAAGTCAAGGATAACGTGCGTCTTGAGCTTGTTCGGCTTGGCAGAGCAGTGCACTATTTCCTGTGCCAGCTTGGTCTTGTCGGTAGTGATATTGATCATGGAGTCCACCACCTTCAGGAGCTTGCCGTACTCCGTCTTGTCCACGTGTTCTGGAGGGTTGCCTTTGGTCAGTTCGTGGAGGAGAACTAGGGAGACCGCGTTCGAGCATGATCCCTCGGGGTGAGGTTCTCCTTGGCGCAGCTTCTTCAAACCTCCCTGCCAGGATTTCACAGACGCAACTAATGCCTTCGAAAGCTGATGGTCTTGAGGTAGTTTGTAAACCAATGATAGCTGGTGCTGCAGCAGGCTCATTTGGTCGTCGTGCACAAGGAAGGCTTTGGTGAGCTCTTCCGGGCTCAGCGCCTGGATGGCACCAGATTGCGCCCGGGGCTGGGTGCCTTGCCCAAACCCTTGGATCGCACCAGGTCCTTTCTGCCTCGGGACTGATTTGCGGCGAGGCTGGTCTTGCTGCCTCGGCAGGGCAGCGGCCTTGGCCGCAGGCGAGAGTGACTCGAGTGGAGGCTCTTCAGAAAAATCCATTCCCGATGCGTCCTCATTGTCTGTGCCGTTTCTGGAGCGTTTGTGCTCCGGACTCTTGACGGCGACAGGGGAAGCGGTCATGCCGGCCGTGTAGTCGGAGCGGAAGCTATACAAAAAGAGGGCGAGCTGATTGAGAGGAAAAAGTATTGCGGTATGTGCATATCCGCGTGCGCGCATGACGCACTTGGCCTTGACGTGAGGTGGCCTATGCCAACTTTCAATTGACTATAGGCTTCTCACGCACGGGCGCCCCGCAGTGCCCTTGAGGACGAAGCTGGGCCGGAATGCATCACCTAGCGATGATGCTAGCGAATTCGTTGCAAGAAAAGCATGTAGACATTCCTGGAGATGGACAGGTTCAAGGCCGCTGAGGCCTTTTCCGGAAGCCTGTAGTCGTCGGAGATCCAAACCTGAGAGGCGGTATCCGCTGGGTCCTCTGGCCAAAAAGCGCGGTAGTGCCCAGAAGAAAGGGAGTCCCCAAAATGGGCAACTCCTGCTATGACCTGATAGTGACGCTGAGTGCGAGCATCACTTGAGGTCCATACAGGCACCGTGGTGCGGCCTGACCAAAGACACGGCTGAGTGTTCTTGACTCCATCCTGCCAGCGGCAAATCACAATTGCTAGGAGTTCAGGTGACCAAACTAGCGCGCGGGAGAAGATCTGGGACTCCCACAGCCGTAAGCAAGTCGAGAGTGACAGAGGGCCAGGCGGGAGGGGAAGAAGGAGTGGGCTGACTCCCACATCTGAATCCTCAACCTCGCCATCTGTTCGACCCTGCCACTGGGTTTGTTGAAGGGAGCCGAAAGGCTTGGACTGCATATGCAGAAGCAGCTCTGAGACATCATGCTGTCTGCCGTCAAGTCGCCAGCCTGAGATGGCATGGCGAAATTCAAACAAGCCAAACAGGTTCAGTAATCTGGGGGCTCGCTCGTCGCCTAGATGGGATAGGACGGACTGGAAAGCACCTAGGTCATACCCAAAGCTCGAGATCTGATGCAGAGCCTGGAATAGGGCATTAGCGTAACACGAGTTGGACGTGTTAGTCAGAGCGCGTTTGTGCACTCCTTCGGGTCTAATTTCCGCTTGTCCTGAGGACTGCGGATCAGACGCCTGCTTGTCTGCCGGGGTGTGACGAGCTGTGCTCGACTGATTGGAGGCTGTGCCATTCGACCGTGGCTTAAAGAAGTGGGTCAGTGACCGTTCTTGGGGCTTGGAGGGGGGAGCAGTAACGGCTTCCTCTGCCTCCGGTTGCCCTCGCAGCCACTGTGTACTCACCTGATAAAGTACGGGGCATTGTTCCGGGTGCAGTCGACGATCATAGACCTTGTAGCCGCAGAATGAACACGGGTGTCCCTTGGCAAGGTGAGGCGAGAAACCCTGACATATAGAGACTGCGCGCTTGTGCAGCCTTGACCAGTCCTTAGGATGCGCCTGACGGAAGTGTGACTTGACTTTAGTGTGATCGAAAGTCCAGAAGTCACACGTGAGGCACCTATGGATCAGGACCCGGGCCTCCGGCGTCTTTGAGATCACCGCTATTCGATGTTGTGGGAGTTGGGCAATGTCCTGTCGCAGCTGGGACAGGGTCCTTACCTCAGGGTGACTTGAGTGTTTGTCAGTCACGTTCAGAGTTCGAAGCTTCTGGGGTTCCGGACATGCTCCTGACAACAAGTGGTCACGTAGACCTTTCCATTGATGAAATTTGCGCATGCAAGCGGCACATTGCGGCATCCCATCCACCGCGTGGAGTTGCCGATCGAAGCTTGATGGCACAAATCGGTCAATGCTGGCTGGATGCACTCTCGACTTGTGTAAGTGTAACCCGTTTGCTGTCTCGAAGGAGGCATCGCAGAGTGTGCATGCATGTAGGGCTACAGGGTGCTCAACTGTTTCAGGGAGCTGTGACATGAAATGCAGCTTGTCCCGGATGACTTGCAGGACAGAAGGATCGGTTGTGATATCTGGGCTTCTGGCTGCACGCCGCTCAAGTTTGCGGAGTCGCTTCCTGAGCTTGACCTGCATCGCTTGAACTGGGTCCTGTATGCTATAAAGCTGGAAGAGGTCCTTAGTGGTGATGCGGCTGGTGTGTGCTGGCAAGTTCAGCACTGATCGCACCTTGTAAGCATGCCAACTGCGTAGCTGCTTGGCCGACTCCTCGCTGAGTCCGACGTCTGAGAGGCCTGTAGTCAGTGTGCTCAGGACTGTGCTTTGCCAAACCTTAAGTCTCGACATGGTGCTCGCGTGCCGGCGATTGTAGACAAACTGGCGGACTTGATGCAGCTTTTGCTTGGCTTCCCCAATGCGGTAATGTAAGGACTGCAGCTCGAAGTGGTTGTAGGAGATCATAACCCCCAGGTACTTGCTACAGGAGACCCACTGGAAGGCGGGGAAAGATTTGTTGGGCCCTATGCGCCATCCGCGAACCTGCTCGCCCTTGGAGTTGGTGATCCAGCAGCCATGTTTGTTCATCACGTTTTGAGATTCTCTTCCCGCTAACTTCACTAAGATGACGCACTTGCTAATGTTGACGCGAAGGCGGTGTTTTCGGACCTCTTCAAGTAGCGCTGCGATGAGAGCATGAATGGCCCTGAGGTCCTTGTCAGAGCGGATAGTCCGATGAAGCGTGAGATCATCAGCATAGCCTGTCAGGAATTTCAAGACCTGCTCAGCACCGAATAGGTCAACCAGAGAGCGGAAAAGGTCACCTGTAAGGAACGAGAAGAGCGTGGGGGCGAGCTTACATCCTTGTTTAATGCCTGCTGTGGTTTCAACAGAGGTGGAATCTCCCTGCGCGTGAAGAACATAACGAGACCCGTCATGTAGAGCCTGAACAAGGTGGACTGTGTCCTGATCGGCCCCTTCTCTCTGAAGAAGGTCAATGATCTCTTGGCGAGAGACAGTGTCAAACGCTTGGCTGAGGTCAAGAGCGAAGGTGAGGCCGCCTACTAAGGCTGGGGCCTGTGTGCCTTGTTGCAAGGCATGTCTCGTGGGGTGAGCCTGTTCTAGCAGGGATCGAGCCTCTCGCAAGTGATGCACAACGCGTTCTAGCGCGTCTGACAGCCCCCGACCTGGTAGATAAGCGAACTGTGGCATGTGCTTGAGGAACGAAAGTGTCAGTGGTTGGAGCGCTTCTCTGGCCGCTCCCGCCAGTCCCTTTGCGTCAGGTCTAAGGATGCCCAGGGGTCTCAGGTTTGCGGGTTTGTCAGAGGGCTTGCCCGGCTTGGGTATTAAACAGAGATCTGCGTCTACGAGGTCGGATTCTAGTCTGTCCTCGGCCTGCTTGGATGCTACGTGTTCGGAGAGGACCGGTGCAACGAGATCGCTACACAGCCTCCATACAGCCGCTGGTGCCGCTCCGTCAGGAACAGCTTTGTTCGGTTTGATGGAATGTATGTGAGCTGCTAGTTTGGGTGGCTCTAAAGCAGGGAAAGCGCCATGCATTGTCCGTAACGGAGGGTGGGCCGCAAAGACCTGATTGGCATAGTCCCTGAGGGCTGCTAGTTCCTGCGCTGGACCTAGGAGATGTCCTGTGTTGTCCTTTAGCTGAGCTCTGCGCGCGGGCTGCCAAGGCTGCAGCTTTTTGAGGGTCTGGAAGGAGATATGTTGATCACCTTCAGCTAGACACGCGTCCACCTCCGATATGAAACTCGCAATTCGATCTTTCTTTGCTTGTTTCACAGCCTGGCGATGCGCCACTTGTGCCAGCTCAGCTTCTGTTTCCGGCGGACGTGGCGTGTTCTGATTAGGAGGCTGTGCCATTGCTTTAGGTAACTCGATCAGCTGTGCTGAGGGAGTGGTATTCGCAGCCCTGTCATGGGTGCGGGCCCGCCACATGCGACGGGTTTCCGATTCCAGCGGGATCGGTCTTCTTTTAGGAGTTTTTGGGAAAAAGCGTTCTGCACCTTCCAAAAGCAACGCATTCCATGCCTTGGGGTCCTGGCAGGTGTCGATTCTGGAAGCGATCCAGTTGTGCAGGGCCTTGGCCGTATCGTCCTCCTCCCTGACTGAGGCTTGTAGAGCTAGTGAATCATACCGGCGCGTGCTGGGTTTGTGGGACGGGAGCAGCCAGTGGTGTTGGAGGGGTACGTCAGCCTTGAGTGGGTAATGCCCTCCTTTCTTCCAGCTGCCCAACGGACAGTCCACCCAAGGGGCTGACCGTTTGGCTTTGCCTCCCGCCGTAGATTCTTTGGTTAGAATGAAGTCAATTTGCGACTCCACGCCTCCTTGTGAGAAGGTAGCTATATGGTCACATTGCCAGGTGTTAAGGGCAACCAAACGCAGCCTGAGCAGCAGATTGAACAAGTTGGATTCGTCAGGGCGGTCCTCAGTGGGTGGCTTCACATGCGTTCCCACCAATGGAGGGCTCGGACGCAGGGAGGTGTTAAAATCGCCTGCTACAATAAGGGAGTCCCTCTTAGGCACCTGCTTGATCACCTTGGACATGACAGATAGTACCTTAGCACGGTCGTCCTTATTGGACTGGATGGTCTTGGCAGAAGACCAAGCGTGTTGGTACACCGCGACAACAACCAGCCGAGTACCTGCAATGTCCGCACGAGCTTCTAAGACTCTACCCGGGCTCCACTCCTTCCAGCGTAAGCTCTTGGGGACGAACTTGGGAGAGAATAGGATCATGACTCCATCAGCGCGAGTCGTGGATGGAGCTCGCGGTTCTTGCCGAGTGTTTCGCTTCGCTGCTTGTTTAGGCCGGGTGTTGGGTTTGGTAGACTCCGAGGCTGAGGAGATACAGTACCACCCAGAAACGCTGAATTCACTGGTCTCAGTCCAGTGCGTTTCCTGCAATATGAGGATGTCGCAGTGATGAGAGGCTTCAGCTGCTAGCCATGTTTTGAGTTCGCCCCATTGCTGTTGGCCTAGGTGGCCCGCGTTCCACGAAAGAACTCGAATGGATCTTTCCAACCTTCCTGCCCTGCGGGAGGCTGTGCCATATGCAGGGGAGTCAGCAGTCTGTGACTGAAGCTCTCTTCGAGTGGGTGGGGGGCGCACCCCCAGACGATCAACCAGGGTAGGTGTCAGAACCTGCCCTCGGTATGGTACGGGCCCGTCACTACGGACTGTCCTTCTACATGCTGTCTTGAACGAATTCTTACGAAGAGATGCAAAGTTTTGTGAGTGCACTGGCAATTGCGCCATCCGCTACTTTCGTCAAGAGACAGAAGCCTAATGACTCCCTCCACCGCGCGGAGGTGGAAACCCTACCGCCTACCCAGTGTTGCAATGTTTTAAACAGAGTCTGGGCCCAGGAATTGGGACCTGGCGGCTCAAAGCAGCTCCTGTGAGAAAAGGGAGAGGACCATGGCGTAGAAGGAGGCACAAACCTTTACTGTTCAGAAAAGAGCCCGGTTGGGACCTCTAGCACAGCAGTTGCGCCCCAAGCCTGTTCGAAACCTCTCATTCAGCGCGGCCGCTTGAGCACTTGTGGCGGCTACAACTACTACTACTACTACTACTACTACTGCTACTACTACTGCTACTGCTACTACTACTACTACTACTACTACTACTACTACTACTACTACTACTACTACTACTATTTTCAATTGAACGCTGTGCCACCGGGCTCAGCACATTGCGGGCGATTGCCGCGGTGCACGCACTTGGTGTGAAACTGACTCGATTGACCCATATGCTCGAAGAGGCGAGCACCAGCTCCCTTGATGTCGTGCTACCTACCACTACTGCTACTGCTGCTACTACTACAACTACTGCTACTACTACTTGCGTGGGGATTTGATCTTGATGATGTTCCTTGTCGCTCACCCCACCGAGCTATGTTGGGTAATGATGTGGTTGCCCTCTACAGACTCGATCACTTTCTCTCTCTCCCACGTGTCAGCTTCACTCCCTGTGCAGGCAGATCCAGAGCTCGCTTGTTTTGCACCTTCGCGGCCAGCGATGGATCGTCGTTTTATTAAACGGATGAGGGGATTTCATACATACATAATAAATACATACATATATAAATCACCACAGACATACATGCACATACACATGCGGCTTCGCGCGAAGCGAAGCGCATGCAGGCTGCTGGCGTGGCTTCGCACGTGCTTTGCGCGGCTCGCGCCGGCTTCGCGCAGCTTCACGAGAGCTGCTTTGCGTGAGTTGGCGCATGCTTCGCGCGCGCATCTGGGTATGTTTCGAACGGCTTCGCGCACCAGACGCCGGCTTTGCGCACCTGCGTGCGCGCACCTTCGCGCGCGGCTTCGCACGGCTTCACGCAGCTTCGCGCGCGGGCTGCTTCGCGTGGCTTCGTGCGTGCACCTGCGCGCACTCTGCGTGCGCACACCTGCGCGCGCGGCTTCGCGCGGGCTGCTTCGCGTAGCTTCGCGCGTGCCCCTGCGCGCGCTCGGTTTCGCGGGCTTTAGGCGGCTTCGCGCGCTTCGCGTGGCTTCGCGCGGCTTCGCGCAGGCTGCTTCGCGAGGCTTCGTGCGTGTGCGCGCGCCCGGCTTCGTGCCGCTTCGCGCGGCTTCGCGCGCTTCGCGCGGCTTCGCGCGTGCTTCGCGCGCCCGCACTTCGCGCGCGCTTCGCGCGGCTTCGCGCGCTTCGCGCGCCTCGCGCCGGCTCCCCGCGGCTTCGCGCGCCCGCTTCGCGTGGCTTCGCGCGTGCTTCGCGCGCCCGCGCTTGGCGCGCGCTTCGCGCGGCTTCGCGCGCCTCGCGCCGGCTTCGCGCGCCCGCGCTTCGCGCGCGCGGGCTAGTCCCGTCCCCAGGGCGGATCATTCTGTGTGCCCGACAAGGAGGCCATCTGGGCTGGCCAGCAGACCGGCGATGTGGCGACAAAAGGCTTCTCCCATAAGAGCGGCCAGGGTGTGAAACTCACTCGGAACCAGAGAGTTACTGATGCGCCAGTCACTGCAGAAAGCATCCTGCGGTTTGGCCCGCTCTGCCAACAAGCGGAGGTCTAGGACACGCTTGCGAAAAATCACATACTGCGCCGGGGTCATATCCGGGGTGGACGGAAAGCGCGGTGCCTGCGCCGCAGTCCCCACAGCCTGTAGGAAGGTAAGCACCAAATGTACTTCGGCCGCAAAGTGACATCGTGGCTGCGGCGCCGGCTGAGTGTGAGGTCGGACAGGCATGCCAAGGGCAAGTGGCACCCGTGCCACGGGCATTTTCAAAACCTGTAAGAAGACGTCAAGCGCTCCTCCCACCTTCACACAGGAAATGCTGCGCAGGGGAAATTCCCACTGGTGAACCCCTCCGGCAAGGGGCTCGGCTCCCAAGAAGGCAGGCCAGTGACTAACAAGCAAGTGGGCAGCTGTGGGGTTGAGGCGATTGTGGCGTCTCTGTGCCTTTCGCTTTGCAGGCGTGTTCCCTTTGACCCGCTGGGGGACCACTGAGTCAACAAAGACAGCAAGAAGTTGTGCGTGGCGAAAGTCCAGTTGAAGCAGCTCTGACGGGGGGCGATTGCCGCTTTGGCGATGGGAGAACCAGCCAGTGTTCGGCTCTGCCGACGGCTCATTGGGGCAAGATAAGCCAAGCACGTATGTGCCAAAGCTGAGACACACGCAGACTGACGCGGAGGGGCGCCATGAAAGTCCGCGTTGTGTCCTGGTGCGACATCCGCCTGTGCTCCTGCCCATTGTCCTCCAGTGCGGCTCCTTGGCTGTACACATGAAAGTGCAAAAAGTCCGCGACACGTTCAAGGGACAGCTCCCCCAGGGCACGCTGGACTGGAGCAGGCAGCGGGAGGCTGACAGGCTGGCCACCGTCGTAGCACCGGAGGCGCACCTCCTGGATAATCCAGTCCCGAATCGCTCCCGTGCACTGTGTCAAGGTGCTAGCATGTAGCCGAGCGGAGGTCGCTCACTAAATGTGGGGGAGGGCAATGAGGGCACCGAGTTCCTGCAACACGGATGTCGTGACGCGGCGTGGGTAAAGAGCGGCCATGACCTGCCCAACGGCACCGTCCACAAGTCCTCTGCTGCGGTAAAAGTGAAGAGAGTGGAAGGCCCACTCGAGTTCTTCTTCCAGGCTGCGCATGGGCAGATAGGCTCGCGCGGCGGTGACATCCACTTGTGGCGGCAACCTCGGCTCAGACCGCAGAAGCAAGTGCGCATAACTATGGCACTGGGTGCCAAACAGTTCATCAGGCACATTATACAGCCAATGCATGCCCCCCTCACGCACGCATGGGGCAGAGCAAATGGTCGCCCGCACCGCATCAGACGGCTGCCAGGGACACAGAAAATCCTCGTGTACATGTACAATGCGTAACCGGCATGGAAGCTGCAGCAAAGCGCCGAAGACCCAATCTGGCATACCAACGGCGCCAAGCTCAATCCTGGCGAGCGGTGGGGCGTCCTTCCCTCCTGACTCAACCGGGGCGCTGCTCGGAGTTGAGCCAAGAAAGGAGCGGGGGCCCCATAGTTTATGAAGGAGGACACCAACGAGAGCCGCCGTGTAGCTACCCGCCGAGAAGCCGCGAACAACCGGGCACGCCGGAGGAACACTCACAAATGCAATACAGAGGGCGGCCAGGCAAGCCGAGTGCGGCTCCTGCAAGTGGGAGCTGCGCCACGCCCGTTGAAGCTGAGCGGCAATGGAGGCAGCCTCCGGGCCGGAAGTAGCGTACCTGACACCAAGCATAGCATGGGCCAGCAGGATGACAGGCCGTGGAGAAAGTAATTTTTTCGAACGCGGAAGGCTGTCGTCTACAAGCCCATCAGCACCGACCTATCCTAATTCAGTTACTGGTGGCTTAAATTATACACGGCCCTTGGGAGGTTTATGTACTACTTTCGCCCAGAATTGACGGTCCTGGCAGCGTGGCTGCACCTTGCGATAAAGGGACGTATTGTCCATCCGTACTAGTCCGGAGGAGCTGTGTGCTGCAGCAATGCTATTAGGGTTGGGTAACTGATAGAAGCTGTGTATTTGCTCATGGGAGGGGGCAGCGTCCGAGAGTAAATGATCAATACGTTCCGCAGCCTGCGTCATGCAGGATTCGGCCCAATGTGTGCGAGGCCGGCCCGATCTATTAGGAGCCCTGATGTGTCTATACGCATGCGAAGTCATGTAGGTACACTGACTTTCTAGGGACTCAGGATGCCTATGTATGTGTCCAAATAACCGCAGTCTTTGTTGCGAGTATAGCTGGGAGGGAGTAATGACCTTACGGGATCTATAGGAAAGAGACGCAAGGTACTGGTTAGAGCATTGGGAGTCAGAAGGGTCAAGAACCCTATGATAAAATGAGGATTTGATTTTAAAAATACGCCGCAATGTTTTGTAGTGTATGGAATCAAGCTTTCGAAGCTGTGGTGACGTGAGTAGAACACTATCCATAGCGTAAGTGAGAATAGAGAGAACAATGCTCCTATATACCGTGAGTTTCCAACTCGGCGGGAGACCGGTATGGGTAAGCAACGGCCTGAGCAGCTTCGAAGCTGCGACCGCCTGAGAGATCCTATAAGAGGTATTCTTACGGTTACTGTTAGCTGGGTCTAGATAAACCCCGAGATATTTGATCTCTTCCGAGAGAGGGACCGGAGTAAGAGGGGCGTGGATGCCGCCACAATATTTACATTGGCAAACTGTTTTCACCTTCTTGTTTTGAGGTTTGAGCCGAACGCTAAACCTTCTAAAATCGTTCCTTCAAAAGTGGACGAATATATGCCCGTCAGAGTCATATATAAAAGAGAATATAAATTCAATCATTCAGGCACTCGGACGAAGACTCTTTTCCCGGATGGTGGTGGATGTCCCCTCGTCGGAGGGAAGGCAGGCACACCTGGTGTGCGAAGCCTCGCCCCCTCTCCCTGAGTCACCAGGGCGTGCCTTCGCGCTTCCTCTTCGGGACACGAGGCTGAAAACTGCTTGCAGACTGCAGCGCCTTGCGAGACGCATCGAAGTCAGACTTCGACAACCACAACTGATTCAAGAGCTCAAGCGGTAGCTCACTGAAACTGACATCCAAGCGGTGTTCGGAACTGAAAGAGCTGAAATCCTGATTCGTCAGAGCATCTGCCAACTTGTTTTCGTCGCGAGGTTTCCAAGTCAAGCTGAGCCTCAAACAAGCTTTCCTTAAGAGGTGTGAGAGCTGCATGTTGATGAGCATGAGTGGCCACTTAGTCGTGGACTGCTTTCTAAGAAGCTTCTCGTTGCTCTGATTGTCTGTGGCCCCGGCAATGGCAACTGGGAGTCGCCTCCGTGAACTGTTCTCTTTAAGGTGTCCGAAGATCCACAAAGCGGCCAACGTAGCTAACAGCTCGGCTGAAGCTGACGCCCATTGTGATTTTCCCCCTTCGTCGAAAAGGTACGGGGCATCCGCAGGCTTAACCACTATAGAGAACCAAGGCGCAACCGAAAGGTCCTGGCTAGAGTCCCAACCACCTAAGACGACATAACCATCATCGCATTTAGCGTCCGTGTGAAAGAGATGCCCTGTCTCTTCCCGTTGTCGACCCGGTGCGACCTTGAAGTTGATGTCTTTAAACGTTGCCTCCAAGTATAGCAAAGTCAAGATGACAGTGTCCGGCATTTTTGCAACATGGCTCTTCGAAGCTGCAGCTGACCAAGCATACAAGGGGGCCAAGTGTGGTTTGATCCAGTACACGACCCTGGACACGAAACCAAGTCTCCCAAGAAACTCCGCAAACTTCCTAACTGAGACGACGAAGCGCGCCTTCCGTGCCTCATCGACCCAGTTACACACCCAAGCGCCTCGGGCTTCGCTGAGGCCCACAAGCCTGGCACCGTAGTCAAGCTCGTAGCCGATGAAGGCGACCAGTGTCTTTCCCTTGAACTTATGGTAAGCGAAAGGCACCCCTATCATTTCTTGAAGGATTAACCAAACCAAGAAATTGATGTACATCCGCTTCCCATAAAACGTGGGATGCACGTCGTCCACATAAGCGAAGTGGTAAAAGGCGTGCTGCAGTAGGCATCGGGTGACCACTCTGCCTATGATCCCGTACAACCTGCTCCACCAAAAGGAGGCTGGGCTAAGCCCGAACGTTCCTACTTTATTGATCCAAATCGTGTCGGACCCTTGCTCTGCCCTGCATGACATCAAGGCCCAATCGCTCTTCCGATGCAAGACCAACCTATGCGCAGCACTCACGTCCGCGGTTGCGGCCAAGGGAATCTCCTGCATAGCACCTGATTGCCGAACTGAAAATGACATCTCTGCCGGCCCTGGAACTGCTAGCTGATTCACCAAGCGTATCTGATTGTTGACATTGACGCCGTGTGTACCATCATGTACTGGCCGCACACTGCCATCTGGTTTGAGGATGGCTCCCATGGAAGCCACGCGGATCATGTCCTCGCTGTACTCCTCGCGCAGCGCTCCGAGCGTGGTCGGCTTCATCCGCCCAAGTTTTTCCTCTGCACGAAACTTTTCGAGGAGCTCAGCGGAGCTCAACTCGGCACTCTTATAATTTTCCCGATCAAATTCCAACTCAGATTCATCAAGTTTCCGCCAATGACATTTCTTCTCATACACCTGCGGCAAATGCGGTATGTCACAATTGAGTCCTAGGGGTACCCCGGTACAGAAACAATCGACTCCCTCTGTTAAAATCTGCCAGTCTGGGTCCTCAAGCCTTTCAGCCGAAAGCGACAAGGCCCTGAGCAAGAAGGGCTGCGCATCTGGGATCTCGAGCACATCGGGATTGTTCTCTGCACCAAGTAACCCTGCCCACTGCTTACGCAGGGTTTCCAACTTCTCCCCGGCGAATGGAGATGAATCGACCTTACCTGAAAGTAGGCTCAAGCAGAAGCGACGGGGATCAGGAACATGCTCAGAAATGAAGTTCGTAAGCATCCGGTACATGGATTGTGCATGTGCAGTAGCCGCTGTGCCCAGGCGATGCCCCCGGTCCATCGGCCTCCAACGCGCCGGGGAACACAACCCAAACCCGTCTGTCATGTCAGCCTCTTGTCCTTCCCACTCAACACGAATGGGGTTTCCGCGGATCCCACATGCCTCTGGTCTGAATGGCACTGGTGGGGCTGTGTCTTCAGTGCTTAAGCCCTCGGTAGTACCCAGAACCTCTGAAGTCTCACCATTTGATGCATCCAAGTCAAGTGGTAACTTAAACCCCAGGGTCTTAAGGTGGGCGAGGTCGGCAGCCTCGACATTGCCAAGCTTATCGGTCATGTATGCAACCATCACCACCCGACGGCCCTTCCACGATCGCGTAGCATGGTATGATCGCCATGCATCGAAGCTTACAGGACCCTTGCAAACCTCCAAGTGAACGCCAGGTCTCTGCCCTTCTGGTGTTGTCTCCCATACATCGCCTCCTTGCTGTTCCAACCAGATTTGGCCATCTTCAAAATCCGACAACGGCACCACCATGTTCGGATAGTGCGCATTCCGGGCATCACGATGGACACCCGTCCTGACATCATCGAAGATCGCAATAGCGGATGCTTGAAAGCCCGGTGCAACCTGCTGCAAGTACCTTGTCAGAACCTGTGTAGACTTCGGTAGCACAGTGGAATGATGCCTCAAACCGACTAAACCACCCTTGCAATATGCACCCGTTGTGAAAGCACTGCCCGGTGTAGCTGACGTCGACTCCCTAGTCGGCTCCTCGCGGGGAAGCAGGTCAAATAGCTCTAACACACGGCAACGTTCTAGCAGCCCTGGCGCTGCCAGGAGCTTCGATGCTGCACTCTCGGGATCGGCCCAGGACTTCAAAGGATGCGCGGAGGAACTACAACCTGAAAGGGAAGGAGGAACCGCCGAGGCCCTAGGGGAACCACAACCTGAATGGGAAGGAGGAGCAGCCGTGGCACTGCAACCTGAAGGTAAAGAACCTGAAACGCCGGGCAAGGGTAGAACCTTCGGGCGTGCACCTAACCCTTCGGGGGCCTTAACTACCTTATCAGGAATCCTTCGACTTAGAGGATTTGCACTCCCCATCTGCTTGCAGCGAGAAGTCGATGGCTGCCACCATAAATTGACACAGCTGAAGGGGCCATCCGCGGGCCCGCGGCAAGTTCCACTTTTGCGCAGCCGGCAATTTGCCGGTGCTAGGTGCATGACCCCCATGGGGGCACGACGCGGGCAGCGGCCCAACGTAGCGCTGATCAGCATCCAAGACCGGCAGTCCAGTGAAAGGCCGCGGCGAGTGACGAAAGAAGGGCAGATTGCTCAAGTAACGTGTTGGTTTTGCCATGTCCGCCCCGAACTCACACAAGTAATGCACAAATGTCGTGGCAGCAAAACGCGGTATGCAGTCAAGTAATTCAGGCCAAGCCCAAATGGAGCTCGGCACGAGGCCGTCAGCAGTGCGGCCCAAGTGTTCCGGCGCCTCCCACATAAAGAAATTGCCAGCCTCGGCCGCGAAAACTGTTGCTTTCAAACACTGGTCGACAAAATGATTGGCAGAAGTCACCTTCTGCATAGACGAATCCTTAAGCCATGGAAAACCTCTGGGCCACTTATCACTGCGGAGTGGAGTGGGCCCAGGTTGCTTATGCCTCGCCCGACTAAAAGTATCATAGGGTGGCGAAATCAAGATCACGGTTCTCGGTTGTTTCACAAGCTCAAACAACTGATCCCAAGCGTCACCACAAAACAGGTTGTTTGCATCAAACCCAAAAGCAATGAATTCTGGCTGCGACAAGCTGTTGCTGAGATGCGGTTTCCAATCAAAGCGCTCAGCAGGATCTGCAATGACATGTACCACCCTTGACGCCACAGGTTGGCCTGACGGCAACGACGGCAGCTTATGCTCCTGCGCCCCCTGCTGAGCGCAACTCTGTCACTTACCTGCTGTCGCAACTTCGTGCTGCGAAGCTGGGTGCTCGCCGAAACACCCTGCAACACGACACGCATGCACACGTGCACACTTCGGATCGGTACAGCCTTGGTGGTTGTATGCATAACACAGCTGACGACCATCAGGAGTCGCTGACACAAGCGCAAGCTGTTTCCCATTTGCCAAGACAACCTGGCCCTTGCCTTTCTTGCCTTTGCCTTTCCCTGTTCCACGTCCGTTCTGATGGGGCGCGGGCGGCAGCGGAATCTCTTGCCCTTGATTCTTATCCTTTCCTTTGCTATTGCCCTTCCGAAACTTGTTCGGTGTACCAGCTGTGTGCAAGGCCAGCGGCGTTGTAAAGTAAGCCTCTTTCAAAGATGGGTCCTCACGCACTGCTCGAAGTTCCCTCCAGGATCATTTTGAAAGCTTCAACCCTCAACTTATATTCATAACTCAAGACAATGTTCCAGGGTGGCCGGTTGAACTGTGTCTCCAGCCCAGAAGCAGTGGGCAACTTCAAATTGCCAACACGATCTCCCAAGATGTATTCAACAAACCTAGTGAAATCTTCAAGCTGAAGCCCTTGCAACCAAGCCTTTGCCTTGAACCGTGCACTCATGCAGAGCCACGCATGTGCTTCCACCTTCATCAAACGTCGGTAGCCCTCTGAGTGATGCGGCATTTCCAACTTCTGCATTGTCTTCGTTACACGGACATGCCCGGTGGGATCAATGCTAGTCTGGAGGCTCTCCACCTGCGAATCCTTCTTTGAAGAGATGCGATCAAGCGAACTCGCGAGAGGCTCATTGCTCTCGCACTCTTCGGCCTTGGTTGCCAAGTACTCTGCACTTGGCGTCTCGCTTTCATTCATCTTTCCGTATGCATCTGTCACCGCTTTCAACATAGCTTGGCGTTCCTGCACTTGCAAGATCCTCTTATGGCCTAACACTTTCGCCTCAGCACGTAGCTCGATTTCTTTACTCGCATACTCCTTGGCAAGTTCCCATGCAGCTACTATAGCAGCCACCTCAACACGGCCCGCCGGCGTATCAGGATTAATCCCGAAATCACGAGCAGCTGTCCTAGCACCTTCGCGATTATCTGCGATCGCCTGGAATCGCCTACGACTCTGATGGAGCCGCGCCACCTGATATTGCGTGGCCAGTGACGCACTGGCTTCCTGTAGCACATACTGCAAGTCGGAATCCATCTTTGCCACTTCGGCTCTCTGATCTGCCTCACTGGGCAACGCCATGCTATCTGAAACAGCACTGTGCTGTGCGACTGAAACCGCACTCTCAGCGGTGGCCCATGGCAACTGAAAATCACGTGGCTCCTAATGCAGAATGTGAAGAACTGCAAGCACTCAAAGCTTTCACTAAAATTCATGTAACACTCACCGTCAAGAACATGCCGACGCTCCCGCGATGCATCCTCAGCCAAACTTCCTCATGCAAGCACCTACCCACGCAGCACAGTACAGTGAATCAGCCAAGTACATGTCGCACTTCAAACACAGCACAAGTCTATCGCAACAAACGATTTGTCACCAAGCAACAATCGTAAAGCTCACCCCTCAACGCTGCTCGAGTCACTTGTGGACCCACTCTCGCTACTTGTGTCCTGATCGTCTTCGGCACCTTGATCTTCCTTCATGCGATGCTTGCAATCACGACAAATACGGTCAATCTGCTCCAATGCGACGCGCTCGACAAACTCGACCCTATTGCAATGATGTGGCTTAACATGGCACGGTCCATTCAAGTGTAGCCTGCGATGGCCCGTCTTACGACTGATGCTAATAAAGTATTTCGTGGCACTGCCGTCAACGGTCATTGCTTCGGCAGCCTCCTCCTCTTCACTGGCATCTGCATCATCCTGTTCAATGGCAGGCCACTTGTTGCCCAAGCAGCGTACACCTTCCACAGTCCTAAGAATGTCATGCCGCCGCCTTGCCAATGCACCTGAACCTCCACGCTCGTCTACAAATGCCTTTAGCTCTTCGAGGGCCTCACTCTCTTGATACTCGCCACCCTGGCCGGTGACAATTGCTTTGCAGACTCCGATCTGTATGCGATGAACGACTTCCCGGGCAGTGCGCGTGTAGTCGGCTGAACCCGAACCACCGATCATCCAACGACCCAAGAAATCCCTCTGATCTTTAGACCAACCCAACACTGCAGCGGCCGAAGTAAGCCAGTTGCGTGGGCTATGCCCAGTGAAAAAGCCTCGTGCCCCTTCCACCAAGAGGTATCTCTGCACGTTGAGGCGGTACGCACCATCCTCAAACTTCGGCGTTGCTAACCTCTTGAAAATCTCACGCACATAGCCTGCAACTACCTCGCTCTTAGCAAAGTGCTTAGTTGGCCCTTTCCAATCGTCTCTGGCAGTCATGACAAGGTAATCTCTCGGCTGGGTATACTTCTTCCAAAGCGCGAAGCCCTCGCCTAACCAATCAAAACCGGACAATCCCGCCTGCCTGTGTATGAAGACCGAGACTTCCTTGTTGCGCCGATCTGCGCCTGTTGTCTTTGTGCGTCCAAGCGTAGCTTTGAAGCCCTGTGCAGTAAGCCGCATGGTGGCCGGCAGCATCCCCTGCAAGTCGTCCATTCTCATGGAACCATACACAGCTAGCAGCGCCACGAATGCCATTGCCCGTGCATACTCTGGCTCATCCTCCCTCGAAATGTGCAGCTCAAGTGAAATGATCATAGCTACCGTTATCATTGGTGCTTGCTGTACTGGCGCTTGCGCACCCACCAAATCTGCAGTCAGCGACTTCAAGTGTGCCATCCAAGTCGTATCGCTCGACAGCCGCTGTGTCTCTGCGACCTTTCCCACTTGCTCCAAGACCGCCAGTGACGCCTGGAAACTGTTCAGCACCGTCTTGCCACACTCGCTTTGAAATCTCTCATTGCTATAGTCAATCAGCTGCCGCACGCTAGTCGGCCAATGCACTTCATGGACGCACTGCAGCCACGTTCTGAAGGGTTCCCATGCCTTTAAACGGTTTCGCAGCGTCTTGCTCCTGCGGGTTCCAAATATCCGTGGCCAAACTTCTTCAGGCCGGTCCACTCCCTCCAGCTGTAGCACTAATGGCAATTTCGCCTCTTTAAGTATCTCAGCCAATTGTAAGGCATACTTCTTCTTTGCCAGCTGCTCTTCCTTTGCGCGCTGTGTAGCGTCTGTATTCTCTCTAAGCAGGCGCCTCTTCCGCTGCAGTGCCGGCAGCAGGACAAGCGGGTTGCTCCTTGCCAGCTCATCGAATGTATCCGTCAGCTTCGGCACCACACGTTGCTGTGGTAGTACCTCCCACATGCCCTGCAATGACTCTCTTCGCTGGCGCTTGATTGCTGATTCATTCTCCTGTGCCCATGCCACAAGAACGTCTGCTCTCTGATATTTCCCATCTCTGTTGATGCCTGGCAAGAACACCTCGATTAGTTCAGCCGCCTCATCGCGACTATCGAAGGCTGCCTGCAATTGCCTGGGGTTCGTGAATGCCCCTTTAAGGAGTGCAAGCTCCTGCCCTTGCAGCTCTGGCCATGACATCTACGTCCGAAGGAGCCTTTGCCCCACACTACCAAAAACTAAAACTGAGCCTAAACATCACGAAAAGACGGATTCTCACTGAAAACTGAAAGGTGCTGAGACATACTGAGAAACTGAGGACTAATAACGAATATTTGGAAACTCAAAACTAAAATCATCTTTTTCTCGCCCGGCCGCCCAAAATTCGAAGGTTTCAACAGTTCAACTGGGCAAGCCCAGTAAAGCGGGTTTGCGCCAAGGGCGCATAGTAGATGCGGTGAGGCGAATGCAACCGTAAGTGCTCGCATTTAGCTTCACTGAGAAGGAGGCCCCGTTTGAAGCCATGGTGCTGGACTGAGTGGAGAAGGCGGTTAAGTTGTTCTGCTGAGCAAGAAAGGAGAACAGTGTCATCAGCATACTCTAAGTCCCACAGCGGTGAAGGGACATGAAATACCCCAGAGATTTCTCCAAATCTGGCTTGATAATCATTTTCAACGTCATGAAATAGATGAGTCAGAACAAAGCCAAACAAATAAGGAGACAGGGGGCATCCCTGACGTAAGCCTTTAGTCTGTGTTCGTATGCTAGACTTTTGCAAAGAGTCTCTGACAGAAAAGGTAGGGTTATCGTATAGAGCCATAACCACTTTTCGGGTATGGTCCGGGACCCCAACGTGTACCATAGCCGCATCGATAGCCGTAAAGGTAACGGAATCGAAGGCTTTGCTCCAGTCAATGAAGAGGGCATGAAATGGTGAGTTTTGCCTTTCATAGACTTCCAAGAGACGGCGAATAATATGTATAGGCTGGGTAGTGGACCGGTTTTTACGAAAGCCAAACTGCCTGTCCCTTACTCTGGAATCTAAGCCTTTTTCTAATTTCTGTTGTAGCATAGAAGCGAAAATCTTATAAGATATATTGGTAAGAGAAATGGGTCGATAATTGGAAAGGAGACGGGCGTCTTTTTGTGTATTCTTTAAAATCATAACGACTTCAGAAAAGAGCCATGAGGGGGGTACTCTAGCTTCCTGATAACATTGGTTATAATGAGAGAGAAGGTACAGTTTCAGTATGTAAGGAGCATGCTTGTAAATTTCTCCAGGAATATCGTTGGGACCGGAGGCTTTATGATTTTTGAGTCTTTTGAGTGCAGAGTCCAGGTCATGCATTGTAAAGGGGGAGTCAATCTCCGGAACAGGAGAGGGGGGGTTATGTTGGTGAATAGGGGGGTCTCCTGTCGTATGCCACACCTGTGTGGAGAGATAGTCGGCAAAGGTGGTGGTGCGCTGGGAAGAGGAGACAAGTTTTCCTTGGAGGTTATACAGGCCCGCAACGTGCGGGCGGAATTCGGATCTAATTTGGCGGGCATGGGTCCATTGTTGGATGGAGCTGCCGTAAAAGTCCTCCTGGAGATTCTGAGCAATGAAGAGTTTTTTGTCTCGGTGGGCGGATTTCTTAATAGCTGTTCTGGCCGCTTTGAGGGCGGATGTATCAGTGAATTGAGTATTTTGAAAGACCTGAATGAGATGAAGTGTATGCGGGGAGATCCAAGGCTTCTTGGCGGATAGTGGCAGGATAGGAATGAGAGTGCTGTATTCTTTGATCTTGGAGCAGAGAAAATCATCCTGCTCCATAACGGCTAAGGAGTCCCATCCTTGTCTGTTAAAGCCTATTTCAGGGGGCTGGAGAGATTTAGAAGGAGTAGTTGCGAACCTGCCAAGAGATCCAAAGGAGTGAACTCCGCGTTTAGCCAAGGTGTCGGCTAACTCATTTCCTGGTATACCTTCATGAGAAGGCACCTTCAAGAGGTGTACCCTAAAACGGCATCTGAATGCCGTGTAGTACTGCTGGGCCAGAGTGACTAGCTGGTGGTGCGTGGTCGGGACGGAGGAGCCAAGAAGGAGGGAGAGGGCGTATTGTGAATCTGTGTATATGGTAAGTTGGTCACCTAACTGAAAAGTGGAATGATATAATAAGAAGTCAAAGAGTTCAATGAGTGCCTTTAGCTCTCCTGTATTGTTGGAGCCCGGCAGCTCCGGCAGGTACTGAGTAGGAGCAGCACGAACCTTGCCCCAAGACTGGAGCCAGGTGGAGTCCACCGGGGGGTGTGCGGGCAGATCCAATCCCGATGTGAGGGCAAGACCCCAACCGGCTGGGTTATCAAAGGAGACTGTGCGGTTGTTAGGGCAGGAGCCGTCAGTATAAGCAATGATTTGCGTGGAGGATGGTTGTGGAAAGATAAAAGCATTGTCTGTTTTGTCAAGGAGGGAAAGCTCCAATTGCGTGTAAAATGAGGAGAGTTGTGTGTAATCTGGTTTTCGGAGAGATTGTTTTGGGGGAGAAGACTGGAATTGTGTTTTAAGGGAAAAAATAAGCGGGAGGTGGCGAGAGTTGACGAGTTGCTGAAAATTCGCGCCGACAAAGGTGAGAGTCTGGCGGAAGCCCTGAGGCGCAATAGCGTAATCGAGGGTCGTCCAGTCGGCGACGTCTTCGCCTTCGAGAAGGGGGTCTTTACAGGTCATTTCCTTGTAGGAGACCCGTTTCCGAAAAGGCAAATCCTGGATGTTTGGGGCAGTTCCAAGCCGTGGCTTTCAAGGAGATCGATTAAGAAGAGAGCGTTGTCTCTATCTACGTCTGGGATGGTTTGTCTGCGGCCCACCACGTGGGGTCCGACGTGGGACTGAGATATGTCGATATTGGGGTCAAGTCTGGCGTTGCAATCTCCCAGTAACAAGAGGTAGGAGGAGTTAGGGTGATTAAGAAGTATATCCTCCAACGCCTCCCAAAATTGGGATTTACGTTCTCGGTCCAATGCGGGAGTATCAACAGTACTAGGAGCATATATACTAAAGATAGTGATAGGATGCGGTAGAGTGTCGAGCGTGATTTCGCAGATACGAGAGGAGTGCGGTTTAAAATCCCTAACATGGGAGCGTAAGGAGGGAGAAACAAAAAAGCCAACCCCATGGTGCGGGTCTTTTGGGGTACCGGAGTGCAAAATTTCCCAACCTAGTTTCTGGAATGTGTGAGCTGAAGTAACCTTGGTTTCCTGAACACAAAGGAGAGATACTTGTGATTGTTTACAGAAGTTCAAAAGGAGGTCGTACTTGGCTACTTCTTTGAGACCTTCTACGTTCCATGTGCCAATTCCTATAGGGGTGCCAGTAGGAAGCGGTAGGGACAAAGCAGAGTCAGAGGATCGGGTTTGGTTATAAGAAGAAATTGTAGAGTTATGTTGAGCAAGGGATAGCCGTTTAGTTAGACGAGTTTGCGTAGTCGGCTTTAGGTGGATCGGGGGCGGACTATTGTTGCCGTGCACCTTCAGGGCAACGTCCTGGTGGTGTGTCTTCCACTGCCGGTAATCCTGGCGCCGAGCGCGACGTCGCGCTTGCCAGTGATCATATCTTCTTTCGACCGCTGTCTGCGATCTATATCCTCTATGAGATCCCCCGTGAGCTCCGCGGTGTTGGTAGCCGCTTGGCTTTAACGGCGCTCTAGATGCCGTTACTGGACCGCAAGCTGAATCATAACGTAAGTGTGGATAACGTAAGTGGTCGTCCGTCGTCTTATCCGGGCCAGAATAGGTCCCAGAAATCGAATGCTGGCAATATTGCGTTGAGCTTATCTTTTTGTTACTAGTGATAGGTCCAAGCTGATTCTTATACTGCTGCAAAAGAGGCCAGCGGCTTCCCGGCTCGCCTTTCTTGGAGGCCACCGCTCTCAGGACGTGTCCGTATAGGGTTTTGGAGTCACTGCGCGTCGTCTCTAATTCAAAATAATGCCCTCTTCTGGTGGCGTGTAGCCAGAGGGAATCTTTGCCATAAAAGGCATATCGAAAAACCGTCATGCCATTGGGCAGATAGAAAGAGTCTCTCCATAAAGAGCTGTGCGGCTTTGGCTTTGCCGCAGGATACATGATGTTACCATTAAGGGCGTGCATTACCTTACTTAAGCCACCAGCAAAACCTGAAAAACTCACTCGTGCGGTGCTGAGCGGGGCTGTCGAGGAGTGAGAAGTGGGGTGAGACGAGTGCAGAGGTCTCCTGAGCACTAAAAAACTGCAAAAAACCCTAGCTCGGAGGCGTGCACCCTGGAAAAGGTGAAACTCTAAAGCTACTTGTGAGAAAACGCGTGCTGCCCTCACAGCGTTCACTGCCTTGGTAGCCCCCTCACAGTGTCCTAAACTACCGCTTCTGCCAGCTACGGTGAAACTCGCGCCCCAATGGGCATAACGTAAGTGACTGGTAACGTAAGTTGTCGTCCGTCGTACCGTCGTCTGGTGCCGCTTTGGCACCTTGGTAACGTAAGTCTTGGTAACGTAAGTGATCGTCGTCGATGGGGTTGTTAGGTTACATCCTGGAGGGGGCTTGGAATTCAAAATAGGGTGTTGGAGAAGGCTTTGCGGCTGTCTCTGTTGAGGTACTGGTGGAGTTCTGGGAGAGATCATCGGAATGCACCTGGGCGGCAGGGATAGTCTGGGTGTGAGCCATTGGGCTTTCCAATGGTAGGGTCCCTTAATGAATTGGAGTTGCATTACCAACCACGATTGGGTAACGATGACTGCATGATCCCCGCGTGCTACCAACAAAAGAGATAATGCTTCCATACTTTTCCCTTTGTTATTCCAGCGTCTTTCTAACAAGTGAGATTTGTTTGAACCTATGTCTGACTTATCTGGAGCCCTTATGACTATGAGGTCGTAGAACGTGCCTAGAGGATGATTGGGTGCAGGTAAGTCGCGCTTCTTTGTGGTCTGTAATTTGTAGAGTGCTGCGACTTGAGAGTACAAGGCAAAGGCTTCTTGGACGCTATCCTTGGTACTTTCTGGGGCCTGTGTAGAGCTGGAGGCTGCTGGGGGGAGAGGAACGTCGTAGAATTGGCCTAAGTTGGGGTCTAAGCGGGCTTCTTTCCTAGGGCGTCTAGCTGTCATAAAGACTCGAAGTTTTTCTGGATTGTCCCTAAGTTCTCTCACTAACTCTAGGTCCATATCTGGGGAGGCTTGAACTACTTCTGTTGCCGCCGGTGGTTGCGAGATCCCTGGAGGAGAAACTGGTGTGTCAGTCGGCGCCGAAGGGGCCATGGCTTGCTCGGGCGAGGGCGCCGCTGTCATGGCTAACTTAAGTACTCACTAACTTAAGTGAGCTGTGTGTGCCTCTAAGGCGTGATGCTGTGTGACCCCTAGGGCAGTGAAGTGTGTGACGAGTATGTTCTGCTTGCGCAGAGCGCTTCGGCTCGCTATGCCCGGATTCGGGCGTGGGGCTTCCCCGGGCTGGGGACGTCCTGCTGCTCTAGCCTTGGAGAAAGTAATATGCTGGTGTAACGGCCGGACGAACTGAGCCGCGCCGTGGGTGTGACCAGCAACTTGTTGAAGGATTCCGCTAGGCACCCTGTCGGGCCGTAGCATCGCTTGGAGCAAACGAGCTGCCACGTGTCATTGCGGGGCGGCACCGTAAAGGTGCTAGCACCCGAGCACTCGACGCACGTCTCCCCTGAAACAGAGGGGCAGGGCAAGGGCCGCTCATCGCCATTGGCATTTGCCAGGTCGAACCCTTTGACGGCTTTGTAGAAAAGGACCATGAGCTCCGCGTCCAGAAGTTGCAGGGTTAACATATCCTCCCCCCCAGGAGAGGGGGTAGATGCTTCAGCCACTAGCTGGATGTCTGTCGCAGGTAAAAGAGCCCAAATCCGCCAGCGCGCCCACGTGCGCGTGTGGCGAGTCAAACAGGGCCGCACTTGGCGAAAAGGGAGGACCTAGAAACGGCTCCGGCGCCACCACGCAGAACCCAGGGGCACCCATTAACCCATGGCCTGAGACCGCCCACCACGGTGGGACGCCTCTCCATCCCCACAAAGCTTCCGTGAGGGTAGGCAATGACCGAAGCTGATCAAGCTGGGCGAGCGGTGCCTTGCCACTGCTTCCATAACCATGCACGAAGGCCGGTCCAACACATCCCTCCGTTGGAGGAAGGGTTTTGGCCATAAAAAGGCAAGGTCCTGGGAGGCTGCACACGCGACAGGTTTCGGAACTCAGTGCGAACAGTGTGGAATTGGCACATTGCTCGTGAGGCAAGGCCTCCTCATGGGGCTCCAAGACTTGGCGCAAGGCGTCATCCGGGTTGGGTGTTTTCATATGGCGTCAAAAATTCCGTCGTCGTTGGGGTACCAGTAAGGTGCCTGCAACACAGCACCTAGGTAAGCCCACGCGGTAACCACATCACCGCTGTGTCGTGCCTGCGTGCCATAGGGGTGTACCAGCCAATAGCTCCGCCGTTCGGCGCATAGGGTCGCAGCCGGGGCAAAGTAACGAGATGGACAAGCTTGGACAATAGGAAAGGGACCACCTCCGCAGCTCAATCCTCTAACTCCTGGGGTGACAAGCCAAACTGACAACACAAATGGTGAGCTTGGGCCGGGTCCACCTCCTCCTCCAACTCACAGGCATCCATGAAGGCTCAGTATGACGACGGCCGTGCTTCTTAGCAAACACCGAGAAGCCCCCTTGAGCGTCTGTGGAAGGCTCCGTAACAAAGATGACGCCACACACTTTCTGGATCGGTGGCAACACACACAGCCCTGATCCGGCACCGTCGGGGCGAATCTCCACAAGGAGTCGCAGGTACAAGTGCATCGGTGGGAACCGTCTGCTACCACCCGACAGATACTTCGTGCCATTGGATCGCACGCAGGGCTGCTGCCCAGGTGCTCCAACAGCTTTATGCGGAATACGCTCAATTTCCATAGTTTCCAAGCATCGACCGTTTCCACGTGGCTGCGCAAGTTGGCGTTCAAATAAGCACCACTATTGTGCAGTTTGACCTTAAGATTGTGGTCACAATTGCTTTCCGTGTCCCGCTCGGCATCGTTAAGGAGGCCCTGGCCGCCTGTCAACGTCGTCCCGTGAGATCTTCTCCTGGAAGTTGGGCCCCTGGGTGTGTCATTTATTTTGCGACGTGCCTGACACGACCTGCCTGTTGCAGGTAAGCATCAGCGTGCCCACACCAACGATCGGGCGTGTCCAATTTTGCAATCTCGGAGCCAATTCTTGTGGAGTGCATTTCCAGTGCCGGTCGACAGCGTGTCTTGGTCTGGTTCATGAAGATGCGGTATAAGCTCAGGAGAGATGAATGAAGCTGGATGCCAGGGCCAAGTCCACCCTGTTCAATGAAAGCCTCGGCCGCTGCACGCCACTCGTCTTGTCCCCAAGCGTGCCCGAGACGAAACCGTGGTTGGTTACCGTCAGGCAAAGCACCCTGATTGGATTCCTGTGCCACTAAGCGGTGGATCAGGACTTGGGCCCGACAGTCCCATGCATCGAAGTGGGCATAGCGCCACAGGCGTTTGGGGAGTAGAAGTCCAAGGGCCGCGAAACCAAAACACAACAACGGCACTGAGCTCCCATCCCGGGTGATGGCAGCCGTGCGGAGACGACACAATGCGGCGTGCAAAAGTCCAGCAGACTGAAGGGGAAGAGTCGGGCCCGCTTTCTTGGGGGGAGAGCCTCTAGCCGGTGGAGTGCATCATTGGAAGTACCCCCTGCGCAGCCTGTCGTGTATAAAGTATAAAGGTGGGCGGGGCACTCGATGTTTTCTTGCAGGTCCTGAAATGCCAGCAGCTCGTGTGCCACTTGCAATCGGTATGCCAGTCCGGACTCACACGCTGCCCGCGCCGCGGCCACAGTGTCTTTTTGCGGCCGAAATACATCTTGTGATCCTTTTCTTGCAGGCTGTGGAGGTTGCAGCGATGGCGCCGGGTTTCCCGCCAACCCCGGATATGACACCGGCGCAATATGTCTTCCGCAAGCGGATTCTTAACTTCCGCTCCCTGGCGGAACGGGTCAACCCGCGGGATGCCTACCACTGCGATTGGAAACTCAGCCCTCTGCGCTGATTCTGGACGAGCTGGCCCAGATGGCCTCCTTATTGACACATCACGGCAATTCTGGCGGCGCGAGCCACCAAGCGCAGCTCTGTAGGTGTCCTTGGGTGTGCTGGATCCTCCAAAACGTTCTCCTTGTGGTGTGCGCTGGTCTGCCTTGATGCCGTGTTAGAGCAAAACGTGTGTTGGACTGCTCAGCAACACTCTGCTCTTATTGCGGTCGTGCGCATCGCTACCAATCTTTTGGATGCGCCTCAATGGCTCCGTCCACTGCTTGTGGTTCGGCGTGTCTCCGGCGATGCTGAAATGATTGAGCCGGACTTGGATCATGTGCCGTTCACGGAGGCGGCGGAGCGCATGGCGGCAAGCTTGGGCGAAATTGCTACAACCCAGCCGGATACCAGGGGCCGGGACACACGTCGCGCCTCTCCGTCCATCGCAAGCACGCATCTGCTCACACAAGGCTCTGGCGCCCTACAGTTGAGGTACTCGTCCTATAACGAGGTGAGAAGGAGTTCCTCAAAAACGCACATGTCATTGTCATTGACGAGGGACAGCAGGAGGGCCTCCCGGCGTCGGCCGCCATACTGGCGAATGCGGACTGCCAGCACTCTGGCCCGCCTCACGGCAAAGCCGGTCGGCATTCGTGGACTCGCTCTGCTAGCTTCTCCCCCCTACCCTCCCGGGCGCATGCCTCACGCGCTCCGGGGTCTTGCAGTCCACCTCGCCCGGGGAGCCGCTCCATACTGTCCATTGGTCTGGCCTTGGCCATCGCTATGATGGCCATCATGGGGCTGAGTCCCCGCCGGGTACCGCTTGACTCTCTGCTCTTCTATCTCGGAGTGCCTCTTCGGATCAGGAGACCCTGTGGAGGTGGGGCTTGTTGAGGATCTTTGTGACCTCCGGGGATGCTGCGTGAACCATCAGGGAGCGAAATACTTCGTTCCCTATTCTGGCATCGTGCGAGTAGGCGATATGCTCTGTCCGCGCCCAGGACGCCTTACTCCAGCCGCCATGGCCGTGGACTTCCTGCACCAGTCCTCCTCTCAAGAGCAAAGGGTGGCAAGCGAAAAGGACGTGGCTGTTTCAGGTCATACCGCGGGAAAGGGAGAGCCAACCAGGCAGAACATGATCCAACCGATTCCGGCTATTTCGGTAAAGGAAAACGAAAAGATAAAGGAAAAGGTGGAAAAGGCAAATGGAAAGGAAAAGGAAAGGAAGACAAAGGAAGCTCTTTTAAAGGCACAAAAGGAAAGGGCAAAGGTAAGGATACAGCCAAGTCTGCCTCCTTACAAGGAGATCAAACAGCATCTCCGCATGTATGAAGGTTCCACCACACCGAGCTGGAATTCATGGTACGAGGACAGTTACTACACTGACTCCGGTTGGAATTATGCCGCTTACGACGAAAATACGTCTTACACATACTATGCACATGCCTCAAAACGGAAAGCACGGAAAAAGAAGAGAAAGAACAACAAAGGATCATCAGGTAGAGGCACAGATCCGAGCGCGCATTTTGATACCGTGTGCAACTCCTCAGAGAGTTATCTGCCTTTGGCGCATGATGAACGTCAAGACCAGTGGAGACTGCAACAGCAGTGTTTCCGTTTGACAGAGCGGTCATTCTTGACTCAGGCCATGGGATCCCGCTATGCGGTGATCGGCTTATCAAGGCCGTTAAGCAACATGCTCCAGGCATGATTGATTTCACGTTCTCACCTTCGAACACGAAGTTCTCCTTTGCAGATAGTGAAACAGCTCTTATCAAGAAGCGTGTAACCTTGTGGTTTAACACAACTCCCAGACGGGATACAACCATAGAGGTGCTCGATCACGGCAAGGTTCCCATTCTATTTTCCATTGAACAGATGAGGAATCTCAGAATCACTCTTGTCTCAGAATGACCCTTGAGTGAGTCCGTGTGAAGCTTTTGGTCTTTATAAGACCCTTCTTCCGATCAGAACCAACAATCACTTCCACAAGGAAGCAAATCCCAAGTCCGGTTCCTCTTTTCAAGCAACAGAAACTGCCTTAGGAGCCAAAAAGCCAAAGGAAGAGAGGCGATCTTACACAAAGATCCTTGAAGGTCGTTGTCCCGTCTGCGCACCACGTAGCAAGAAGAACATCCAGGTACCGCTGTGCAGCCACAAAGTCAAGCCTGGAGGCAGCTGCAGCCATAGCAACGGCTCGTCCGGTCTTCGCGACTTCGACAGGCCACGGAGGCTCCTCTCGGGTTCCTTAATTCGCGGTTCTGCCAGAGCGGACGAGGCTGATAGAGTGGCAGGCAGCTTTTGAGGTCGCTGGCAAGTCTTCCACTATGCACCAGGAAAGAGAAACGCAGAGCTGCCCGCATCTTGCTCCAGCGCCAGTATGATGCCACTATTCCCAAGTTGAAGTGCACCTCGCACAGTACAACCTTTACAGCTATCAGATGGCACACGATTTTCAGGTTCCTGCACGACTCGGCATTTATGTGCGGCCACCGTGGTACAAATTGATCTAGAGCATGTTGTCACGCTGGCATCGGTGTCTCGGAAGGCCTACGAGCAAGTCTCTCAGTCCCTCCATCAAGTGGCATTCCTTCGGACACCAGCCATTCAGGAGGCCCTTATTGAGTTGCAGCCGTGGTCCTTCGCATGCATGGAGCAGTGGGAGTTGCCCTACTTTTCTGTCGAACGGTGGGAGGAACTACCCTTTCACGCCTGCGGCCACTCCTGTCGGACTTAGCCCTGAGCCATGACTCTTGACCGGCCATACGAGCGCAGACTCCAACTATGGGTACGGCTTGGCTTCCAAGTCGGTGCCACTATTTGTGAAAAACGCAGAGCAAGTCTCTTTTCACTCCACGCTTGAGCCAAACACCGAAGTGTTCAGCAAGGTCTCTTGCGGAGTCTCGCGCAGCAAATTCCGTCTCAACTTTGCTAAACAAAGGAGGATTATTTTCCAACGAAACTTCCGTTAGCGCGCGTTTGGGAAACCCTAACTGCGCTGCAGAGGAACCCTGTGCAAAACACTCTCTCTTTTTCTCCTAGCGGACATGGGGGGTCAGTTCGGGCCCGATCTTCGGGCACAGACGAAACGATGCCACTGGCATCTTGACGGAAAACTCGACCGCTGGTCGATGGTAAGGCGAACGACTGGTTCACCCCCCCCTACCAGGGAATAACCCGTACCACGGGGAAACAAGGTGAAACATTCTCTGACCTACTGGGTCACTGCAGCTACCAGTTGCTACTCTGTAGTCTGCCTACGGCCTATGTACAAGAGCGCACTCTGTGCTGACGCCTCTCTGCGGGAGAGAACATAGGAGCGCTGCTCCTGGCAGCTCTGCTGCCGACGCGGTGTCCCAGACCCCGCATACTATACAGGGTGTGGTGGGTGGGATAAAAACTTTTTTGATCACAGATCCAACTTCAAGCCGAAAGCTGCACGGCAAAGCTTGTCTAGTGTCACTCACACACAAGTGAAAACACTGTTTTCCTTTTTCGACAAACTTTGTCTACACTTTCGGCGGAAAATAAAACCCATTCACGCACGCATGATGGATGCTTATTTTCCAACGAAACTTCCGTTAGCGCGCGTTTGGGAAACCCTAACTGCGCTGCAGAGGAACCCTGTGCAAAACACTCTCTCTTTTTCTCCTAGCGGACATGGGGGGTCAGTTCGGGCCCGATCTTCGGGCACTGACGAAACGATGCCACTGGCATCTTGACGGAAAAACTCGACCGCTGGTCGATGGTAAGGCGAACGACTGGTTCACCCCCCTTGAAGGCACTCGAAGCCTTACTCACCCCCGATTTAGTCCGCGCCGAGTGACAAAGCCAACGGCACTGCGTTGGGCGGTAGGTAGTGGCGCGCTGCGCCTAGCCGCTGAGTCTCTTCCCACCAGTCTCTGCTGGGGCCATCAGCGATGTTACTGTCTGTCGGGACTCGGAAGAAAGCAGCCCTGCACTGCAGAGACTCTTCAAAGTCCACCGCTTGCGAGACTATCGCTGCGCCTTCTACCTTCCGTGTGAAGGCCTTGTGCAAGGAAGTACGCGCTGCGTCGTTATCTATCCAGACGAACAGGTCACTGCCTGCTATATGCTTGGCCCACAGTTGAAGGCTAAGCAAATAGGGCAACAGTTCGCACTCGTAGACCAACTGCTGCTTCTGTGCCCTGGCAACCCACTGGGCTGCAACCTGGCTGCTGATCTGCAGCCCCCAGGTGAAGGCGATGCCTTCTCCAATGAGCACTGCTCCGAGACCACACTTGGGCACCAGTCGCGGGGTCTCCCACTCGCAGGCCCCGTCGATATACAGGTGCACCTTCCTGCGCGCATGGATGGACACTGTCCTGGGCGGTCCGTGCACTACTCGTTGCAGCAGGAACGCCATGGCTTGGCACTGCTGCTCGGTGAGGGGGACTTGCTCTGGTCCATCCCCAAGGACGTCGCCGACGCAGATCACTGCCATGCGAGTGTTGCGACCCCAGGCTTGCTGCTCAGCGAAGATGAGCCTGCCGCGCAGGCTCTGCGCTTCCAAGGGGGACATGCTGCCCCGGGCGAGGGCCTCGCTGAGGACCATCCCCAGCTCTGCTGCACGGGTCGGCTTGTTGCTCACGGAGATTTGTCCAAGGTGCTGCTTGGACAAGTCGACTCGCACGCCTAGCACGTCGAAGACTTCGCTGAAGTCGGCATTCTTCTTGGGCTCTGTGGCCACTTGCCAGCCCAGCTTGTTAAAAAGGTTGGACACTGCCAGAGTGACGAGCTTCGAATGCGCGCTGCGCGTAAGAACGGTGAAGTCGTCGAAGAAGCTCGTCATGACCAAAGCAAGCTTTTCGCGGCCGATGGCTTTCAGCGCCTCGCTGCAGCGGAGGAAGGCGTGCACGGCGGCCACTGCGCCGAAAGGCATGCTGTGTAGGTGGGCTATTTTAACCTTCCCACTCTGTGGGTCCACCATGACGATGCACGCAAATTTCTTGTGTGCGGCCTGCATTGCAAGCTGCTTGTAGGCACTCTTAAGGTCCCAGGTCCTGCCTACGATGCGGTGGGCCTGCTCTGCGGGCACACCCTGGCGCAGCCACTCGAGGCACACGGCAAGGAGCTCGTCGATGCTGTCGACTTGGACCTTCTCTGTGGTCCCGCAGCAGCTGTTGATAAAGCTGCTCTTAAAATTATCAATGGGGCGCACTTTGCCCTTTTGCACAACGCCGAAGCGAGACGATACTATCGTCTCGTGCAGCTTTTCTGGCGAGAAGTCTTCCAAGGATAGCCAGCCCTGCTGGCCTTCCTCTATTGTGCTTTCCCAGACCCTGTCCGAGACCCCGTCCTGCGAGGGGCGCAGGGCGCTGCGAACGCCGCGCATACCTATGCTATGGGCGTTTTCCAGTATTGACTTCTCATCTAGAGAAGGAGGCAGGATCTGCACTGGCCACAACCCACTGGGTTGTATCCAGCCAAGCAGGGGAAAACCTTCCCGCACCTGCTGGGCCAATGTCCTGTCCGGGAAGTCGATTTCACTCAGAAGCTTTGCTAAAGCCACTGTCTGCTTGGGCTTGGTGACGCTGTTCACCTGAGCGTCAATCGACGAACGTACCCCGGTCTCGAGGGCTTGGCACTCTGTGCAAGTTCTCGATATATGCATCGATGCCAATGTGCGGCGCTTGGCCAGCAGGACAGTGTCTTCGTGCACTTCGGCAGCGATGGCGCGCTTGAGGGATAGAGGCACTGCCTCAATGTCCCTGGCTGGGTGATCTATGAGATGCGCTCTGCGCACCCAGTGTAGAGGCTGCAGCGGGATGGCGATGATGGCCTTCTGGGAGGCTTCGATCCACTGGATGAGCCTAGAGCCTTTTGGGAAGCAAGTCCACGACTGTGGTAGCTTCTGGGGGGTCTTCCAGCCTCGAAAGCACCGCGCTGCGGGGCCTTGGAGAGTGACTTTGTCACTGAAGTCTGGCTCGTAGCGGAACCATCCACTGAGGCTCTGTGAAGTCTGGCTCGTAGCGGAACCATCCACTGAGGCTCTGCCCCAGGGCAGGTGTTTGTGGCCTCCGTCGCAGTCCCTGCTTAGACCGGAGAACCAATCCAAATTGGAGAGGATTGCAGTACGCTTGCGGCGCATGCTTCCGAACATGCACGCGTCAAACTCCACTCTGTGAGCTGACTGCAAGACCTCTCTGAGGCAGGGCATCCTCCAGAGGAGGCTACGAGCTGGATTTTCTATGGACCAGCAAACGCCGCGCTGAGACAGGGAGTGGCAACACTGTGCCATGAAAGCGACTAGGCTGTTCGCGCTGCGAACTCGTGCTGCGTCTGCTCCTCGGAGGCCTTTAAGGCCTGCTGGGCGCGATTCGCTGCGCAAAGGGCCCGGCGCTCCCGGCCTGGGAATCTCTCTAGCCCTGCTAAAGGTGCCGCACGGCGGGGCCCAGTGGACCCATCTCAGGTCTTGGTGCGAGAGCACTGCTCTTAGCAAGTTGCGACCCAGCTGCGTGCAAAGGTCGAGCTGCAGGACCTTGAGGCCTCTGGCCTTGGTCTTGTGATCCACGGCGACGTTCGAGAAGCCTTTCTCGATGGCTGCCTTACTAAGGCGACCTAGGCCGCAGAAAACTTCCACAAACAGTGGCGGCCGAGGGGTCGCTTGCGGAGCAGGCTCAGGGAGAGAAACGCCCAGAGCGTTGTCTGCCGGCACGCTGTGCTGTTCAGACAACAGGAGCGCTGGGGGGTCGGCGTTTGCCGCGAACCCTGCGTCAAACGACGGCGCCGCTATGGCACGTCCTGGCTTACTTGTTGCAGGCGGGTGCAGCGACGGTGCCGCGGTGGGAGGGTCAGGGCTCTGCCCTGCGCGTGGCGCGGCGGCAGGGAGGCCCAGCGCTGCTGGGCAAGGAGCTGCGGGCTCAGTGGCCGAGGGCTGTTGCGGCTCTGCCGCGCTCAGGGCAGGGGTGCCTAGTCAGGCGGCCCCTGCGTTCTTGGGGCAATCTGCGGCTCCGTGGTCGGTGCTGCCGCAGCTCATGCACTGATGCAACCCCCTGTCGCACTGCTTGGGGGATCCGGAGGTCTCAAGGTCGCACCCGCACTGCAGGTTGAAACCGTAGCAGAGGCGCTTGCCCGACTTTGAAACGCTGTTCAAGTGGCGAAGCTCTTTGGGCATGCTCGGCGGCCTGGAGCGGTCTGCGCTCTCGTGCCGTTTGCCCTTGCCCTTTCCGCGGCCTTTCTTGCCGCCTTTCTTGCCTTTGCCGGTCGTGCTACGACTGCGGTCTTCTTCGCTGCGCGTAAAGCTGCGGCCCTTGCCCTTGCGACCCCTGTCCGCCACTGGCGAGGGGAGCAGGTGCAGCGTGACAATCGGATCGGACCACATGTTCTCTACTAGAGAATCTAGTGGCCTCTTACCATCCTTGTCCGGTTTGCAACCCTTGCGACACTCTCGCGCGAGCAGCGTCCACAGTTCTTTATCGGCCCGTACTACGTGCCAACTGTTGCCGCGCTCCATCCCCGGCGGCGCTGGCCGGTTCAGGACGGAGAAGAACTGTCTCACGAGTCTCTCGTGAATCGTGAAATCCAACACGCCGACTCTGTCGAGCGCGAGACCTCTGCGCGTGAGCGCCTGCGTGAGCTTTAGCTCATTGCCGATCTCCACGTGCACGCTGTGCTCCTTTTTCTTTACTGTGATCTCCCCAGACTCTAGGGAGAGGAAGTCCTTGTCACGCCTCACTGAGGCGATCTCGGCATCCCGGCTGACGCACTGCGACGGTGGGATGTAACGAACGATGCCGTCCTGCAGCATGAGCGCGGCTTTATCCACGAGGCTGCGCGCGGGGTCGTAGTCACCTTCGATGACGACGCCCCGGAGGCGCGCGACTTGCGCGGCGCGGCGCTCCTCGCGCTCGTGCAGGGGCAGGCTCTTGGGGGTGACGCTGTCACCCTCTACCCTCATCTTCAGATCCTGGATGCTGAAGGTCAGGCTTTCGAAGGCCAGGCGCCGCGCTGCGGCCTTAGTGCCCAACGACGGCTCTGCCGCCCCGAAGACCTTCTTGAGGAGTTCTTCAAACTTCGCATCGCTGATGCGGTCGGGTTGGTCAGCGACGCTGTACGCTAGCGTGCCGAAAGTGCGGATGTCTGCCGCAGAGAGCTTTGCCGACTCGGCGTCTCCTAGGAGTTGTCGAGCTCTGCTCGAGAATTCCGCGACACTGTCGACGAGGTTCGCCATCGTCCTGCAGGGCAAGCAAAGATGAAAAAGAGAGAGAGACGCAGACACGGTGCAGACTGCAGGACCCTACTAGGACAGACAGGCTCGTGAACTCGCTCTCTTTTTCACTCTGCATCGAAAGACTTGCTGCTCCAGCAAGTCTTGCAGTGCGGTCGGCCTGGTTCGAGGTCGCGAACTTCGCAACTCGTATACTTTTCATTCAAGCAGCGACCGCAAAGAAGCCTCTTGGCGTTCTCGCCGCGGCTCGCGTGCAGCTTGCCACTGGCAAGATGACACCACGAAAAGGCCCAGTCTGGGAGAGTGCACTGCACCTCCCTTCTAAGGCGAGGGTGCTCCTCTACCGCGGGCTCGGCGACGAACTCGTCTTCTCTGTCAGTGTCACTGGCACTGTCTTCTGTGTCGCTGAGCTCCTGTTGTTGCGAAACCTTCAGGGCTTCCACCCCCACTGGGGGTGCTGAGCCAGAGGAGGTTTTCCTGTGAGAAACCTTGCTAAGGTTTTCTCGCTTCAGGTTAAGCTGACTGCTAGGCAGCGCGAACTGTTTCCTGAGGGGCTGGTCGGGAAGGAAATCGCCATCTCTGATGGCAATGAGAACCTCCTCCAGGGCCCGCGCTGCGGGGATGAGCACGTTGCGGCTGTACGTCTCAGTGCTCCGAGCACTGTCGTGGACATGGTGGGCGAGGAGTCTGCGCAGGTCCAGGTTGACGCCAGCTTGCGAGGCCCAGGTGAGGCACGTCGCTTTGAGACTGTGACTGCTGAGGCGCTCTGCGCCTTCACAGCCAGCGTTCAACAGCGCGCTGCGCAGCCAGGAGGTTATTTCTTGAGAATTCATCGGGCGATCTGCTAGATCACCATCCGATGTGAAGGCAGGGATCACTGACCCTAGCGGGATTTCTCCGCTGGAGCTGAGACCCAGCTTTTCTCGATTGGCGAGCCACTGACTCACCCACGACTCTTCGAAGAAAACCACCGGGGCTACCAGCGGGAGCAGCAGGCGGCTTCTAGCCCCTACGGCGGTTTTCGCCTTGTGCACGTTCGCCTGCATCCACACTGTGGCGCAGGGGTCCTCTGGGAGCTCGACGGAGAAAGAGGCAACTCGGGCCGCGTCACTGGCGCGGGCGCATGCAAAGAGCATGAACAACAAGCCCCCAGACACGACACTGTCGTACACAGAGCCAGACAGCGCGATGCGCTCAAGAGTGGCCACCTCTGAGGCCTTATAAGGGCAGGGGCCCGTTTCGGCGGAGGCGCGCTGGCTTCCGTGCTTTTACAAAGGCCCACGATACGGGAGCTGGTCACCTCCGACTCGAAGGACAGACCGAAGACTCCCGAGCACCAGTTCAGACTCTGAATCAAGCTCGAGGGGCTGCTAGCCCCTTTCCCATTTCGCATCATCCACTGGATGTAGCGCCAAGTGGCGCGCTCGGACACTGGGAAGGGCACCACCACTGGGTCTTGCGTGTTTGCCCACTGGACAAAATTGCTGAGAGAGTTGAGGCGGCGTACAACTGTGTTGGTAGCCTTGTAGCTGAGCGCTGCCTCGATGCTGAAGTCGAGCTCGTCCAGGTCGACGCAACCAGCCTCGTCGGCACACTGTGAGACGATCTCGAAGGCCTGTGGCCATGCTTTTACTAAGGCCGTAAGTTTGAAAACCGCGCTGTCGCGGCGGTCGCCTTCGTACGCTGTACGACGGGAGCAGACCTTAAGTGCGAAGGCCGTGTCTTCCGCTACTAGCGGCTGTGTGCCAGCGGAAGCTTTCCGCTTGAGCATCAGGCTGGACTCGTGCAGCACTGGCACGGGGCCCACAGAAGCGGGGCGAGTCACTGACAGCTCCCAGGGCCAGCTCGCATTGCGCGCAAACCATGAGGCTGATTCCCACGGCTGACGAGCACCGGCTCGGCGTGGTATTGACGACCAGAGGTTACTAACCTGGTCGTTGAAGTCGCCCTCCGGGGCGCTGCCCCTGGGCAGCATCCTTGACACAAGGAAGAGGAGCACTGCTCAAGCCAACGGCTGTGGTCCAGGCGGCTTGCAACAAGGGGCTACCAGCACACGAACACAAGCGCACTCACTCTGGAAAGCTCAACTCAAGCGACGCGCTGCGACCCGCACCCTCCCCGGGCAGTCCTGAGGGAGGAGAGGAGGGAAAGAGAGCTGGGAAGGAAGTGAGGCTTAAAAGGCTGCGGCAGTCACTCACTGGAGAACTTGCGCCACGCTGGTGGCACTGCACCTAGTGCTACCTCCAGAGGACCTACCAGGTCTGGGAAGACTGCGTAAGAACCTACTAGGCAAAGAAACGGCAGCCCTACAAGGTCTGTGTGCACACGCAACCTGCGGTGTTCTTTTTTTCCGACCTCGCGGTGCGAGTGTCTGGGCTGAGCCCGCTTGTCAAGGTGCGCTGCACCTGCCTTCTGCGATCCGCAGACAGGCCGGTGGGCAGCGGAGGCTCATGTGGCCGGACTGTGCCGGCACTACTGTGCTCTGCACCTGTGTGAAACTGGCGCAGACGAAAGGGCCACTGACCCTTCAAAACTGTGTCCGAACACTGTTCGGCAGGCGCTGGTGCACGCCGCTGGCGTCTCTACCAGTCACGGTAGTTCCAGCGCCGGTCGTGGTCCCAAGACCAGCGACCACGGGACCACTGGTCCCGGTCCTCGTCGTCACGGCGGGACCTCTGGTCCTTGCCTTTGCCCTTGCCCTTGCCGTCTCTGCGGCGGGCCTCCCGTTCGCGGTGCTCGCGCTCACGGGCTTCGGCTGCCTCGCGCTGCAAGGTCAACCGAAGGGACTCGGGCGGCCCCCTAGTAGGGCGGCGCTCGCCCGTGTACTCGAGCTTGCCGTCTGTCCGCGGGACAGTGCCTGGGCAAGAGTAGTGCTTTGCGCAGCGTGTGCAATGCATCACGCCGCATTCTGGACACTGCCAGGCCTTGCTGCGACGATCGTGGGTAAACTGCCCCACAGCGCCACTGGCGCTGGGTTGATCATAGGCATGCACTGCTGCCTTGAAAGGGTGAAGCTCGCCGCATGCACTGCACACGAATTCCGACGACGGGTCGTTCCAGATGTTCATCTGCATGTTGTCGCAGACTGAACATGCAAAGACTCGCTGCAGCTCCGCCGCTGGCGGACGCTCCGCCGCTGGCGGACGCTCTTCCTGATCGTCTCGATCAGGGTGCGGGTTGTTGCGCGGGGCCTGCTGGCAGGGACGCTTGTTGTGGCGTGGGGCGGCGGCCTTCGCAGGCACCGCTGGCGCCTGGTTCCTTTCCACTGCCGGCACTGCCGGGCTCGAGGACTTGCGCGCCACCTTGCCCTCAAGGGGAGGGTGCGGTTGCGTTGGCGGTGGCGGGGAGTCGCTCTCTGACTCCGACTCCTCCGAGCGGGAGCCTCGGTCATCTTCGGTTTCATCCCGCCTCCCGCTGGGCTCCTCCACGTCCATATCCTCCGGCGCTGCCGAGGGAGCTTCCGCTGGAAGCGGTTCTTCTTTGATGCCAGACCCCGCTTCCTCAGCGGGACTGGTCGGGGAGCGTTGTTGCGAGGCCTGCGCTGCAGCCGTCGTAAGAGGCAAACTGGCCACCGCGCTGTGGTGGCCGTCGGAGGAAACACCACGTGCCGCCACTGGTGGCTCGGTGTTTGCCGGCACCACTGGGGGCTCGTAGCCGAGCAGAAGTCGCTGAAGCGCGACTGCATTGGCTTCTGTGCCGCCACTGGCGGGCTTCGTCCAACCAGCGAGTTCCGCTGCCTCTGCCGCATTCACCACCACGTCCCCTATCTCTGATAGGGAGACGGCGGCTTCGTAGAGGGCGGCCCGCTGGGCCTCCGGCACTGCGCTGAGCGCCTGCAGCATCTGCTCATTTGTCGGGTTCGCCATCGCTGATGGCAGACAGAGGCTTCCGCTGAAAGCGGGGTTGTTTTGGGCACGGGGGGGGCGACTTACTAAGCTGAAAAGGCTGCGGTATGAAAGCACTGCTTGAAAACCGACACGGTTTAAGAAGCTGACTCAGCTGAGGAGACCTACCAGGCTCGCGTGACACACGACTGAAAAAGACTAGCGACGATCTTTTGCCGCCATTCAAAGCATGCCGTCGGCCCGCCGCTGTGGGCGAGGTTCCAAGTACCTCGGAGACGCCCGCCCTGCAGAGGCTGCCGAGCTGTCGGCGGTGAACCAAAAAGAGGTGCGCTGCACCGACGGGGGGCGACTCGCTGAGGCCAGCAGCTACGCGCTGCACTCAATGCCTAACGGCGGCCGCCCCTGACGCCGCGGTTTCGGGGTCGCTGACCCCGGCTGCTGCGGTAGCAGTTGTCGCATTCGTGATGATTGTGGGGGCTCCTGCCCACTGAGCAGTGCCGCCCACAAATCGCCATGCCCTGGGAGATGCAGCCCTGCTGCGCGCAAGGCATGCAACACATGAGGTCGCCGCGCCTCTCCGGGTATCTCTCCCATCTCTCTGAGTTGGGGGCTGCCCAGTAGGGCCATTCGTGCACGTCTGTGACGTGCAGGTGCGGCGAGACCCTTTTGGCGTGCGCTACTAGCGCACGCAGGCCGGGGTACCTGTTGTCGGTCGCTGACCCGAGGTTACGCCAATCGTTATTTTGGGGGTCCTCCCCAGGCTGAAACTGCCAGCCTCGCTGGCGATTGCGACGCTGCGGTCTGGACACGACCACAGTGTTCGCGTTCGGCGCGAACGGCACTGCCGTTGCGGCCTGGCTGCTAGCCAAGGATACCTCGGAGTCTCCCGAGTTCTGATCACTGTCAGTGTCAATAACTTCAATGGCCGGCTCCGCCGCTGGCGGGGCGACGTCGGCAGCTTCGGCTGCGGGCGGGCTGCCTGTTGTGGCCGAAACAGGCTTAGCAGGAGCGGCCGCTGGCGGCGGCAAGGGAGGGTCCGAGGCTGATGCCGACGCTGTCGGCAGAGCAGTGCTGGACGAGGCGGTGGGGTCGGTACTGCCGCTGGCAGCTTTGTGAGTCTTTTTCTTTTTCTTCTCCGAAGGGAGAATCTTGACCCAACCACCCTTGCCTTTGCCCTTGCCCTCTGGGTGCCATTGGAAGCCGCTGGCTTCCACCTTAGTAGCCACGTGGCCCTCTAGGGCGTCCACCCAATTGAGTCTCCACTGGAGCTTGGGGACATTGTCTTCCTCCCCACTGGGGGGCCAGTCAAAAAGGCCGGTATACGGCCAGCCAGGCGTGGCCGCTGGCCGCATAGGCACGTCGCGCTGCGACATAGTATACCGGTGCATCGGGTAGGCACTGCCTGAGGTGTCCGGTTGTTCCCCCTGCATCTGCGCAAAAGGGTAGAAGGGGGGCCAAACTTTGGACTCCCCTTCCCCTGCTCGATTCAGGGATTCGTGGTCGTCGCTGACGACCGCGGGGTCTACCCGCATGGCACAGCTAATGGCCCAAAGGAGATAACTTATCTCCTGTTGTGCCATTTCTTCACGCATGGCCTGCTCTAGCACAAATATTGGATTGCGCTGCAAAAAGCGCAGGCAGGAGCGACACTGTCGCACGCGTTGCAGGCATTGTGGCGCTGCCAACTGATTTTCTCGACCGTCCCTTCTAGGGTACGGCGCCTCTGGCGACTCAGCCGCATAAGTGCGGGCTGCTTGGTCAACCATAACTGGCACTGACAGTTATATAAAAAGGGGGTGGAAGGTCGTCGCTGACGACCCCCACTGCTGCGGAGCACTACAAGCTACTCTATAAAAACTTTTTGGATCACAGATCCAACTTCAAGCCGAAAGCTGCACGGCAAAGCTTGTCTAGTGTCACTCACACACAAGTGAAAACACTGTTTTCCTTTTTCGACAAACTTTGTCTACACTTTCGGCGGAAAATAAAACCCATTCACGCACGCATGATGGATGCATGACATGCAACCGTCCTAATGCTTCTCAGGACTTCTGTACTCACTCAAACAGCACTGCACAGCCACTCTGTCCTTGGTGTCCCTACCGGCACGAGCGAAGCGAGGGTCGGCGGAAACAGCGACAGGTGCAGTCAGAGCAACACGCACTTCTTCAAGGATGCCCAAAAAGCATCTCTAGTGCTGTAAGCGCTCATCACGGTCTTCAAGACAAGTGCAAACATGCCAAAACATGTGTTCGCCATGCAAATGCTTGTTCAAGCTTCCAAAAGCAAAACAGTTCAAGGCAAAAGGATGAAACCCTTTCTCATGCAAAAGGACATGTCACTTACTCAAGGGCACAACTCAAAGGAGCATCTTTCTCGGTCTTGCGCACAGAGTCGCGGCCCGTGAGGGCAAGTCTGAAAGCTGTGCTCTGACAGCCAAAGAAGCAGCTTCCTTGTGTTAAGGAGCGCTCAGGCTAGGTCCTACTTTCTAGGACCCCCGACCTCCCAGTTCGTGCTGGTGAGGTGCGGAGGGAACTACTTCAGGTCCTAACACAGGTCCTACCTCCCGGTCCCTGCCAGTGAGGTTGAAGAAGCAGCTCGCTCAGCCTGAGGCCCTTTCCCTCCCACTACTAGGGAGGTTCTAGGAAGCCAGTCCCTCCCGGGAGAACCAAGACCAACAAGGGCCGCTTTCTCCAGGGTGGGCCAGACCCCCTAGTTGTGGAGAGCTTTAGGTGAGCTGGCCGTGCCCCGCTGCTCGGTAGGGAGGAGAACCCCCCAAGGCTTGGAGCAGAGAGCCTAAGACTCACGAGCTTGGGTTGGAAGCTGGGCGGCAACTGAGGTGGCCCTTGCGTTCTCGCTCTTACTAACAAGGGCCAGAGCACCCATGCTCTGGGCACTCGGCTACCTCTGCCAGCCTAACTCCACCCCAGTAACGGGCAGTGGAAGCAAACTGCCCTAGCTAAAAGGGCTCGAGCAGCAGAGTGTGACCACTGGCCCCCTGTCTGCCGAGAGAAACCCCAACTCGGAGGGATCCGCCGCGAGGCTCTGCACGATCCGCGCCTAACTAACAGAGCTGTGCAAGCGGTGTTTGCACTGAAAAGGCCAGGCCCAAACCAAGGCCATGCCAAAACTGAGAGGGTCTATGCAGAGACAGTGAGCGCGCACTGCCTCTGCACTGCGGTTGGGTACTGGGCCCCGGCGCAGGCCTGTTCACGCTCACAAGGCGTCCCTAGCCAACCGTCTACCCTCGGCAGCTGAAACCAAAACCGAAGCGAAAAAGTCAGACGGCACTAAACCCTCTCAATGAGCGCGAGGGCAAACGCACCCCTTACTATGCACAACGCGCAGGAGTCGACGCTCCCCTCAACTATGCGCGGGGACCACGCCGCACCAGCTGACCCCTTCACCCTTGCTCGGGCTGCAGCTCAGGCAGGACCCACGGTCTGGACAGTCCTGGGAACCTGCTGCCAATAAAGAAGCAAGCGCTTAGCCGCACTTGCCATGCCACCCTGAAAAGGAGTGGACTGAGGAAAATCCCAAATACTTGGCTCAGCACGACGCCAAACACAGGGACGCAAGAGCCCGCAGTAACTCCTGCAAATGTAACACCTGCCCGCAGACAGGGTCGGCCCAACCAAGCTTGAAGGCGTACTGCAAGGCCCTCAAGCGGATGACCGAGGCTAAGGGAGCTAAAAGGAAGATCACCTCGAGGCCGGTGAGATGAGCTTCCTGCATGTCCAGAATGCAAGCTCCTGAATTGGCGGCTCACTACAAGGCCCACCGCCGCCCTAAAACCAACCCTAAACCCTACCAAAGCCGCCAAGGGAAACCACCTGGAGGAGCCTCCACCACCTTGGTGGTCCTCACGCTTGCCGTCACTTACCCACACCACACATGTAGGCAATCCTAACCTTCTCGTTGCTTGTCGGTAAAGACCTGCCTCCATCTGTTCTCCTGCCCAGGTAGGCATGGTCCCAGGAGTGCACTGCATGCATGGCCGCACGTAGTGAAAGCAAACGACTAACACAGCTGACTCTGGTCTCATGCAGTAAGTCCAGGGGCACCGACTGGGTGCTTGCTCAAGTTTGCCTGGGGTGAGCTCGCAGCGTAGAGACTGCCACCCGCTCCAGACTGCTCACCAGCTTGGCCCGGCCCTGGGTGCTTAGTGTCCCTGCACCAAGGAAAACCCTCGAAAAGCCGTGGCCTTTGACCGTGAAGACAGAAGGGCGAGCACCCCAAACTTGAGCCACAATGTCCCCCCTCGTAGGGTGGGTCCGCGTCTGGCGTTGCTCTACCACCCACCACAGGGCGACGTACCCCCTTGGCGCGGTGGACAGTTCCCCCGAGGGCCGAGCCCTTTCCGGTGGGAGCTGGCAAGTCCCTTGGGTGGACGTATCCCCTTCGTGAGGTGGATTGGTCCCCCGAGGGCTGAACCCTTATCGGTGGGAACAGGCAAGTGGGAGTGATGGCCCGAAGAAGCACAGCTACAAAGCCTGGGATTCACCTGTTTGGGTCTCTTCAGCACACAGTTAGAGCCCAGGACTGATTGCAGACAACTACTTCTCCGACCACTGCGGTCACTCGAGCCAGACCTTGAGCCAAAGGAGCATCTTTCTCGCACACGCTTCGCAGAAGCAGCCCGTAGGCTTGTCCGACATGCATGAATTAACTCCAAGTGTTTTGGAGTCATCCGCGTTTGCGGGCATCGCCAAAGTGGCGGCAGTGGCTACTCCTACCAAGAGCTGCAGGCTACCTGACCTACCTGAGCTACTGGCAGGAGTGGAAACCACTTCCTGGGAGTGGAGCAGCCACGTCCCAGTGAAACAGGACGCACTGTCCTACGGGGAGGAAGCCTCACCCGAAAGGGAGGTACACCTCACCCTGCAGAGCACCCTGTCTCCGCACAGGAGAGGGTCAAGGCTAGGAGGCCAAGAAACGCCTGACCCTCTCCTGATGCCCGGGTTCGATTGTAGGGGACCGAACCCTACAAGCGTAACAAAACAGCCCATCGGGGCTGTTGACAGCCCGGTGGGGTCCGTAGGAGGGTGGTGGCACCACAACCTCGTCTTGAGCCGGATCCGCCGCACCCTCGCTCAGGGCTGGCCCGCTGGCCACGGGGACCTCCGGCTGCGGGGCCGAAGGCCCTGTAGCCATGAGGGTTCGTTCGCCCTCGCGAAGTTGATCGCCCAAGGGCAACCGTAGGTCCAGGATCGCCTCGTCGGGCCAGACCTGGAGGCAGTCCAAGCCCCCCAGCTTCAGCCTATTGCGACACAGGCTGAGCACCTCATTGGCTAAAGCGGAGGGCTTAACAGCCAGGGCGATCCATCGCGCCTCCGGCGGTTGGCGACACTCTATATCAAGTCGCATGAACTGTGCCGAGGCCGGAGCGCTGCCTGGTACCTCTCCCCTGTTCCTCTTTCGGGGGGCAGCGGCGCCCTCGAGAGGGAGGGGAGGAGGTCCCTCAACCCTCGTTGCACTAGCAAGTGCAGGGCTGCTTGGAAGAGTCCCGGGAGACTCGTGCTCTCCCTGCTCACTCTGGCTGGCCCGTCCTGGGCCATAGGAGACCAGGGGGCCCGCGGGCGGGGTCTCCCGACCAGGGGAGTGAGGTGGCTTCTCCAGGGGCGCAGACTCCCGCACACTGGTATGGGAAACGGGTTCCGCTGGGGCACCCTGGAAGGGGAGGTTGAACCCGATGAGGCCTGTGCCCCTGACTCGGGGAAGCCCTTGTTGGTGGCCTCATCGTGGGTCAGCACATCCTCCATGGCTGAGCTGGAAGGTGCCGGGTTGGCACCCGAAACCGGTACCCGGCGCAGCAGAGGGTGGGTCAGGCTCCATCACCTCTTCAGAGCTGCTGGGTGGGTCGTGGGCCGACCTGGCCCTTGCCGACGACTTGACCGCAGTGGTTTTTTGAACGATGCGGCGGGACCAGGGCAACATCTCATCCTGGTCAAGTGGCGTCGGCGCCTCAGGCTGAGAGCTCTGCTCGGAACTCTCCGAGGAGGAGCTGGGCCGAACCGGCTCCTTGGCCGCGATGGCCAGCGGGCTTGCTGAGTCTTGCTCAGCTTTCGCCTTCCCCTCCTTGCTGTTGGCGCCGGTCCTCCGAGAGGCCGGAGGGGTGCGAACTCTGGGGGGCTTGCTGCCCGGCTGGACGCTGGCCGTGGGAGGGTTCGACCCTTCCCGCTCCTCCTTTTGGGCCACCCGTTGGCTGCGAGGGGGCCGCTTGCGGTTCCGCACGAAGCTGGAAACCGACACGCGCCTCGCATCAGGGTTCTTCTTAGCACGCTCGTTCACGTGCTTCCTGTAGGCCCGTTCCAGGGACTTGTCTCCCCGGTGGACTGAGGGCTGCTTGCCTCTCCCTTTAGAAGGGGTGGATCGACCACGCCCTTCAGAGGAGGCAGGTGGGACATCCCTGGACCCGCTGGCCCCGGTGTCGCCTACCTTGTCGGTCCAGTCCCAGTCCTGGGAAGGGTTCTCCTGCCACCCTTCCCACCAGCCCTGCCAGCCCTGCCAACTGGTGGTGGGCCCGTCAGATCCGCCGGTGTCACCACAGGCTGCCGTTGACCGGCGGTCTGGTCGGCTGGGGCATCCCAGAAGTCCGCCCCGAACGGTTCAGGGGAGGTCCAGACGACTCGCCACTCCCATCTCCAGGAGTGGTAGCACCACCTCCTTTCCCACTCCCAGCCCATCTCGAAAAACTGAGAGGGCTAAGGCCGGGGATGCAAGGGGTGCTCGTGAACCATGGCAGCAGCTACTGGAGCTTCAGAGGCTTGGGGAAAAGCTGAGCCTGAGGCAGGAGTTGCAGTCTAAAGTAAGACAAGGGGGAAAGGAGGGCCCTAAGGAAAAGTGCCAACACAAAGGCTACGGTTTTCCTAAGGCTTTCCACCTTGGGCCCAGAACTGCCGGAGCTTAGGTTGAGAAACAGGCTTGGGCTTGGGTGCAGCTAACCCTTCCCCAACAACACCAAGAGAAACTGGAGCCTCTGGGGCCTTGGGTTGAACTGAGAAAAGGGGGGCTTGGGCGGAGGACTTGGAACCTGGGGGTCTAGGGGTCCTGCTGGCAGACGTCGGTGCAGAGGTCTGCTCACTCTTCTCAGTTTTTTCCTTTTTCCGGCCTTGATGCCGAATCGTCGCCCGCCTCAGCCTCCGTCTCGGTGTGGAGACCACTACCGTTGGCCGGAGGGTCAAGCGTGCTGGGTTGAATGGTCGTACCGGGCCCTTTCGGCGCAGGGGGGGAAACATCTGACCGGCCTCCCGGAGGCGGTCTCGCGGGGGAGGCTCCGAGCACGTTTGGCCTTGGTCCTGGGCGCAACCTGAGTGGCATCCGGAGGGCCTTGGTCTGAAGAACCGGAGGGAGGGTGAGGGTGCCCTGAGATTTTGTTAGTCTTCCGTTGTGGGGCCTTGGGAGGCTGTGTGGAGACTGGCTGCGGGGCCCCAGCCGTCTGCGAGGCAGCAGGTTTGTGCCGCAGGGCCTGGGCTGAGCTAGCCCGCCTCACGGCCTTCGGAGCGGGCTGGTTGTTCCTTCCCTTCTTGCCTTTGCCCTTACGGGAGGGCTGACCCGAGGTGCTAGGCACATGAGGGGAGGAGGCCTCAACCCTGTCGGCAACACCGAGATCATCAGCTGGGCCAGGAGTGGGCGGGCGGTAGCCAGAAGAGCCGTCAGCGCCCCTAGTCTCCGGCCGGCGGAACACCTGCCGGAGGGTGTCTTGGGTGGTCGTCTCTTTGAGGTATTTCGCAGCCCATTGCGTGCCCCGTTTCTTGTGGGCGCGGGAAGCTCCCTCACACTGCATTTGGGACACAGCCGAGGGGTTAAGCTGCCCTGGCTTGTGGACCGCATAGCATTTGGTGCACAGGAGGACAGCCCCCATGCAGTAGAAAGAGTGGGACGCATGCAGCCCATAACTGCCGATATCAGGCATCGGCCGATGAGCGCACGGCTGCGCCTCCAAACGCCGAAAGGCCTCAGTTGAGTGGGTCTGTTGGATAAAGAGGGAACAGACCTTACAAATGAGGGAGTGGTTGTTGGGGTTCGTGTGGCTCCACTCGAATTGCTGCCCGTGGTGGCCTTCCCCTGCCATGAGGGCTTCCAGGCGTTGTTTTTTGTTTACACCCCCATCCGCACCAGGTCGATGCTGCCTCTGAGGGGGTTTGGCCTGTTTCGACTTAAGCCTGGCGTCAGGGCGGGGTGACCCCTTGCCCTTTGCCGGACTGGCACCGACGGCCTCCCATGGGGGCCTGTCAGTGCTCAGGAGTAGCACTTCGGCTTTGCGTTGGAGGTGCTGCGCCACCTCTCTCGCCAAATCATCCGCAGGGGATGGATCCCACAGTGGCAAGTGAGCGATTGCGGCCAACACAGCTTCGCCACACGCTGCGTCAGCCTGGGCGTTGATAGTCCGGCGCCAGCTCTGGTCAGGGCCGAATTCGGCCGCATGTTCAGCCACCGTGGTGTGGGACCTGGTCCACGTGACTTGCGCCAGAGACGCGTCATCTAGGGCCTGGGCCCAGACCCAGGGCTTTACAGCGCGTGACTGCTGTTTGGCCACCGCACTGCAGTCGGAAGTGCAATCTGCCCGCTCCTCCAAATGCGAAGCGAGGCGTGCAACCGCGAAGCACTCCCCTTCGCACACAGAACTCCCCGGAGGGAGGATGCCTGTGAGTTGGCCAACCTGGAGAGGGGCACCCTCAGTCCAGGTGAAAGCGCAGATGGCCCAGGCCACTATCCTGCCCCTGGCATCTGCCGCATAGGGTCCGCCAGAAGCGTCCGTCGAATAGAAAAGCCCCTTAGGCCACTTGGCGTCTTTGCAGACTCCATCGGCGCGTTCCGACGGTGGGCCCCATCTGTACCCCTGGATCTGGGTGGCCTGAGACGGCATGAGGCCTCGTTCCCATAAGCAGTCGAAGGGGAACTGGGTGGTAAGGCGTTCCCAATGCTTGGGAGGAGGGGGGGCTTTACCACGCCACCATCTGCATTCCGTGGCAACGTGGTGCTGGGTGAGAGGCACCTGGCACAGTGGGCATTGCTGGCCTGCCTGGACATACCGGTTTTTCAAAGCTCCCTGCCAGACCATTCGCAGGGCGGCAGACTTAGTCCGAGGGACCTTTTTCACAAGGGCTGTGGGAACCGTTGTGTCCACACCAGAGGCCAGGCTGCTGCAGCCCGCTTGGGTGCTGATGGCCTTCCACCGGGCCTTGTGGCAAGCGCTGGCCAGGCAAGAGAGGATGGCGGACCGTGCCTCCGCAGAAGGGGGTTGAGGGCCACCATCCCTGGGTCATCCGGGACCCCTGCCATGGTAGCACGACACAGGTCGGCGGGGAAGAGCCAACGATCCGGGGTGGGAGCCACAAGCCCGAGATCCAACAGATAGGCTATCATGGCCCCCAGCGGTCCGCAGACCACTCGCCATCTGTCTTTCCGTTGGAGCTGGGTAGTGAGCTGCGCCCACGTGCGGTCCAGCTGCGCTCGGTCAGGGAGGCGCACCATCACCCGACACAGAGCCTTAAAGTGCTGGGTGACCACAGACACACGGGGGTCCTTGACCAGCCAGGCGCCAAGTTCCAGCGCAATTTCAACGCTGCCCGTGCCAACCTTGCCAGTGATGGCGGCAGCTTGGAGTCGCACCGATTTCATGGTTTTGGGACTCACCCCTTGGGCCTGGTGTCCCCAGATCCCCGATGCCAGCACGGACATGGAAAAAAACCCGGCTGCTAGCCTTGATGTTGCGGACCTTAAGGCTGCGTAGCTTGCCCAGTCTGGCATTGGCTTTAGTCCGACGCGCAGTGGAAAGGCGGGTGCAGCGTCTCCTGCCAGCTGACAGCGTCATGCCCAGGTCTTTGGCAACACTCTGAATGGGGGGGTCACCCTCACCCAACTTTCTCCGCAGGGCGCGCTCGGCTTGGGGACTGCTCGCCAGGAAATATCTTGCCAATAGATACCTGGTACCCGGCGTCGGAGAGTGAGGCATGAAGCCGTCGGAAAACCAAGATGGCGGAGTTCGCTGCTTGGTCCGGGCTGTGATGTTCAGTATCTACCGTGATGTCGTCTATCCACGTGTCTACGTGGTTGACATGCGGTCCAGAACAACACTGCCGAATCGGCTCGCCCACAGCGAGTTTGCTCAGGGTAGGGGCTAATGGGCAGCCCGCTATAATTCCGCGGCGAGCGAAAGCAACGGGCGACGCGACTTCGTCGGAAAGGATCACTCTGCCGCCGCGATACGATTCCATAGCAAGGAAAAGCAAAAGATCCGGGAATCCGGCAGTGAGCGCGGCGTCACAGAGAGTGGAGTGAACCACAGTCTCATAAAAGGTACTCAAGTCGACAAACAAAGAGCACCGATGCAGACCGTCGACGCGCGCGGCTTCGTAGCAGACGCCTCTCCGGAGGGAGGCATCGTAGGTGGAACGCTCTGGCAAAGCGCAGTCCCACCAGAGCTCAGCGCGGTAGTCGCGAAGCCACGCCTCAACTAGGTGCCATCTTGCCTTCATCCCTAGCTTCAGGAGCGAAGACATCAAACCAATCGGTCTTTCGATCTTCTCGTTTTTCGCGAGCATCGTGAAGATGGTGAATGTCATCTGCTGTGGCACCTCTCCCGTGGTTTCAATTTCCCTCCAAAAGGAGGCAAGGGAGGAAACCTCACCCGGGGTCAAGGCTTTGAGCAGTTCCAGGGACCAGCCATCCACGCCTGCCGCTTTCAGGGGCAGGCGACGAATGAGCCTCTGGAACTCCTCCCCAGTAACGGCCGGGAGTTCCTTGGCTTGCGCAATGGCCCGTTCTTTAATAAGGCCCTGGATGGGAGGAGGAGGCTGGCCCTTCGACTCCCAGAGGCGAGCCCACTGCTGAAGCCTGAGGTAAGGCCGGGCCTCGGCCGGTTCGTCCATGAAGGGGCGGGCAACCTCAGCCTCCTGCTTTTTGACCGTGCGGAAGAGCGGCCGGAGGCCTTTCACGGAGGCCCCAGTCAGCCACTCCTGGTATAGTCCCGTGTCTCTCGGGACCTGGCCTCCTCGATGGCGGCCTGGCACATACTCCTGACAACCGCGCGGATCCCAGCTCGGGAGTCCCCGTTGGTTTTCCCGGTGCAGATCGCAGCTTCCGGGCAGGGGCAAGAGATGCCGGCCCTCACAAGTTTAGCCTGCAACGCCTCCTTGCATGAAGAGGGGAAAAACCGCCGAAGGGCCGCGAAGCGGGCATCGCTGGTACCTGGGTTGTCCCAGGCAAGTTGCATCTTTTGCCACCAGGCTGCCTCTCTGCCGTGCCATGGGTAGCCCTCCTTCGGTTGCATAAGGGGTTTGTACACGAAGGGCCGGGCGCACCCACGCCCACCAGGTTTGGTGAAATGCTCAACCGCAAACCTGTGGGTGAGTTCGGCGAATTGGCGGTTGATCGGAGTTCCCTGGATCACCTCGGACCCAAAAGTCCCAAGCGTTGGGCCGCCAACAGGGGTTTGGGGAGGAGAGGTCAGATCTTGAGTAAGGCTGTCAAGCCGACCGCCGGCCCCTGCTTGGGGATTGGTCCTGTCAGCTTTGAGCGCCCCAGGGAACGCTGGGAGATGCCTCACAGCGACTTGGCCCCCGGGAGTGTTGAAGCAGCATTCCAGGGCAGCGTGAGGCCGGAAAGGCACTTGCCAGCTGGCTGCACAGGTCAACAAAGAAGCTACACTAGTCGAAACCAGGGCGAAATCAAGACAGTTGCCTGTGGTGATCGTCGCCTCCGGAGGGGCGACAATCCGCCCACGGAAAGCCTCTGGCAGGGAGGTCTCCGCCAGTTCCTGCGAGGGGAAATTCCAGTCCCCAACCACAATCCAGTTGGTATTTTGGCGCAGGAGGGGCTTCAAACGGGCGAGGACTTCCGGGTTGGGCGCCTCTGTGATGCCAACACCTGATTTCAGGTACAGGTTGACCAAAAGGAGGGAATGGCGGACCCTGGGGAGCTCGACCAGCAAGAAGCCGATCCCTTCGTCAGAGAGGTACCCTCCTCTGAAACGGCCCTGTTGATGGATGGGCACAAGTGTGGCCAATCCCCCTTTCGTGGGCCTGGGGCCCTCAACCGGGGGGAGGAAAGTATGGTACCCTCTGGCTAAAGCCTCAATGCGCAGCTTTTTGGCACCTTCGTCTCCCAGGTGCAACTCCTGGATGAGAAGGGGCCCTTTTTGCGGCTGGTGCCATTTGAGGATATCCGGAGTCCACGCGGTGATGTTGGCACTAACAAACACAACGGACTCCCGCCAGGTCGTCCAGGAAAGCCGCGGCAGTGATGGGGTCCAACCATGAGTGGCCTTGCATGGCCTCGAGAATCTCGTAGGAGACCCGGTAGCCCAAGCTGGCCTCGTCAGCTCCTTCCAGGGCCTCAGCTAGGGCCAGAGCCTGGGGCTCCGACTTGCTCCATTCTTTATTCGCCCTGAGATCATCCGCAAGCCCTGCAGCAAGGTCCTGAACTGTCTTTTCTTCAGGCTTAAGGCCTGGGAGGGGCTTGCCCCCTTTCCCCCGGCAGCTAGGCCTCCGCTTCCTGAGTCTCGGAGGAGACCGTCCGGGAGGAGGGAGACTCCGCCCGGGGTCACAGGGGGGGGAAGGAGGCGGGGTGGAGCCCTGTTCCTTTGGTCTGGCACTGGAGGGCTCGGGACCAGAAGGCCAGGAGTGCCAGAAAAGAGAGTTGGCATGTAGCCCGGCGGGCAGCGCGATGTTTTCGAGTGGACTCCCAGAGGAAGTCTTGCTGCGCTTTACGCCGCCGACGTGGGCAGTGGGCCTTGCTGTGAACCCCGCGCGGCGGGCTGGTGTCCAGGGCCTTGGCCAGACAGAGCATAGGCCTGGAGGTGGGAATGGGTGGGGTCAACTCCGAACCCGTGGAAGCCTCTCGATGCCCCTTGGCAGCACCTCCAAGGTACCACTTGGGGCGGGGGGCTCCTGCTCAGAATCCAGGGCCCAACCAGTTGGAAAAAATTTTGGCCCAGAGAGCCTGGAAAATTGCGGAGCGCGCTGGTTGTCCGAACACGTTGGCGTGAGGACAACCTGCGGCGCCAGGGTTGAAGAGAAGGGGGTGGTTGACCCACAACCCCTAGTCAAAAGGCCGTTCCTAGGCCTCGAGGAAAGAGGCTGAACGGGCGCCATGAAACCTCTAGCAGGCGCTGACTCCCAACGCAGCGCCGACGGGGTTTTATGGAAGATTTTGCACTGCGCGCAGAACAAGTGAGTGCTGCCTAGATCGTGCAAATCAAACTTGCAAAACTTGCAAAAAACTCTACTCTTGTGTGACACCTGGCCAAGGTAGGGTGGCGGACCACTCCCCCTCGCTGAGAGAGCAAGTTGATTGTTGGAGTAGGCCTGCAAAACCTCCAAAGACGAGCGGAAAAGGGCCTGATTGGGCAGCTGCCCTTGCAAAACCTGCCTGGGGGCCCGAGGCCCGGAAGGGGCCAGAGAGAAGGCAGGGTTCCCCTGGCCAAGGCGCCCCTATTCGGGGTTGTCGCTGCCTGCGGCTCCCTCTGGCTTCGTCCCTTCCAAAGGGGTAGGACGCTTCCAATGCGGGTCGGCGGGCAGGGCCGTACATGGTGGGCATCTCCCGCGGGAAGTACTCATCATGCCCTCGGAATTTCACAATGAAGGGGTCCTCAGGGAGGTCCTCCTTTCCGACCAGGGCAGCCTTCATCTTGGCCCGGGTGGCCTCATTGAGCTCATGGCCGGCCTCCGAGAGGACCGCCTCCAGGGCGCTGAAAGCGGTGCTGGTGGAGTCCGCCGTCATATCTTTGAAAGCCCTGGCCGTCTCCTGGATCTCGACATCCTTGGCCATGATGTCCTTATCCACTTGGTCCACGTCCCCAATAAGCTTTTCCAGTTCCTGCTTGAGCTTGTCCGCTCGAGCCTGGAGCTTGGCCTTTTTCTCTACCAGATTCTTCATCTGGTTGGTGGCCTTCTTGAAGTCGCTGACACACCTTGTCAGCTTCTCCTGGGGCGTGGGTTCTGGCTGGTCGAGGTCCTCATCTGGTGGAGGGGGGATTCCCGCGGCCTCCAAAAGGGTCTGGACGTGGAGCCCTGCCCCCGCGTAGACCATGGCGCTGGCAGCGTTGTACTCCTTCTCAGTCATCCTACCCTTAAGAACGGACTGAAGGTCAAGTCCCGGCGGGGGGGGGCGGTGGCCCTTTCGGCCGAGGTGGGCTGTACCCGACCTCCTGGAAGGCTTTCTGTGCAGCCTCAGGGAGCACTCGGCAAGAGGAGGATCGACCTCACTCAGAACGTGCAGTAAAACAGCCTACCGGGCCGCCCACCAAACCCTTGCCTGCTGTCAGGCCTACGACCTTTACCAGGTTGGGTTTGGGGACTCTTCGAAGCCTCTAGACAAAGTGGGTCCCAAGGCTAAAAGGCCACGACGGCACTGCAAAGTCTGAGCCGAAATCTTGAGCCAAGGAGCATCTTTCTCGGTCTTGCGCACAGAGTCGCGGCCCGTGAGGGCAAGTCTGAAGGCTGTACTCTGACAGCCAAAGAAGCAGCTTCCTTGTGTTAAGGAGCGCTCAGGCTAGGTCCTACTCTCTAAGACCCCCGACCTCCCAGTTCATGCTGGTGAGGTATGCGGAGGGAACTACTTCAGGTCCTAACACAGGTCCTACCTCCCGGTCCCTGCCAGTGAGGTTGAAGAAGCAGCTCACTCAGCCTGTAGGCCCTTTCCCTCCCACCATTAGGGAGGTTCTAGGAAGCCAGTCCCTCCCAGGGAGAACCAAGACCAGCAAGGGCCGCTTTCTCCAGGGTGGGCCAGACCCCCTAGTTGTGGAGAGCTTTAGGTGAGCTGGCCGTGCCCCGCTGCTCGGTAGGGAGGAGAACCCCCCAAGGCTTGGAGCAGAGAACCTAAGACTCACGAGCTTGGGTTGGACGCTGGGCGGCAACTGAGGTGGCCCTTGCGTTCTCGCTCTTACTAACAAGGGCCAGAGCACCCATGCCGCAGCAGCTCTGGGCACTCGGCTACCTCTGCCAACCAACTCCACCCCAGTAACGGGCAGTGGAAGCAAACTGCCTTGGCTAAAAGGCTCGAGCAGCAGAGTGACCACAGGCCCCCTGTCTGCCGAGAGACACCTCAACTCGGAGGGATCCGCCGCGAGGCTCTGCACGATCCGCGCCAAACTAACAGAGCTGTGCAAGCGGTGTTTGCACTGAAAGGCGAGGCCCAATCACGGCCAGGCCAAAACTGAGAGGGTCTATGCAGAGACAGTGAGCGCGCACTGCCTTCTGCACTGCGGTTGGGTGCTGGCCCCCTGCGCGGGCCTGTTCACGCTCACAAGGCGGCCTTAGCCAACCGTCCACCCTCGGCAGCTGAAACCAAAACCAAAGCGAAAAAGTCAGCCGGCACTAAACCCTCTCAATGAGCGCGAGGGCAAACGCACCCCTTACTATGCACAAACGCGCAGGAGTCGACGCTCCCCTCATCAAGCGCGGGGACCACGCCGCACCAGCTGACCCATCACCCTTGCTCGGGCTGCAGCTCAGGCAGGACCCACGGTCTGGACAGGCCTGGGAACCTGCTGCCAATAAAGAAGCAAGCGCTTAGCCGCACTTGCCATGCCACCCTGAAAAGGAGTGGACTAAGGAAAATCCCAAATACTTGGCTCAGCTCGACGCCAAGCACAGGGACGCAAGAGCCCGCAGTAACTCCTGCAAATGTGACACCTGCCCGCAGACAGGTTCGGCCCAACCAAGCTTGAAGGCGTACTGCAAGGCCCTCAAGCGGATGACCGAGGCTAAGGGAGCTAAAAGGAAGATCACCTCGAGGCCGGTGAGATGAGCTTCCTGCATGTCCAGAATGCAAGCTCCTGAATTGGCGGCTCACTACAAGGCCCACCGCCGCCCTAAAACCAACCCTAAACCCAACCAAAGCCGCCAAGGGAAACCACCTGGAGGAGCCTCCACCACCTTGGTGGTCCTCACGCTTGCCGTCACTTACCCACACCACACATGTAGGCAATCCTAACCTTTTCGTTGCTTGTCGGTAAAGACCTGCCTCCATCTGTTCTCCTGCCCAGGTAGGCATGGTCCCAGGAGTGCACTGCATGCATGGCCGCACGTAGTGAAAGCAAACGACTAACACAGCTGACTCTGGTCTCATGCAGTAAGTCCAGGGCACCGACTGGGTGCTTGCTCAAGTTTGCCTGGGGTGAGCTCGCAGCGTAGAGACTGCCACCCGCTCCAGACTGCTCACCAGCTTGGCCCGGCCCTGGGTGCTTAGTGTCCCTGCACCAAGGAAAACCCTCCAAAAGCCGTGGCTTTTGACCGTGAAGACAGAAGGGCGAGCACGCCAAACTTGAGCCACAATGTCCCCCCTCGTAGGGTGGGTCCGCGTCTGGCGTTGCTCTACCACCCACCACAGGGGGACGTACCCCCTTGGCGCGGTGGACAGTTCCCCCGAGGGCCGAGCCCTTTCCGGTGGGAGCTGGCAAGTCCCTTGGGTGGACGTATCCCCTTCGTGAGGTGGATTGGTCCCCCGAGGGCTGAACCCTTACCGGTGGGAACAGGCAAGTGGGAGTGATGGCCCGAAGAAGCACAGCTACAAAGCCTGGGATTCACCTGTTTGGGGTCTCTTCAGCACACAGTTAGAGCCCAGGACTGTTTGCAGACAACTACTTCTCCGACCACGAGATACAAACCGCCGATTCTGAATCGGAATATCCCCGAAGAACATAATAACCGGTTTCCCTGTCTTTCGGCATACCCTCGCGGATGGTCTCCACCAGCAAAGCAATGTACAATCCTTCACGCGCAACCTCTGTGAGTGCAGCGAGTTCGGCTTCCGCACTGGAGAGTGCGGTGGTCGTTTGTTTTCTGCTAAAGCTCTTGAGGGCACAGTTTTCCCAAGTGATAATACCCCCGCTCACCGAATTCAGACTCCAACTGGCGTCCGTAAAACAAGATACAGAGGCAGGGTCCGCATCATCTTCCAAGATCTCCCTCTGACTCGGAAACATCTGGACTTTGTGCGGAAGACCCTTGACCCAACGAAGGACATCCCTCATACAGGTCTCAGCAGCCTCATCAGGAGCTGCCTGGTGACGGCCCAAAAACCCACACACAAACTGCAGGTCTGGTCGAGAAAGAGCCGCCCAGGCCAAACGGCCCAAAGTCCTCCTGTACCTTTCGTGAGCAGCCGGGCTGATCAACTCAGTCTGGCCTTTCTTCAGCAATTCAGCGTAGCGGCGTTCGAGGGAAGGGAGCTTTGGGGCAGGCTTGGTGATTCCGTACTCCTCGCAACAGGAACTCAAGTACTGTTCGTCTAGCCCGAAATACACAGCCCGCTCTCCTTTCTTACGGCGGAAAATCCTCCGACCGAGAAACGAAACTTCACCAGGGCAATCCTGAATCAACTCACCCGTAAGTTTCAGTTTGTATTTCTTTCGCAGCTCCTCATAGAACCTGCGCCCCTCTGCTTCATCTTCACTGTAGATAAGCAAGTCATCCACATAAAATAACACAATCGTCAAACCCTTCTTCGTAAGACGACGGAATATAGTGGGGTCCAAACTTGCTTCGAAGTTCTGAGAGCGCAAATATTCTGACAGTTCGCAATACCATGATAATGGAGCAGAGCGTAATCCGTTCATCGCTTTTCTAAGTTTGACGAAGACTCGTTCCCCAGTGCTCTGGGTGCTCACATTATTCGGCAACTCTACGAATTCTGCCCTCGCTACTGGTGCATGCATGAACGCCACGGAGACGTCGCAGGATAACACACTGCCGCGTCGGCAGAGCATGGAGAGTAGCAATCTCAGACCCTCCAATGAAGTCGTAGGAGAATATATTCCCTCACTCAAGGTGGTGCCGCCCATCGCGGCAAAGTCACGCACGACTAATCTGGACCTATACAGTCCCTTGCGTTTGACCGTATTGACCCAACGGCTCGTGAGCACACGCCGTCCGTTTTCCTTCGCAAGACGCCGAGCTTCTCGCTCGGGGATCACTTCCCCAACCTTGAAGGATTCCAATTCCTCCAATTCAAGCTTCATGGATGCATACAGCAGGTCTGGTTCTAGTTTCTCTCCAGAAGTCTCCGACACAGCGTTCTGTGGAACAGCACACCTGATCTTAGTACCGCCAAACTTCAAATCAAACGACTTAGAAACGGCAGAGGATGTTGCTCGAAGGTCAGGCCCTCGAAACAGAGACTCAAGATGGTGATTCGTGAGCCAGTCTATTTCCATATCCCCCTCATCGTTGATGACCTCTTGGTTCTCAGGGGCCTCCGAAGGAGAATAGTCAGCTAGCTCTTCTTCAATCATCTCTTCATCACCATCTTCATCCATGACTTCCCCAGCCCCCTCATCAGGAGCATCATCACCAGGGGCCTCCAAAGGATCAAACATGATGGGCCTCTCGGGGTCCTCAGTGTCCAGAACAAGAGGCTGAGCTAAAGCTAGTTCTTCCAGGGTCTTGGCATCGTAGATGTCACCTCCCTGAATCATCCTGGCTGCGGGGAATACATCTATTTCCCTGCTTCCGACAGGGACGGCAAAGATGCCGCCACCTTTGGCGTGCACCGGTCCCAGATAGACCGCTTTTACGGTTCGGGCGCCTCTGAACTTATCATGGTGCGCCTTGGGCTTACTGACCTGAGCTTGTACCAGACATCCAAACGGCCTCGTGCGAGTCCGGTTCACAATCTCCTCATGTAGCCGATCAATGCTGGTGCTTGAATCCCCAATGCTGGTACACCAGAGGTTGTAGCACCTAGCAACATAGAACACACAGGCTTGCCAAAGCAAACCCCCCAAAGGAAACTGATACTTACCAAGTTCCACGGCATCACCTTCCTTCACCTTAGCAATCTCTTTCTCAAGGTCCAACCAAACAGACCAGAAACCCTGCTTCATAGTTTCAACCTGCCGCTCAATCGATCCCTTCGACTGGGGCCTGTAGCCCGGAACCACGTCAATCAAAGTTGCGCTGGCTGGGCTACTTTCGCACTTGGTGAGTCTCTCGGCAAGGGCTCCAAGAGCCGCTTCTTGGTCCATCCGAAATGTAACCGCTTTACCGACTAACCCCATTTCGCGAATAACACGGTTGATATTGTGGAGCAGGTCAGGGTCATCAAGATGCATAGCAGGAAGGGAGACAGTATATCGGGAACCCAAATGCATAAGGAGGAGCACTCTCAGTTTCCCGAAATAGAAAAAGTCAAGGCCTATCGTTTGGTTTTCTATCTGAAGTTTTCTTCTCAACCGACGCGCAGGAACGCGCCCTTTCGAAGCACAACAGGTCTCACAATTCGAATCGAAAGGAAAGTGTCCCCGACTACGGTGGTTATACAGAGACACAGACGACAAAGGGATCCGCAGGTCCTCGTCGGCTTCCGATCCAGGGTCTCCGCCACCATCGGGGGGCGACGGTCCATTCTCTTTTCGAGGTTTCTTGGGTGCGCCAGAAGACGACTCTCGAGGATCTGGGTCCTCATCAAAGATTCCTTCAGGATCTAAAGGATTACGACTAGAAGCTTCAGGTTTTGAGGAAGTTGCGGGAGCAGGTCTTGAGGAAGGTTCGGGGTCCAAGTCAAACGGATCAGAACGTGTACCGGTCCCCGGCGACGGTAAACCTCTAAAGCGCACGGCTCGGAGCACGTGCTCAACTTGTTCCGTCTTCTTTGCCGGGGCCGGTTCATCATCTCCGGCACAAAGCATGCACAACATGCCACAACATGCGCACTTCAAGCTTTCAACGACATGCGTGCAAAAACGCTGCCCAAAACCTTTCACCTCACGACTCAAAAGAAGTTTCCTACTCACCTCGAAGCGGGCCCAACGGTCCCGCAGCTTAATCCTAAAGTAGCTTCCGCGTTTTCTAGAAAACACCCTGTAGAACTTGCGTGGCCTCTTTCGCGAAACCACTTTTCTGAAACACCGAAGTAACCCTGAAGAAACCCACAAAGCTATACCACAGAGGAGGCTGTAGACCGTCAGGAGGAGCACGATGATACCAAGATCCAGTCCTGGCGTGTACCCATTCCTGAAAGTGGCTGTGGTCTCAAAGGTGCGGGTTTCGAAGGTAGGAGGGTTCAAGGTGCGTTGTGTTGGTTTTCGAGCACAAGCAACATGCCACAGATCATGCCAACGCTCATGCCACACAACATGCTGCTGCAAAGCGTGCTGATGCAAAGTGTGCTGCTGCAAAGCGTGCTGATGCAAAGTGTGCTGCTGCAAAGCATGCTCTCCGGAAAAATCTTTTGAACTCCAACCCCTCGGTGCGGATCGCCGCAGAATCAATCCTCCAAGAGATCTGCCTCGCCTGCGCAGTCACTTGACTGTGGCTGAAAGATGGCGGGCTGAGCACAAATGCCCGTTCCTGGGCAGTCTGTCCTGTGGCGGGAGCACTCAGAGCCCTCGGAGGCGTTGGTAGACGAGATCTCGGTGGAACAGACGGAGGAATGTTCACTCCGTGCCTCTGAAAATCCTCTCGCTGCATCCCCTTCGGAAGCGTGGGCGCCGCAACTCGCGGGAGCCCAAAGGTGGCTGCAACGAGCTGTCCGGGTGCCACCGAGGACGGAGCCGGACTCGAAGGTGCCGGACCAGGTGCCGACTCCCCTTCCGGGGGCGGATTCCCAGCCTCGGCCCCAACAAAGCCTTCCAATTGGGACAGCCTCTGCCCTGTAAGTTCTTCCAGCGTCCGCCATATTGCGATGTCTGATAAATCTTCTTGGCTCTGGGCCCTGTTCAGCGCCATAACTTCTCCTTCTCCAAGGAGCAAGGACTCCTCGTCGGAGCTCGAAGAGGAGGTGTCCACAACACCTACGCCCTCCATCCTTGAGCCCTGAGGGGTCGCTGCCGATTTGGCACTTGCCGCTCGCATGGATTCCCGGGCCTCGTGGAGGCGCTCCTGCTCCCGTTTCCGTCTGTAATACCGGGCAACACGGAGGTATATGCCTGAGTCTAGGTATGCCCAAGCAGCTTTGAGCTCGATCGAGGTGACCGACTTGGGCACCTTTACGAGCAGACTCGATCGCGCTCCCACCAGTCCCCTGTATCCAGCAGGCGTAGCCAGATAGGTTTGCAATACAGATCGACAATGGAAGAGATAATGGAGGATCGATACAGCGTCGGGTTCCTGGAACCTTCGTTTCCACGCCGTCCGAGCGCCCCTTGGAGCCTCCAGAAGTTCGGTAACCCTGACTGCGAACCCCACGTCCTCCATATGAAGCCCGTACTCTGCTAGGCTCTTGCCCTCTAGGCAACGTCCCAACCAAACCTCCCACTCCTGCTGCCCAATGATACATTGGGCTTCCGATTCCACCATCTTCGGCCTCGAAACCCTCAATGGTTCCTCTGGATAGGCCGCTGTCACCGGAATCACTGGAGTGGCTGGTAACCAAGCAGCTGGATGCTCTAGGTCGGGCAGGCCTATCGGACCGAGCATCGTTGCCGTCGGAGAGCAAAGTGCTCTCAAGGCGTGCCCTGGAGCAGAGAATGCTAGGGATGGGGCATCGTAGGCATCGTCCATGTTCACTGGAGGACCCGCCAAGTGCGAGAGCAACGGAACAGGTTCGGTAGAGTCGACCGAGACCTTTGCAATGCCTAGTGTTTCCGCAGCCTCCCACCTGCGGCCAGCCTCCAGCCTCAACGCTCGCAGGAGGAGTTGGGTTCCCACATCCATCTGAAGAGCACCAAACGGCGGGCTCAGCGAGCCCGGCAAGATGTTCGCCGGAATTCCAACCCGAGGGGGCGTAGGCCCCTCGACCTCTGAAGGAACCCCAGCGCGCAGGCGCTTCGAGGGATTCGGCCACGAGGGGCCCCAACTCTCCTCCCCTTCGCTCTCTCAGAACAAAGCGCTCTCTGCAACATCCGCCTTCAGCGGACTCCTCGCAGTATCCTCCTCCACAGGGCTTCCAGCCGCATTCACCCGAAAGGGGCTCCCAGCAGCCTCTGCCTGCGAAGGGCCATCTGCAGAATCCGCCAGCAACGGGCTCTCCGCTGCTTCCGTCACCACTGGCGACGGGTAGATAGCCACCGGCGACGATGGTCCCCCACCCGGCGGCTCGACCCCCGGTAGTTCGAAAGAGGGGCTTTCTAAAGCCGGTGGAGTAGGCGGTTTCCCCGGAGAGCCTGGGCTGCTCACAGCCAGGCTCGGGGTGAATTCGTCCCCACTCATAGCACTCATGGTGAGAAACGGCTGCAGAAGCATTCAAACCGACCATGCAACTCATGCACAGCGCTTGCAGCAGGCTGCCGATCCTAGAAAACATGCGGAAATCCCTGGGCACCTTGGGTACTTTCGACCTTTTCACCCTCTTGTGGCTGAAGGGTCTGTCTTCTCTACTTTCCATCAAGCAAGACCCAGCCGCCATCGGCATCGCTCTCAGCATAGCTCGAATCTGGAACTTCGCTGTCGTGGGCACGTAGCCACTGCAACCCAGACCAATGTTGAATGCAGGCCCAACAATAATGATGGGTGTGAGCAGGTTTGCGTCTGATGCAGAGCTGCTTTCCGCACACCTCGCACCGGTGCTCGCATTCTTGCTTTGACCCGCCCAGATAGTTTCCCATAGCAGGAAAAAGAGGCGTATGCCGAGTCGTTCTGCAAAAACCGTAAGGGTAAAAGCCCGCTTGAGCAATCGCAAAATCATGGAAAAACATGCCCAAAACATGCAAAGCACCATGCCAACATGCGACTGTTTCCTAAAATCAAGAGCCATGCCAACATGCGACTGTTTCCTAAAATCAAGCGACATGCCACCAGGCAACTGTTTCCTAAAATCAAGCGCCGTGCACTGCCTAAAGTCACTAGACTCTTCTAGAAAATCACAAAGCTCAATCTCCCGTGGTGCAGGCGCTCTTGGAGCAACTTCCGCCCTAAGACCCCGAAGCAGAAACCCAAAAGGAGTGGCAGCCAAAGCGTGGCGGCCAGACTCGTCTTCAGGAGTCTTTCTTCCTTTCTTCAGATTCCTTCTCCAGGCTTCTGGGGTCCTACGGTGGACTCCTTGCTCGATCCTAGCAGGTCGCGGTCCTTCAAGGCATCTATCTCCATATCCTCGATCCCTTTCGGGGGGCGTCTGGAAGAATTCTCTTTCCCCCTGCCCTTGGACCTCCCGCTCAGAGCCCACCAGGCGCGCGAAGCGCCCATCAGCTTGATGCTCTTCTTTCCGTTTCCTTTGTACAATCGTGATCCCGATTTGGCTAGATAGGTTTTCCAGCCCCGTTCCGACCCGGTCCAAGGCGAAACAACGTTGAACCCAACATCCGCCACCAAGACCTCTTCCAACCTCAGGAAAACATCCCCAAAATGAACCTCAAGGTCGACGACCCCGGAAACGACGATCGCACCGCCCGAGGCGTTGAACAGATTGGCCGTTCGGTCGTACTTCTTGACAACACGAAATCCTGAGAGATGCTTGTCTGAAACAATGTGGCAGGTGGCTCCACTATCGACTAGCCACAGGTCCCCGGGAGTGGTCTCGAGGGCCTTGCACACATGAGCTACGTCGCCGTGCTTCAAAACACGGGATCCTAAGGAGCCCATGCACTCAGAACCTCGACTCTCCGACTCAGGCGACCCTTCGGGTCCAGAACCCGGCTTCGGAACTACAAGGGCTTCCGGCTCCGGTCTCTCAGGCTGGCTCAGAACACGGCGTTCGGAAGAAGAGGGCTCCGAAGAGCCTCGCCCCGGACAGGAAAACCTCATCGCCATCACGGTGGCGTTTCCTCCCGACTCTGCCTCTGACTCGGGCTCTGTCAAGGAGCGTCCCTTTCCAGGCTGTCCTTTCTTCTTCTTCTTTCCCTTCTTGCCTTGGTCCTTTCCCTTGTCGCTTTTGCCTTTGTCGCCCTTGCCCTTCTCGGAACCACGTGGCGTGCCAGATCCTTTCGGAGTCTGGTCGCCTTTTCCTTTTGGCTTTCCTTTGTCTCCTTTCCCTTTGCCTTTGGGAGCACCACCGCGCTCGTCCTTCTGACGCTGCCAACACTTCTCGGCTGTGTGTCCCTTCTTCCCGCAGTAGTCGCAAACCTTCTCCTGCAAGGCTCGGCCAGAAGAGCCAGGAGCCTCACACAGTCGCAGCTGCTCCTCGTAGTAAGTCAGCGTCTTCCGAAGAGCTTCCCAGTTCGAGCTGGACCCGTGCAGTACCACGTACTGACGCACTTCTGCACCCAAGCTCTGTAAGAGAACAGAGCAACGGTCCGCCTCAGACAACTGAAGCTCCGGAAAGTTGCTCAGCTTCGCCTCCGACTTGGAAAAAGAATCCTCAAGATGTCGAATCAAGTCGGTGGGCCTGTGCAAGTGCCCAACGTGCTGGTACAACTTCAACGACTGTTCTCGCACGAAGACGGCTTCCATACGGGAAACGATGGAGTACTGAGAGGTGATCGTTCTAACCACCTCGTAGCCGCAAGCGCTCTGCCCCTGCCTCTTCGAGCAGGACCTCAAGAGCTCGCTTCCCCGCTCCCACTTGGCGAGGGACTGAGTCAAGTAGTAGAACAGCTTGGAGCTCCGCGCTGCAGTGTCAGGATTCAGGTCAGCCTGCAGAATCTCCGTCTTCACAGGGATACAGAGCTGCAGTTCCCGAACAAACGCTTCTTCCTGCAGGGCAAGCCAGGAACTCAGCGTCTCCATAAAGGAGTGCCAAGTCTCTACCTCCTTCATGCGCCCTTTTCCCATGCCTTGGTGATCTATCACCGGAAGATTCGGCAAATACTTCTCTGCACGACCAGCTCCACTGTACCCAGAGGTCTGAGGAGGAACAACTGCTGGACTCGCTACAGCGCTGCTCGCCGAGGCAGTGCTTGGCGCGAAGGGGTCCCGAGTCTTAGCTGCCTCCGCTGCCTTCTTGGCTGCTTCAGCTGCCTCCAGAACCTTCTCTTCAGCTTTGTTCCTTCTCTCTTCCTCCAGATCCATTCTCCGGAGCATCGTCGCAACGAGCTGCTGGTTCATTGCCATCATCTCTCTCTGCTGACGAAGCATTTCCATCATGAATCCAGGCATCGCCTCAGCAGTAAAGACTGCAGTTCCCGAGCTGCCGCTCGGACCGGCAGCCTTCGGACTCTGAACAGGTGGAGCCGACGCCTTTGGACTTTGCACAGGAGGCACAGTAGCACCAGTCGGCGAACCCGCCGCTGGAACAGAAGGCTGTGCTTGCGTAGGAGCAGGAGTCGGACCTTGCACAGGAGCAAACGGATTCGCTTCCTGCTGAGCAGCCGCTTCAGGCGCTGCCGCAGCTGGTCCTGGACCAAAAAGGTCGAACTCCTCTTCTGCAGTGGTCTCTGGCACAGGGACGTCTGCCATGGCTTTACTAGGAACGCACTCAGCGCTCCGCTACCATGTGAAAAACGCAGAGCAAGTCTCTTTTCACTCCACGCTTGAGCCAAACACCGAAGTGTTCAGCAAGGTCTCTTGCGGAGTCTCGCGCAGCAAATTCCGTCTCAACTTTGCTAAACAAAGGAGGAATGACATGCAACCGTCCTAATGCTTCTCAGGACTTCTGTACTCACTCAAACAGCACTGCACAGCCACTCTGTCCTTGGTGTCCCTACCGGCACGAGCGAAGCGAGGGTCGGCGGAAACAGCGACAGGTGCAGTCAGAGCAACACGCACTTCTTCAAGGATGCCCAAAAAGCATCTCTAGTGCTGTAAGCGCTCATCACGGTCTTCAAGACAAGTGCAAACATGCCAAAACATGTGTTCGCCATGCAAATGCTTGTTCAAGCTTCCAAAAGCAAAACAGTTCAAGGCAAAAGGATGAAACCCTTTCTCATGCAAAAGGACATGTCACTTACTCAAGGGCACAACTCAAAGGAGCATCTTTCACACTATTACCAAGTTGATCTCGAGGCATTGATGACGCTCGCCGCGGTTTCCCGCCATACCTGTCGAGCGATCGTTGGACTATACGAGGGCACTGACTTTCTGCGTGCGTCGGCCATCCATGATGCAGTGGATGGTATACAGCCGTGGACCTTGGGTTGGCCTAACCAGGATACAGCGGCCTGTTTGTGACGGGCTGCTCTACGACACTGGCTCTCTGAATGAGTGATTCGCCCTTGCGAGACCCATTGGAAGGGAAACTGGGCGCATGGCAACTCATCTTTTGCTCTTGTGTTGCGAACTGCCACCAACTTGACAATTTTGATGATGGTGGCCATTGCGCGACCCATGTCTTACGGGGAGCAGGGCCAGTGATCCGAGAGACAGTGTATATATCAGAGCTGAACGATTTCGCCGACCAAGTCTGTGTCGCAGCTCCTGTTTCACCTAGCATTTTTGTACAGCTTATTCATTTCTTGTAAGTTGCTCTCTTTCTTAGGGACCGAGTGCTGCAGGCATACGCCAAAAAAAATTGACTTGGGCTCCACTGACGGTCTTGGACAACTTTGGGCGACGGCACTCTGTTGTCGTAGAACGATCGCTGAGGACCCGTAGCAAGTGATGAATGGTAAACCCCGGCAAAGCCTGGGCACCGCAGCAGCTCCGTTTTCTCTAATTAAGTTCCCTATTTCACCGTTGTTTTAGTTGTTTGGTTGTTTGTCGTTTGTGGGGACCGAGTGCTACACCCGCAGTCGACAAGGCCCGCACAAGCCAAAAACCTCTATTAAAGCATGCGGGCAGCAATCGCAATTTGGAGTTGGCCAACCAGAGAGGTCGAAACTTCCGCCTTGACTCTGAGTTCAAGAAACTGCAGACCTGTGCAAGCTGCAAGAGAAATGGAGAAGGGCAGTGCCTTGCTGCGGATCTACGTGGGTCCCAAGTCCCACGGTGGTTGTCGCCAGCTCTGTTGCAGCCCCAACTTTCCCTCCCCTTTTGGCTGCTTTCCGCCTGCAGCCGTGGGTTGCGGAGTGTTGGAACCGGTGCCCACGGTGACGTTGCCGGCTCTCTCTCTGGGCGCAAGAGACATTTGATGAGGCAACCGTTGCGGACAGGTGATTTAATACCCACTTTTGGCATTGGAAAGCAAGAACCGGAGTCCATCCATTGGTCCAATAGCAACCACCACCATATCTCCGGACGCGCCAACTACACCACGATAGATCAAAAACTCGACCTTCGGGCAGCCGTAGCACCGGGTTACAGAACTGAGCAAGAGCAATGGAAACTGCCAAAATGGGATTGGTCCAGCTTCCCAGGAGTGGGTATCGCAAGACGCTACCGTAAGACACGAGTTGCGAAGCACCGCCCGGCTTCCCACCAGTTCAACGGCAATGAGCCCCTCCAAAGACATCAAAGCAATGCTGCTAACACTCCTGTCCCTGCGGCCGCCTAACAAAACCTCCTGCATTTACCTCTGCCAGTGAAAAAAAAGGTTTCATCGATGACTACCACACAGCCAAGTTGGATCCAGTTTCATTTCTGCTGAACAACAAGCCATACAAGCCATAGCAGATCTCGAATCTTGTCGCAGATCTGCTTGGCCCATGTGTTTTTAGCAAGACTGGTTTCTTTTGCAACCTGCTTTTAGGGTGCATTCGAAGAACCAGTACAATGTTCGAAGGTGTTGACGTCACTGTAAGCGGGCAAAAGCAAATCACCATGCCATCGCCACGAGCTTGTGTTTTGGTGCTTTCTCCTAGTGTGGCGTCTTCGCGCCGCGGCCACCTCCAAAGCTGTCCAAGACCATCAGTGGAGCCCAAGACAGGCTCCGGCCGCCGTTCTAGACACTAGTTCCGTCGAAAAACGGTCGGCTCCAAGGTCCTGTTGTGCCCCGGTCGTGCACAGAAAAAATCCACAAGTCCAAGAAGCCCAGAGCCAGAGGCAATGGCAGGACCCGTCGACGTGTGTCGAAAGGTTGGACACTGTGGCCGGCCAATGAGTCCAATGTCTGAGAGGGCCACGCTCCGAGGTAGGAGGCCATTAATCGAGCACGCGCTGCATGTCGGATTCTCGCAGAAGGCACAGCAATTGATAATGGCTCTCATCATACAAGGCTTTGAAACGGTCCCGTACTGGAGGGGGTCACCCTGGACGTGGCCAGCTGGGCCTCTCTCTGGGGAGGGTGTTCCAGCGCTCCACTCTGTGATAGCTACAAGCCTTAGTTCGAGACATAGGGTAGAATTCGGTACTTTGGAGCACTGTCGATTCGCGGGCCTACGGCCCGCAGCTCTGACGATCTTAGGGGCTCTAAAGTCTTTGCAAAACGGGCTTTAGAGGAACTTTAAGGGCGCGCCTCTGGCCAGCAGCTGACGAGTGCTCGCCGGCAGCTTAGGAGCTACTTGCTGGCAACTCACGAGCTACTTGCTCGCAACTCACGAGCTTGCTGGCAACTCACGAGCTCCTGGCTCGCAACTCAGGAGCTTGCTGGCAACTCACGAGCTACTTGCTCGCAACTCACGAGCTACTTGCTGGCAGCTCACGAGCTCCTGGCTCGCAACTCAGGAGCTGCCTGCTCGCAATTCACGAGCACTCGCCCGCTGCCTACGAGCAACTCACGAGCACTCGCCGGCTGCCTACGAGCAACTTAGGAGCTGCTCCCACGCCCTCCGCGCCGAACGAGCGCGCGTAAGCGCGCGTCGCTCCCAAACAGCTCCGGAGCACGACGGAGCGCCTCCAAACAGCTCGCGAGCCCTGCGCGCGCCCTCAAACTCCTTCCAATGCAGCGCGCGCCCGTTTTGCAAGCACTTTAGAGCCCCTAAGATTGCGAGCCCTACGGCCTCCAGCCCTCAAAATCGAAAGGCCCTCGAAGTAGCGAATTCTACCCTATGTCTCGAAACTAGCCTCGTAGCTACTACAGAGTGGAGTGCTGGAACACCCTCCCCAGAGAGAGCGCACAGGTCGAAAAGCATCAAATCAGTGCAGATTTGCGCCAAAACCGCGATTGATATTCCAGCCGGCGAAATATCAATTCCCATCAATCGCCGCTCTTGCATCGGTTTCGCTAACTTGTGTTGCCATTTCCTGGTCTCTCATCGCTTCAGAGCACAACTAGTTTCCGCAGATCAGTCCACTGCCTCGATTTCTATGATTCTGACAAGGTTATCAATCCAAAGGAGCCGATTGATGGAATTGATGGAATTGATGGTTTTTCTGGGCCGTCTCGGCTGGCAGATTTTTTTTTCCTCGATGCCAGGCAGGTCGTGTTCGTCGTCGTTCACTTCGTCACCGTCGTCTATCCTATCCTATCCTAATGGGGCACGCTGAGCCGGGGCCTAGGGCCGATGATCCACCCTTGTGGGGAGAGGCTCTAGGTTGTGGCACGGCGGTCCCAGCGAGTGGAGGTGGTGCCTGACTGTTCAAGGCTCAATTGGGGGGTTATCAGTATCCCCCAGCCACCGATGAAGCTCGCGCCGGTCGGCGAGGCACCGGGGAGGCGTCCAGGGAATGGGGCGCTTCCGAAGCCTCGCCACCCCTGTCAGTCCCCCTTGGCGGGGGGGCTGTCGGGGAACCCCCATCCAGCCTCCCTCGCGGGGGGCTGTCGGGGGAACGAAACTATGGCCTTTTTTTTGCAGCTTTTTTCGACAAAAGAGCAAGGTCCGAATTCCGACCTTGCGCCAACAACTCAGGTCCAACCCATTCTTTCGCCAAAAAACGAGCCGGAGTCACAACTAGCCAGATTTGGCGAATGCTGACACCCCCACAAAACCGCTCTCAATTTCATCAAAAACGGGCCACTGTCACGGGCCACTGTCGCGATTCGCCAAATCTGGTGAGTTGCGACAGTGCCACAAAATCGCGCTCGATTTCATCAAAACGGGCCACTGTCACGGGCCACTGTCGCGATTCGTCAAATCTGACGAATTGCGACAGTGCCACAAAACCGCTCTCAATTTCATCAAAAACGGGCCACTGTCGCAACTCGCCAGATTTGGTGAATGCTGACAGTGCCGCTACAGGACGCTCAAAAGCTCCGAATTGGTGGCCCGGGAGCACCCCATGTACAGATGCTTGAGCGTGAAGTGCGGGCTCTCCACGTCATAGAGCCAAACCCGTCCTCTCAGGGTCAGGCCCTGCACCGAAGCATACGTAATCGCGCTGCAAAGCCGCGTGTGCTTCAGCAACTCCGGGCCCGCGAAGCATTGTGCCCGCTCTCCAGGCGCACGACGTCCCCCTCCACGGCTTCCACGGTCAGGAAGGTGCCCTTTTGCACTTTACCACCGGCTCCGATCAAGCGCAATCCCGGCCAGACCCTCATGGTCTGCGGCGCATTCGTCGGCACCGCCCCGCGGGCCTCGTACCGCACCACCAGAGCATCGGCGGGCGCAAGCCTGCGATTCTCCTGCTCGTTGATCTGCAATCGCTTCGCGTGGGAGATGACCAGGCTCACGTCCGGCTCCCCCCGCCTCGCGAAGCGCCGTCGGGCCTCCCGCACCGCATCAACCAGCGGCACCTGCGCCGGCTCGTCCACTTTAAGCCAGGTCAGGAACTCGAAGATCCGCTCGTCGAAGCGCCAGCGCTCCGAGAGCTCGTGGCACCAGCCCCCCGCCAGATCGTGCAGCAGCTGGCTGTCCTTGAGCTCCTTGCAAACCTCCGCCCCCGCGAAGCTGTCCAGCACAGCGGGGAGTTGCCTGAAGTCTCCGATCAATAAGAAGCGAATCTTCTTGTTCATGCTCAAGCAAGCTATGTCAGCCCACAGGGGAGTGTCCAATTGAGTGAGTTCTTCTATGACCAGCCAGGTGGCGCTGCAGTGGCCGTTGCGCACATTCCGCCGCACCCAGTGGTCCGCCGTCTGCGCCCCCAGGCCCACGTTCTGCACAGCCGCGTGGGTCTTCGTGATGATGTGCACCGTGTCCCCGTGCTCCCTCAGAGCCTCGACGATCCTCTTGGCCTGGAAGGTCTTGCCGGTGCCCGGGAAGCCCTTCAACAAAAGGCTCTCTCCGTCCAGGCAGTGCGCCACCGGGTCCTCCACCCGCCGCCACGGCGCCTTCGCCCTGATGGGCTCCGCCTCCATGCTGGGCTCCCGATACTGGCCCTTCAGCCCGGTGACCTCCTCGTAGCGATACACAGGCGTGCCGTCCCGGTGCGACATCTTCAGCAACCGCTCCACGGCGGGCCGGTGCTTCTTGGGGACGTCCTGCATCACAAGACAATCGGTCTTGATGCATTTGAGGTACCGCCGGGGCACCTCCGCCAGCGCCTGGCGGATGCGCGCCACGGCGACGTACTCGGCCCCCATGATGTAGTCGTGCACCGGGCGGTAGCTGCTGTTCGAGAGCAGCTCCGTCACGAAGACGTGGTCCCAGTGCATCCCCCCGGCCGCATCCGTGAAGGTCTGGCGCCAGCTGCACCCCTCCCCATCTACTTGATGATTTGAAGTCTTCATAGAATAGACTAGTTCTAGGTTCCGGGCAAACAGACCCACGAGGCTGTTGATGGCCAGCTTCGCATAGTGCTCCTCGCCCTGCGGCCAATTGCGCTCCATGCGCTGCAGGACCTGCTCGAGGCACTGCTGGTCGACGTGCGCAGTGGCATCGAGGCTCCACTTGAAGTGCTGCCACTGCGCCATCCGCGCCTCGAGCAAATAAGCGCACACGGGCTTGGCGTACCACCCTGGCCCCACGAAGGGAAGGCGATCCAGCACACCCTTGCGGTGGTCGCAGGGCAGGTCGACCCACATGAGGTCCGCCAGCTTGCCCTCCTCCGCGGGGACGATGCAGTCCAGCGGGCAGAAAACGGGCAGCGGGAAGCGGGCGTTGGCCAGGCCGTTCTTGCGGCAGCGGCACACGTCGATGCCCTGGCAGGGTCGGTCGAGATCCCACTTCTGCAGCTGGAAGACCAGCGGCGGCAGCCTGGGCGAGGCCGCGTAGTTCTGGTACACAAACCGACAGAACCGGCTCTCGAGGGTGGTGCTGTGGTTGCCCTCCAGGCTGGTCTTGGTGCGGTGACACTCCAGGCACAGGGCCTGCAGCTCCTGCTGCTGTCCGGAGAAGGACTGGGCCACGGGGATGACGTGATCGATCTCGAAAGTGCCCAGACCTATCGGTGCGCCGCACAGCTTGCACATCCCCTGCTGGCGGGCGAGCAGCTCCTCCCGGCGGCTTCGGGTGTCCTCGCGCTTGCCCTGCAGCAGGTGCAGGAAGACCTCCAGGCTGGCTCCGGCCAGGCGCTGTCCGCGATAGGGCACCCCCAGGCGCTCCGTCCACTGCTGCAGCACCTGCGCATCCTCGCAAAGCTCCCGAATCACGCAGTCCGCCCCGCCCGCAACCCTCAGTCGCAGCGCGGACCACTCGCACAACCCCCGCATGGAAACCTTGGGGTGGTGCCCCTCCGCCAGCAGCTGCGCTCGCACCCCGCGAAGGTCTTCGGAGTAGAAGTATCCCGATTTGATCTCTCCCTCCCACAACTGCCACTCCTTGAACTCCGGCACCGGGTTATCCCGCCTGAGCCGGCGGAAGCGCTGCCGCTGCTCGGACTCGTCGCAGCCGGCCACGGCCCGGGCGCTCCTGTAGAAGAAGGCGTGCCCGTTCCAGGACGTGAAGGCTATAGCCCTCTCCTCCTTCTCCGCTGGTTGGAAGCAATCCAGCAACCGGCCCCTGCAATCGACGTAGAACATGGGAGCGTTGCGCCACACGCAAAAGGTGCGGATCTCTGCGGGGGAGACGCCCCGCTGCTGCCAGTTCCCGGGGCAAATCGAGTTAAAGTCTTCCATGACCTCCTGCAGCGGGAGCTTCAGCAGCTCCGCTATTTGCCTGGGCACACACAGCATGTCCCGGCGCTCCTCAAAAGCGCTGGCCAGGATCTGGTCCCCAGCGAAGAGCTGGTAGCTGACCTCCCGCAGCGCCCCCAAAGGTTGGCGGAGGCGGATCTGCGTGTCCACCCGATTGTCGATAACTTGCATGGAGGAAGATGAGTACGCCCACTCGTTGGTGGGGTGCAGGAAGTAGACCTCCCCGGAGATCATGTAGATGGGTTCGTCGGGCCCCGGCTGCCCCAGCTGCCGGAGCACGGACTCCTTGACGTTGCGGGCGACCTGCGCCTCGCTCCAGGCGTCGTTCTGGCGGGACAGCCCCATCTCCAGAGCAGTCACCGGCAGGTAGTCATGGCGCTCGTATGGGGTGCCGTTCCGGCGGCGGCCCCGGATGATCACGGGCACATGAGCCAGCCACTCCGTGAATTTGTCCTTGAAGAAGGCCTTGCCCAATTTGGTGACATGGTACTGGCCGTTGGCCTGGAGGGAGCGCACGAGCTTTCGAGCGCCCCCCCTGGTGAGGATGTAGTCGTTGGGCCCGTCCCGAATGAGAGGCTGGGACTCGTCGAACTGACGGCTCGGCGGGCGCCGCCCGGTGATGCTGTGGTAGAACTGCCCGGCTCGGGTCAGCTGGCCGTTCGGGCGACTCAGAAGTACGGACTGCAGGCGGTTATCCCTCAGAGGCAGAAGCTGCGAGCCTTGCGCTGAGATCCGTGGTCTGGCCCCAGCGTCGGCTGCATGTCGTATCGCTTCGCGTTGTTGCATCCACGACATGATTTCTGGGAGCCCAGAAAAAAATTCTCGGCTTCCGAACGAGAGTCTGGCATCGAGGCCAAAAAAAAATCTCCAGCCCCGAGCCCCCCGAAAACCCATCAATTCCATCAATTCCATCAATCGCTTCCTCGCGGCGCGAACAGCTCTCCGAGAGTCCGAAAACGGGCTCGAGCGCATCTCGCGAGCTTTCCGTTTACGTCGGAGGCGTTGATATGGTCAAAACAGGCACTTCTGGGCATCAAAACCAGGCGACTCGCCACGATTGATGGGAATTGATATTTCCCCGGCCGAAACATCAATCCCTGTTCGCGCGCCTCGAAGCCCGGAGAACGCGATTGATATTTTGGTTTGGGAAATATCAATTCCCATCAATCACCGCTTTCGAGTCGGTCTGGCTAACTTGTATTGCCATTTCCTGGTCTCTCATAGCCGAAGAGCGCTGCATGTTTTCGGCAAATGGCCTTTCGGGTCGATATCAGTCGTTCCGGCACTGTTTTCAATCCAGAGGAGCCGATTGATGGAATTGATGGAATTGATGGTTTTTTTGGGCCGTCTCGGCTGGCAGATTTTTTTTTGGCGAGACTCTCCGGGCAGATCAGAAGGGGCACCGCTGGGGCTCCTCCTCCTTCAGCATGAGATCCGTGACCTCCACCAAGAGGCCGCACTGGCCGCTCATCATCCAGACCTGCCGGAGCTCGGCGCGCACCTTGCACTCCCGGCTGGTCAGGTCCCCGGGCTCATGCAGCGGCCCTCCCTGGGCGTCCCACAGGCGCACCTGGTCCAGGCACACTTTCAATTTGATGAAGCTGTTGCCTCGGGCGGAGGTCTTCAGGCAAGAGACGAAGCGGCTCTCCGTGTCCTGCGTGGTGAGCATGCGGCCGAAGAGCTTCGGGTCCGCCATGGAGCGGCTGGCCAGCTGGGCCACCAGGGCCTTCTCGAAGCCGGCCAGCTCCTCCTTCGCCGCCTCATTGGGCTCCAGGCACAGGGGCAGCCTCCTGGCGTCCTCGCCGTTGTAGGCCGTGGGGTGCCACAGAATCCGGATCCAGTCGCACTGCCAGACCGCCGGGCCGCCGTCCTCCGCACACACCGGGAAGTACTTGCCGCCCTTCGGGTTCGCTAACAGGTCGCCGAGCTTGATCGCCATGCTTGGCTTGCTGCTCATCCTCCCTTTTCTCCCCCCAATAAAAAAAATGCCGCCGGCTGAACGCACCTTCTCCCCCATGTTGCCGGGGGAGTGCCTGTGCGCAACCGTAGCCCTGGTGGGGGTCTTCGTGGCCCTGTGGCTCCTGTCCTGCCCTGGTGCGCCGCCGCCCGGCCACCACCACCCCATGCGGCTGCGGGGGCCGTGGCACGAGGGGAACATCACGTAAATGTGCTACGAGTGCTACAGGGCGCTTTGGTTAAATGGGAAAGGTGAAGCTCTTTCCGAGCGCAAGCTACGACGTCAAGCAGCCGCGAGATCAGGTGGTCTGCAGGACGCCCTCGAACGGCATCCTCTGCGCGCCGTCCGCATCCGGGAAGACCGTTCTCCTCGTGTCAATGATACTGGAGCAATACAGGGGCTGCTTCGAGCGCGTGTACATCCTGAGCCCGAGCATTGACATGGACCCCCAGTGGGAGCCCGTTAAGGAGTACATTCGTAAAGACCTGGGAGTCAACACGGACCGCGAGCAGTGCTGGTGGGACGACTGGGACGAAGCTGCGCTCAGGCAAATCCTGGCCCAGCAGAAGAAGATCACCCAGCAGTCGAAGCAACTGGGCATGAAGAAGCTCTACCAGGTCCTGATCGTGATCGACGATCACGCGGATAACCCGGCCGTGCACCGCAAAACCGGTGATGGGATCCTGGACACTCTTTTTATTAGAGGGCGACACTACTGCATCAGCACCTGGGTGTCGACACAGAAGCTGCGGCTCATGAGCAGCGCCGTGCGCGTCAACACCATGTTCTATTGCGTCTTTCGCTTGCGCAACCAGCTTGAGTTGGATGCTCTGGCGGAGGAACTGAGCGCAATGCTCCCGAAGGACGTTTTGTACGGCATGTATCAGGAGGCCACCAGGGAGAAGTACAGCTTCTGGTACGTCGATATGCGAAAGCCAAAAGAGGACATGTTTTGGGTGCGCTTCGATCGCAAATTCCTCGTAAACGATGGGGAACCTGCTGAGCCAAGTGGTGGGCAAGCTCCTGGGGGGCGGCCCGATCTGCGACAGTGAGTGCTCGAACATCCACTGCTGCTCGAGCTCGCAACGGGTCGTGGACCCCAGGTGGCCCTACCCGGAACGGGTGCGGCAGGTCAGCGAGTCCTCCGACAAGTCGACGGGGCGGAGCTTGTTCCGCCGTAGAAGAAAGATGAGCTGTTCCATCTACGTGGACTCCCGGAAGCGCACTGCGGGGGACGACAGCAGCTTCACGTACGACCTGGGGGAGACCCTGCACCTTCAATCCGGCGCCAAGCTCTCGATCTTCAAGTTTCGCGTGGCCGACGCCTTCCTGTCCACGGACAGGGGCCAATACCTGTTCTGGCGGGACACCGCCCTGGGCACCCTGAACTGGGCCACGCTCCCGGTCGGGGCCTACACGGGGGCGCGGCTGGCCGCCTGGATCAGTAGCAACTACGCCTCGGCGACCTATGTCCCAGAAACGAACGAGATCGGCGTCGCGTTTGATGGGAACAGGGTCGTGCTCAACGACCAGGAGCTCCGGGAGCTCTTCCCCGACGCCGCGAGCTACCCCGCGGGCGCCACGCCCAGCCGGCCGCTCTCAATCAACCACCTGTTAGGCCCCAGCTTCATCGACGGCGCGCTCCAGATCTTCACGTTTGTGACGATGGCGCCCTACAATGAATTATACCTGCGCTGCTCCACGCTGGCCACCGCGGCCGACATCAAGGGACAGCTGGGTTCCGACATTTTATGCAAAGCAATCATCGACAAAGGCGTCGGGCATATCATGCAAACGAGAACAGACGAGGGGCATTTCGTGAAATTACACGGCCCGATTACCCTGCGCACTTTGCGGTTTCGCTTGACAGATGTAGACGGCAACACGGTTAATACTCGCGGAACTAGCGTTTCTTTTTGCGTGTTCCTTGAATTCGAAAACTAATATGTTTATTCATAGGAAATGGCCGAGAATGCGGAGCCGTCGGCTCCCAACCCTGCAGAGCTTGCTTCAGAGCCTGCGCCAGAGCCTTCGCCAGAGCCTGCGGCAGCTGCAGAGCAGCCTGCTCCGCAACCCGTGCCCGCACCGGTGGCCGAGCCCCCCGCCCCCAAGCGCCGAGGCCGTCCGCCCGGCTCCAAAAACAAACCGAAACCGCCCAAGACGGTGCCCGCCGAAGAGGCCGTCCCAGCACAAGCTCCCGAGCGTGCTCCCACCGATCCTCCTCCAACGCGAGCAGTTCCTGCGGAGCCGCAGCCCGAGCCCGCGCAGCCGTTGGAGGCTCCGCAGCCCCCCGCAGAGCCTGTGAGGATGACACCAGCACAGGAGCGTGCCCTCCGCTACATGCAGCGCCAAGATCGATACATGGAACTGCTTGCACGAAACACTCATGAACTGTAAAGGAACGATGATGCCCCTCGAGCGGCGGAACGAACCCTTCATGCTTCGGCAGTTCCACAAGATGTATCCCAGCTATAACATCAATCCCCTTCTCCGGAGAAGGCACCAGCAGCTCGTCGAGGCGCAGGCCTTCAACGAGTGGCTCTCCAACCGCCGGTTGCGGCAGGAAGGCGAGACCTACGCCGACGAGCTCGGTCGCATGACTGAGGCGGTCAACCGCCGCATCCCGCAACTGCGCTATGCCCCGGCGGAGCGCCAGGGCGTTCACAGGATGGCAAGGGACGTGGCCGCAGGTAGAAACACCAGCGACTCCCAAGTGTATGGCGGGCTATTGTGAGATGAAGCTGGATCTGCAGCTCGCGAAGCGCGACGGCATGTGGCTGCTGGAAAACCCCGAGGCGGAGATCCCGCTGGCCTACGACCACGAGCTGGCCGACGAGGACGGCCAGGAAATCCTGCGGCTGCTGGGTCGGCGGTGGGCCCGGCCCCAAAGGGTCCTGGTGCGCTACGACCCAGAGACCAAGACGGTGCTCAGCTACCTGTGCGAGATCGTCCAGCGGGCTTCCGAGCGCAGCTACCTGGGCAAGCGCGGCCTTCACATAAATGTACGCGAGCCTGGCGGAGCAAGCTTCTGAGAGCGACTGGAGCCAAGAGGAAAGGGACCAGTGGTACAAGGAGCGCCCAAAAGACGAGGAGTACTACCGCATCCAGCGGGAGCTCCTCCAAAAGGGCCTGACCCGCAAGGCCAAGCTCGTGAAGCTCCCGCCGCACCAGGAGGGCGAGCCGGGATTGTGGGCCATCGGCCTCGAGGGCGCCTCGCCCCTGAAGCTCCCGACGGCCGAGCAGCACCCGCTGCACGTCAGCCTGGCTTTTGACGACGAGCTCTCCGAGGAGCAGCTCCAAGCCCTGCAGGACGAGTGGGGCTTGGAGCGCGAGACGACCCTGCGCTTCCACAAGTTCACGAGCGGCGGCAGCGGCGAGCTCTCCCTGAAGTCGGACCCCGTGGCCAACTCGGACAGCGTCTGGAAGGCCCGGGAGAATAGCTACTATGGCCAGCGACGGCCGCTGCACATCAGCTTCTAAGTAAAACATGGAGGAGCGCAGAAGCAATGGCTTCCGCGTCAAGCCCAGCTTTGGTCAGGTCCTCGGCTACATAGCTGAGGGCGAGCCCCTCGACATTCCCCTTCCCAGCCGCCAGGCGAGCATCTACACATCCAGTCACTTCTACCTGGATGATTACCCCAATGCTCCGGAGCCCATCTCCGACGCACCGATGCCGCACACCACAATCAATCCGGCGGCCGCCTTCGAGACAGCGGACGAAGGTTACAGCGGTACTCCGTTTCCCCGCCCGCCAAGAGAGTTCACCAGGCCCTCCTTCCTGCCCGACTCCGACGACGGAGGCAGGGATCCAGGGCAGGCCCTGCGCAACGACGGGCTCGATGCACCGAGGCCGCCGACGCTCGGAGGCCGCATGAGGGAGTCGGGCATTCAAGCCGCGGAAGCGATCATCGCCGGAGGGGCTGCGGGCGCCGCGGCGGCGACCCGAAGCGTGGCCGAGAACCAGACCTTCAACATTTTGCGGGGAGGAGGCGACTGGCTCGACAGAACCCTCAGGATCCCCAGGAGGCCGCCGGGACTGGCGCCGCCCCCGGACGAGGTTGCCCCGCCTCAAATCATCGGGAGGCCCAGCGAGGTGGAGCCCCTGCTCGAGCGAGCCGGGCAGAGAGCCGCGGAGGTGGAGCGGGCGGCCGCCCAAGACATCGAGGCTTTTGCGTCGCAGCAGGTGGCGGAGGCAGAAGCGGCGGAAGGCTTCGCTGCTACGGCGGAGGCTGCGGCGAGCGCTGCCGAAGCAGCAACCGCGGCGGAAGCGGGTGGAGGAGCTCTTGCGCTCCTGGGCGAGGGAGCCCTGGCAGCGGCGGGGACGGTGGGCGCGGCGACGGGAGGGTTGGCGGTGGCTGCTGCAGGTGCAGCCTTGGTCGGAACCGCATGGGCCATCGAGGGAGGCTTGAACGCGGCCTCCGCCCTCACGGGCTGGGGAGCGGCCACGGGCGGCGGCACGGACTCAGACGCCTCGCGGCCGAGCCAAACCACGGACCTTGCGACCCTGAACGGCATGCAGGCGGGCGCCGTCGACCACTACTTCATCCAGGAGCAGCGCCGGCAGCAGCCCGCGCGGCGACCCCAGGTCTTCCCGCTCAGCGACACCGACGAGGAGCCGCGCCCCCAGCCGCAGCAACGCATCGTCGCACGACCGGCGCGCCGGTCCAGGGCCCAGGCCCAAACCCCTTTTGGCCTCAACAACATCCCGATCCCTGTGTCTTCCGGCAGCGACCGCTCCCGCGTCAGCCGGCAGTCCCGCGGCGACCGGGGACCCCTCGGGACCCAGCCGTCCTTCGACGCCCTTCGCCAGGCGAGCGAACCGGAAGCTGCGTAAGTATGTAAAGAGAGATGGAGCAGGTTACGCAAGCCGTCAGCGACGAGCTCGTGGCCTCGCTCGACTACAAGCTGGCCACGGGCAACACCAATTACATTCAGAGTCGCAAGAGCGTGCAGTACTTTCCGTCGTCTTTGAGCACTTTTACGCCGAGCACGTCGCGGGTGTGTCGTATACCGATCACAAGCGGGACCGATTTCGTTGATCCTACATCGATTAAGCTGGCCTTCACCTTCCGGAACACGGACGGCTCCAGCGACATGCTCTGCGGCTCGCCGGACCCCTCGTGTTTCATCGAAAGGGTCCAGCTCTTCGCCAACGGGCAACGGGTGGAAGACATCAGCTACTACGGGCGCAGTTGCTTCATGTATTCGCTACTGAAGCCGTCCGACTGGTGGACGGAGCTGCACTGGGAGGGCCTCCCGGTGGACGCCGGCGGCTGGGCGCAGCCGGTGCAGCCAGGACAAAAGCGCGATGTGCTCATGCACCCGCACCTTCTGGGCATGTTCAACTGCGGGAAACTATTACCAAGTCAATTAAATCTCGTCCTGGAGATAGAGTTCGCTGAACCCGAGATGGCCATGCGCGCCGGCGTGGGCTCCAGCCTGTCGTATCAGATCGAGAACGTGCACCTTTTGGCCGACCAGGTGACCCTTGATAGTGCCCTCCGGGAGAGCTTCGAGCGCATATTGTTGTCCAACAGATCGCTGATTTTCAGCTTCCCGAGCCTCCACGTGCAGCAGTCCTCGATCCCGGCGGGCTCGACGAGCTACAATATCACCGTCGCGAGAGCGTTTACCAAGATGCTGGGAGCCTTTGTGCACTTCAACAAGACCGGGGAGAACCACGTTTCCAACTTCGAGTACCCCGGAGAGGCCTTCCCGAACGTCTCGGCGGCCACGGTCATGGAGGGCCAGCTGCAGCTCGGGGCCATGCAATTCCCCAGAAACAGTGTCAAAAGCATCGCCGAATACCACCACTTCCTCGCGATCATGGCGGGCACTTATGACTCAAAACTGAGAAATATGCGCCTCCCGAACTATGATAACACGCACTTCATTGCCGCGTTCCCCACGGAGCGTGTACCCAAGCACCCCACCAGCGGTTTGTCGACGCGCTCCGGCGACCTGTGCCGCTTCACCTTCAAGCAAATGCTCGCGGACCGCGTGGACCAGTGCTTCGTTGGCCTCGTATCGCTCCAAATTTGCACTCTTTCAGGCTCCGGCGTCTCAGTCCTCGACTGATGATATTGGCGTTTTGAGCGATTTGTTTCACCTTTTTTGCCCTCTTCGAACACCGCTAGCCTGGACCGGCGGCGCAGAGCCCGGGGGCACTAGATAAATGTCACTCTTTCCCTCTACCCTCACTGGAAGGATCCTGGACGACGGCGTCACGGAGCCGCCGGTCATTGAATTGCAAGGCATCTCCGCTGGGCAGCTGGCGACGGTGCTCACAGCCTACACCCCACAGACGGAGCACACGGCAAACACCGCGGCCATCGGAGTCAACGCCGCCGCCATCGCGGCGCTGCAGGGCCAGGTGGATGCCCTGCCCGCAGCTCCCGATCTAACCCCTTATGCTCTGGCCGCGGACCTCGCCGCCGCCGAGGGCTCCATCCTCGCCAACGCTTCCGGTTTGGTGGCCGTGAACACCAGCCTGACCCAGGGCCTGGCCACCAAGGCAAACCAGTCGGCCCTGGATGCTCTCGAGGTCCAGGTCGATTCAAAGAGCACGCCGGCCAGCGTGGACCTCAAGCTAGCGAACCATCCGACCACGGCAGCGATGAACAGCACCGTGACCAGCGCCAACAACGCAACCCTGGCCACCGTGGCCGCAACCTATGCGCTCAAAAGTGTCGTGGACCAGCTGGCCCTCGACGTCGCCGCCCGGCAAACAGCGGCCGACGTCAACCAGGCCATCGCCACGGCGCTGCTCCCCATGGCCAGCACCAGCGACCTCACGGCTGCTGTGGCTCTCAGAACCACGCCGCTGGACGTGGACACCAAGATCGCCAACGCCCTGCTGCAGTACGTGCAGCAGACGGCCCTGGACGCCGCACTGGCGCTGCGGGACGGCCGGCTCGACGCCGCCGAGGCGCTGCTTGCAGCTCTGCAGGGCGCCGGCTACCAAACGAGCGGGGACCTGACCACGGCGTTGCTCGGGTACGTGACCCAGGGCGCTTATGATGCCGGCCAGGCCCTGCAGGACAGCCGGCTGGACGCCGCCGATGCAGCCATCCTGGCGCTGCAGAATGCCGGGCCCTTCGCCACCAGCGGGGAGCTGACGGCCCTGCAGGTCTCGCTGCAGTCCGCCATCGACGGGCTGCTCGCGGAAATCGCCACGCTCGGCGGCGCCACCAATCTCGTCAACGCTCCTGCCTGGCAGGGCGAGATCACTTGGGACCTGCTGGCCGGCACAAATCAAATCCGCAACTTGCACGCCACGGGTCCCCTGAGCATTGCCCTGGCCAACGATGACTGGACCCTGTCCTTCGCCTGCGACGCCTACTCCAAGGCGGAGGCGGATGCCTTGCTGGCGCCCAAGGCCAGCGAGTCCTGGGTGCTCGCCACGCTCGGCAGCTACTACACGGTCCTGGAGACCAACGACGCCATCACGGCGGCCCTGGCCAACCACTTCACGCGGGCTGAGGCCACCGCGAATTTGGTGGCCGCCATCACCGAGTGCAAAGGCTACACGGACACGTCCTTGCTGGATTACAGCGACACCGCTGCGATGAACCAGGCCATCGCCGATGCCCTGGTGCCCTACGGGACCATCGTCCAAAGGGACGCCGCGATAGCTGCGGCGCTCGCGAGCTACTACACGTCGGCGCAGACCGACAGCGCCATCGCGGCGGGGCTGGCCACCATCGACCTCAGCCCCTACTGGACGATAGCTCAAGTGCAGGCGGCCATCACGGCTGCGCTCGTGCCCGTCACCCTGAGCAACGGCCAAACCTGGAACGGCGGGGCCACCTTCAATTTGCTCCGGGGCACGAATGTGCTCCGGAACATTTCCGTGGCGGGCGCCCTGACGGCGACCTTCCAAAACCTGGACGACACCATCCTCATCGAGTCGGACTCCTATGCGCGCGGGGAGACCTACACGCAGCTGGAAACGGGAGCCGCCATCACGGCGGCCCTCGATGCACTCAACCTGACCCAGTACCGCACGGAGGCCCAGGTGCTGGCGCTCATCGCCGGCGAGCTGGTGCCCTACTGGGACCAAAGCGAAGTGTCCAGCTACGTTGCGGGAGAGCTGTCCAACTTTGCAACGAACGCCTCGGTTTCCTCGGCCATCAGCTCGGCCCTGTCGAGCTATGATGACAGCGGGGCCGTCGATTCGAAGATCGTCACGGCTCTCCTGGACTTTTCGACATCCGCAGAGGTCACACAGGAGATCGCCGATGCCCTGAGCAACGTGGACCTGTCCGGCTACTACGACCAGGCCCAGACGCAGGCCTACGTGGCCAACGAGCTCCTCTCTTACTACCCCAGGACCGAGCTGGACAGCCAGCTCACGGCCACCTTCCTGCAGTACTGGACGTCGGGGCGCACCCAGACCGAGATCGACGATGCCCTGGCCGGCTCCGGCTTCCTCACCCAGGCGCAGGCCGACACCCGCTACTTCGCGGTCAACGCCAACAACAGCTTCGAGTCCCTGGTGCGCACCAACGTGACGCCCCCCATGATCAAGGCCCTCCTGCCCCGGGCGCCCCTGGGAGCCTCCACAATCCTCTCGGACACCACACTCGAGCTCACCTGCGACGCCTACACGAAGGCGCAGTCGGACGGGCGCTACCTGCTCAACAACAACTTCGGGCCGCTGGACGCCCGCTACTTTCCCAACAATCCCTCCGTGGCGGAGGGCAACGGCATCTTCCACCTTGTGCAAAAACAATTCTCGCCGCACATCGTGCGCAGCCTGCTTTTCAGGTCGCCCCTCACGGGAGCGGCGATCTTGGGCAACGGCAGCGTGCTCGAGGTCGAGGCGGACTGCTGGAGCAAGTCCCAGAGCGACAGCCGCTACCCCCTGGTCGCCACCTTCAACAGCCTGGGCTCCCAGGTCACCTCCATCGACACCCGCGTCACGGCCCTGGAGAACACCACGGTGCCGGACCTCGACACTCGAGTCACGACTCTGGAGAACAGCGGCGGGGTCGCCCCCACCGCGGACTTGACGGTCAACTCCCTGACGGCCACGAGCTTCGTGGACGCACCCGAGCTCCGGAGCTCGGCGGGGGACCTGCAGGTCCAGAATGCACTGGTCACCATCCGCAAGGAGGACGGGGCGCTGCTGGCCTCCTTCGCCGACGGCGGCATCAGCATGGACCGAGATGTGACCGTGGCCGCGGCCAGCACCCTCAACGCAACCACGGCGGACTTCGCCCAGTTCTTCGTGGGCAGCACCGCCGCCACGGGAGCCTTCAACACCAGCTCCACGATCGCGGCCACGGGCCTCATCTCCGCCAACGGCGGCCTGGCCGTGGCGGGCACCACCACCTCCGACAGCGTGGAGCTCACCACGGAGCTGCGGAGCCCCATCGTGAAGGCCCGGCCCACGGACGACTACCTCACCATCACCGGCGGCACCCAGGGCATCTACGTGAACACGGGGGCGGTCTACATGGGCGGTGCCCTGGTGGCGGACCCCGGGCTCGTGACGACCAGCAGCTGGCTGCAGCTGGTTGGCGGCACGCAGGGCGTGCAGCACCAGTGCGAGAGGATGCAGGTGACGGGCAATCAGTCCATCGTCACCGCCGAGGTCGAGAACACCTCGGCCACGGGCTTCGCCAGGCTGCGGCTGCTGGCCAACGGGGGTTTGGGCGGTGCGGACCTGGAGGTGGCCTCTACCGGCGGCTGCACCCTGGCGAGCATCAACCAGACCATCAGCTTGACGAACGTGAGCGGCGGCTTCAGCAGCGCCAATGTGATCATCTACCCCCAGAGCAACCCGTCGCTGCCCGGCTGGATGGTGGCCACCTACGGCTTCACGGAGCTCTCGGATCGGAGCGTGAAGACCAATGTGCGGACGCTGAAGCACCGGGACATGCGGGAGATCTTCGATGCGGTGGAGGCCAAGATCTACGACCGGTCCGACAGCGGGCAGAAGGACCAGGTGGGCTTCATCGCCCAAGAGGTCCAGGCGGCCGGGAAGCTCGGCCCCATGTTCACCCACGAGACGGACGAGGGGCTGCTGACGTTGAACTACCAGCGCATGGTGGCCGTGCTTTGGGGCACGGTGAAGGAGCTACAGAAGCGGGTCGACAAGCTCGAGAAGAAGAAGGGGCGCAAAGGCGACTCGGATTGAGCCCGAAAGGGCTATTCTTCTCGATCATATCTCCGCAGATGGTCGAGAATAATAGCGGTTTTGGGTGCGTTTTGAGGCCTTTTGAGTCCCGAAAGGGCTATTCCTCTCGATCGCCTTTCTACAGGCAATCGAGAGGAATAGCGGTTTCGGGTGTGTTTTGGGCCCCGAAAAGGCTATTAGCCCAGGGTGCCTTTCCACAGGCGGGCTGGGGTAATAGCGGTTTCCGAACCTTTGTGTGCCCCAAAAAAGCTATTCCTCCAGGCCATCTGCTGAGATATGATCTGGAGGAATAGCATTTAAATGGCAGAGGACGGGGCAATGGAGCTCTTAGGGAGGCTGGCTAGAGACTTCAACGTCAGAGACCCTCGAAAGCTCTACCAAATCGCTCGACGTGAGTTTCCGGAGCGGCGGGACCTCACGAGTGCGCGGGCCCAGGCGGCATTGCGCAGCGACGTGGCGCGGCAGGTGCTCGCACCGAAGCCGCGGAGTCTGGGGAAGAGTGCGGCGGAGGGGCCGAACGACCGTTTGCAAGCCGACCTGATCGATTTCAGCCAGAACACCCGGAGCCGGAACAAGTTCGGCCTGGTGGTCACGGATGTCTTCACGAGGGAGGTGGCGACGAAGGCCCTGCCCGACAAGCGGGCGGAGACGGTCACCCGGGCGGCGGCGGAGATCATCCCCGAGCTGGTCCAGGACGAAACCAACGTCGTGGTCACGACCGACATGGGGAACGAGTTTCGGGGTTTGGAGGCGGCGCTGCCCGGAGGCGCGGTGCACCGCCAGAAGGACCCCTCCGACCGCAATGCGACGGCGGTGGTGGACCGGGCGATTCAAACTTTGAAGAAGGATCTGGCGGGCAAGGTGTCCCGGGACGGTGGGGGCTGGGGCGACCATGTGGAAGAGGCGGCGGAAGCCTACAATGCCCGCCCGCATGCGGCCGTGACGGTGGCCCCCGAGGATGTGGAGACGATGCCGGCCGCGAGCTTCCGGGTCTACCAAGACACTGCGGCGAAGTTCAAGCACAACGACGAGCTCACGAGGAGCCGTCAGCGGCGGCTCGAGGAGGCGGGGGCGTTCCGGGCCCCCACCAATGCAGCGAGGAGCTTCCAGCCCCAGTACGGGGCGGTGCGGGAGGTTTCGAGTTACGACTCGATGACGGTGCGGGCCACGGACGGCTCGCAGACCCTGCTGAAGCATGCGCTTCCGGTGCCCCGCGGCTCCGCGGAGCCTACCCTGAGTCTGCTGTTTACCTAATTTTACACTTTGGCTTGATTTACTGTAAACGAAGGATTTAGTGTAAAATGACCAAATTTACGTAAATTTTCTGGTGAGCTAAAAACATGACAAAACACATAAAAACATTATGCAAACACAAACATGGAACTCATATTTGCGGCTGCAAACTTAGACACCACATGTAAAGGATTTAAAAAAATCACCGGCATGAGTTTGTTTTGCTCTGCAATCGCAGACACCACATGTAAAGGATCCACAGCAGAAGTAAGGACTTTTCCGAAAATTCGCAGGCCCAAAGCCATAAACTAACCAAAGAGAATCCATGCAGATTGCTTATAAGATCCACACCAGTATATACGACAACTGTGATTCAAAAGCCCAAACAAAAGACCAGGAGCACCACATATAGCAGAGAGACACTCTTTTTTTTCGCGACAGAAAAGAAAGAAGCTCTCACGATCGCCCAACTTTGCCCCGCAGAAACAAAAGGTGCCTCTCTTTGAGGGCAGCCTTTTTGGAAGCATGCCAGTGCTTCACCCCTGCCAAACAACTCTTCCATAGAATCTGCAGGCGATGCATCGTCGTCTCTCCCTTGTAGCACCAGACCATCGACGGATGAATAAAACTGCTGAGTAGGAGACTATGCAAAACGAAGTGGGTCTTACTTGTGAGATTGAAGAGCTTCTCCCCCGTCCCTTTGTAGTGGGCTTGCAGGCTGCTGTGGAGCTGTGCCATTTGGCAACCGAGCTTGAAAGCCAGGTTTGCTTGCTCCTCAGGTAAAGCCAAGAAGCCGTACCGTGGCCCATAAGCTTCCAATATTTCAGCCAGCTGCAGGTTCAACCGCAAAAAGAGCCGGATTTGCTTGTGTTGATAGATACCCTCGTCCATTTGCTCTTCGAATAGAGCAAGAATTGCACTGTCCAAAGATTGAATATCGGAAGCTCTTCCTCTCATCTTGGGGAATCCTTTTTTTGGTTGTATCATTGTAAGTTTCAGAAGTCGCTGGCGGAATGTGTATCTGGTTTCGTTGTCTCGCTGGTACTTCTTGATGAAGGAGTCGCAGTATTTCAAATTCGCCAAGATACTCCCACCCAAACAATCGTGGACCACGATGCTGAGCACGGAGCCATAAAAAAACTGTATCCACCCCAAAAACATACAATGCATATAGTCCATCGTGATACAAAGTCCCGAAAAGCCAGGTAAAGAATACAGCTGGCATGATGGATTCCAGTGGGATCTCCAGTTGGTGGTGGTGAGGCACGAGGCTTGCCACGGCGAATTTGCACGATTGTCCATCCATGTTAGTGGTCCTTTGAAGGCGGCCCGACAAAGAGCACAAGGTTTGCTGTGATTGCTCCATCGTGGAACCTCCAGCCATTTCGCATAATAATCCAAGTCGCCAGCCATTTGAACCAGGACACCATAATATCCTCCGCATAGGTCGGTTCCCGCTCGTTCGCCCTCCTTTGTACTGGCCCCATACCTCTGTGCCGTGTAACAAACATTTTCTTACTTGTGAGACAGGTTCATATATATCTACATATATATATCTACATGTGGTGAGAGGGTTTTTTACGTATACTGTGTGGTGATTTTTCTCACATCCGGTTCGTGCTGCTTTGGGATTCCACGGGTCCGTGGTTTTGTGGCTTATATATGTTTATACGATATTATATACTGTGTATATATATATATATATCATCACCATCAAGGAAGCTGTTGGGTTAGGGTTGGATTTGAGAACAGGGCTCTCATACATAGGGTGTGTATGTATATAGTCACATATCTAAAACAGGACCCACATCATAAAAAATCAAGAAAGACAAAAAGGCTTACAGCTTATAGGGTTCCCACAGGGTCCTAAAATGTAAGGGTTTCCAGATTTCTGGCACATGTGTACATATACAACAACACACCAGGCTGCTTCTTGCCTTGCCAATCCCGAGCAGGCCATTTACCGGTGTAAAGAATGTTGAAAGACCAATACATCACTTGCCAAAAAGTTTCCATTGTCCCAGCCCCCTCGCCGCCAGCCGGAATAATGAACTTCTCAAAAACGCCCCAAATGTAGAGGTTGCAATCGGCAGCAGATCGGCCGGCCGCTGTGGCCATCAGCGATACCCATGAAAAAGCCAAAACACTGCGAGCCCATATCTTGCCCACTCCAAAAACAGGAACTTCGTCGCCGTGTATGCAAAGGGGAATAGCCCTTTGCATCCAATTAGCTCGCGATTTTACCGCATGATTTGACATGCAAGGGTGTCCATTGAACGATCTCCAAAACCGAGGCAAAGCCTCCGCATCAGGCAACACAGAAGTAATCCATCCAGTCGTCGTCTTCCAAAGGTGGTGCATAATCTCGTGCGGAAGCAATATCATGGAAGTCGCCGTGCCTTCGACTTGTCCTGCTAAGGGGATATTAAATTCTGTCGGCATCGGAAGATTGGACTGCTGGGCCAAGTGGTTGTCAATAGAAGATTGCAAATTTTTTCCATGCTTCACCTTGCTGAGCCTGTCCAAATCAGGAAGAATTTTCCCGTCCCTTGCATTTCTAATATCGGCAGCCGCTGCAACTGCAATTGCATGAATCATAGAGGCCGACAGGAGGCCTTGTGCCAAATACGTCATCAGCAAATCGTGCAAAGAACTTGAGGTGGACTTCTCACTCACCGCCTGGCCCAATCTCTGTTGGACCCCACCCTTTCGTCGCTTTCGCTCGGGCCCTGCATCCTCCATGGTACCTTCTCTCCATATATAAATAAACAGAACAGCACCTTTATGCAAAGTTGGTGTTTGTTGCCAGCTGAACTTTTGTGCCTTATTTCATACAGTGGTTTGTTCGCTATAGCCATAAAACATTTTATAAGGACGGGACACACATGGTCAGACACACCGAGCATTGAGGCTGAGGCTTGTGAGCAAGTTATACATATATGTGTGGGCACCAAATATACTATACAAACAACAACAGAAAGCTTTTGCCCCAACCCCGCAAAACCCAAACCCCCTAAACCACACGGTCCACTGCCCCTCAATCTGGACGAAACAAATCTTGTGAGGGTTTATATATAAGGTTCAGGATTTAAGGGTTTATAGAGGGTTCAGGGTTTGGGGTTACGAAGGTTGTGTTGTGAGCTTCACAGGGTTTTGGAGGTATGGACTTTCATGGTTGATTCAATGCTTGAGGTTCGGAGGTATAGCTTTACACATGTGTGCACTCACACATGCAAAGCAGGCTACAACAACACCATCGGTGTTATATATACTCTAAAATTGAAGCTGAAAGTCACGAAGACCAACACCCCAACATGATTCAAAAGGTTATAGTTATACACGTCGTTGCTCACATGTAAAAATCACCAGAAAAGCGCCAAATCTCAAGCTCTCATCATCGCCGTTGCTTTTTTCTCTCATCGCCAAAACTCAGAATCGCCGTTTGCACCACATAGAGGCGACAGCTCCGGAACTGCACACATTCAAAATCTGTCTAGCATCCTTTTTTGGCTCGGACAGTCAACTTGGCTTTCACGGCTGCCATTTGTTCTTCGAGATGAGTTGCTACTCGCCCGGACTCTCTCATGGTCTTGGAATATGATGAGACCGTGATCGGCCCGTCCTCATTCTCATCCTCGTACTCGTGCCACGAGAGAAGGTGCTCAAGTCCCTGCTTCGATTTTGTTGCTTGTTGGACGATGCTCTTCCTTACAGCTGTGGGGTCTCACACAGGTTTCGGTGTTCGGGCACTGGGTTTACTTGCGAGAGAAAGCACAACACTTTGGTTACATGCGACTGTTGTTGAAGAGACTACTTTTACGAGTTAAAGTTTGTGCTTTACTTGCGAAGACAAAGGTTGAAGCCTCCATGTATTTACTTACGAGTTAAATTGGTGACTTTACTTGCGAGGATAAAAAAGTTGAAGCTTTTGGCAAGGTTGTTTCAGGAATACAAAACCAGTCCAAGTCGCACACTCTGGTACATGTCCTTGTCCTGCTTCTCATCCACGGAAGCAACCAACTTTCTGCCCTCGACAAGGATCTTATTGTAGGCCGCGATCGCCTTTGTAAGCTGCCCATCTGCTGCCTTCCACAGCTTCTCCGTCATGTTCCTGCTGGCGGCCACGGTACCATCGCAGATTGCGAGCTGCTCTGAGTCATTTGTCAGAGCTCTCTGGGGCTTTGCTTTGCCCTCGCTCTTCTCCTCAAACAAACCAATCCTCCAATCCTTGGACTGCTTCTCGAAGAACTTGGCCTCGCCATCCTTCGCTTTGGCATCGGAGCCCATGGAAAACTTCTTCTCCTTCCCTGAAGTGGAGTTGTGCACATCCTCGGACCACATGTAACGATCGGGTCCGTTCTTGGAACGGACAGCGATGATCTCGCCACTCTCGAGTGCGGCTTCGAACTGCTCATTGCTAAGATTGAATTTCCCCTGAAGCAAGATTTTGCCCAGGGTTTTCTTCTTGTTGGTCGCCTCGGACTTCGTGTAGTTCTCCTCGCTCCACCCACAGAAGAAAAGACAAGCCGAAGGGGTTTAGGGTTCAAGCTTAAGGGTTTGAGGCTTGAAGGTTTTAGGGTTCAGGGCTTCGTCGTTTGAGGCTTTGGGGTTTGGGGTTATATATATAATATATATATATATATATATATATATATATATAGGTGCACAGGTTCAGGGTTTAAGGTTTGGGGTGCACGAAGGGTTGTGGTCATCATTATTATACGTATAGTATAGCAATTATATATAATATATATTGTATGGGAATGCATTTATAGAGTGTTTTTAGATATGCATATATGGTATAATAAAAATAAATGTAGTAGAGCCCTCTATAAACAGTTAGAACTACAAAACAAAAGCCGGTGGGGTCCAGAGTTCAAGGTGTATGGGGTTGAAGGTTTTAAATTTTCTAAAGGTGTAAGGCTTATGCAGGCTTTAGGGTTCATGGCTTCGTAGTTTACATATAAGGTTTAAGGGTTGTGGTGTATTAGGGTTTCAAGGTTTTGCTCATTGTAAAACTATAGCTATAAGCTGGACCTATATATACTATAGATACTTTATACACTCCCCGACTTCGCCTTCGGCTTCGAAGTGCCTCTCCACTTAAGGAAGCGAGCACACCTTGAAATCACCCCCGATACCCATCTTTTCGTCGTCACCTGCATGGAGTGGAACATTGGTTTGGCAAAGTTGAGAACCAGGCTGGTGTCAACACCGGATCGTCGGTCGATAGCATTGTTGATAAGCTCCCGCTGTCTCTGCCGCTTGCCCGTTTTCATCTTCTGGGACTTCTCCCATGCATCTTCGAGCCATTCTGGCAATGACCCGTCCTTTAGCAGGCTCATGAACTTGTGCTGCTTGCTGCGGTCCATCTTCCCCGAGTCCTTCGCCGGGTCTTCCATGGCCAGCACCTCGTCGTCTGTGGGTGTCTCCTCCTCTGGCTGCTCTTCGGCGGCATCCTCCACCTCCTCGAATCCATCAGCCCAGTTGTCCTCCAGCTTCCGCTTCTTGTTGTTGTCATTCTGCTTGGGAGTGTTTTTGCTGCTGCTGCTGCTACTGGGCTTGCTTCCTTTCTCTTGCTCCTTGCCCTTGTTCTCCTTCTTGTTCTCGTTCTTGTTCTTCTTCTCCTTGGCTGGGGCCTTTGCTTCGGCCTTTGCTTTGCCCTTTGCTTTGGCCTTTGGGGTGCTCTTTGGGTTGGCCTTCGGAGTGGGCTTTTGATTGGGCTTGCTCTTTGCTGCTGTTGCTTTCGTTGTTCCTTCTGCTGCAGGCTTTTTCAAAATCCCGGTCCCGGGCTCTTTCTTTATCGTGATCTTCGCCGCCGGCTTCTTCATGGGCACCTCCTGCTCTTCTTCTTCTGCCTGCTCGTCCTGGGGCTCTTCCTCGGCCTTCGTATACATATATATATAACACTCTGGTTTTACAAAACACAAAAACCAAAAAGCGCCTCCGGAGCTTGGCTGTCTTCAGCCATCGCAGGGAAAACACGAACAGTAAAGATGATATACTGTCCTCACAAAAAAGGCACCCCTCGCTGAAGTGCTCACAGCTGCAGATAGAAGTAAACATAATTGTCATCGCAGTGTAAGTTCTCTCTGACATGCAGACAACACCGAATGTGTTTCGTCACAGTCATAGTATAGCTTGAATCACACAAGTATATATAATTTTCTCGCCAGCTCTGGTGTAAAGACACATGCAAGCTTCTGTGTGGGGTCTGGCACACAGGTTTGAGGTTGAAGGGTTTCGGGGTTCTGTATATAAGGTATATAGTTTAGGGTTCAGGGTTTATATGACATCAGTTGTTGGGTTCTCGGGCTTTTATAGGCAGTCTCCTGGAGTCGGCCCGGCTCATTGTTTTGCTTCACACTTGCAGGCACGATAAAGTATAGAAGTTACTGCTGTGCAGAAAAACAGCTGCTCTTATATCTAGCTCCGTCTGCAAAAGCAACGAGACAATTTAATTATGTACATGCACTTCTGTACAACGTGCTGGCAAGTCGTAGCTCACTGGTCTTGCTGCTCAGCTGCTGCTTCGCTCCACCAGACCCAGTACCAGACCCTTGGGGATTATGTATAATATTCAAAAGCCAAATTACTCTCCTAAACAAAACCTATACAATAGATCTAATGCAACCAAGTTGCTGTCGTCCATGATGGACACAGGTCCGCCAAGCCCATTTCCACACTCGTCTGGGCGACCGGCTCCGGCTTCGGCTTCGGCTCCTGTCTTCCTGGAACACGAGAATATAGCTATTCCTTTTCTGCATTCAGAAAAGTGACTATGTGGTTCGTCGGAAAAACAAAAGAACAACACAGGTCTCCTGTCGTGGCATCTTCGAAGAGAGGCTTTGTTCTGTCTAGTCAGGGAGGGAGAAGGACAGACTTTTTTGGAGCCGAAAAGCTATACAATATACGATTGATCCTCGCAGAGCACCGTATATAGTGTTGGATGTGGGGCGGTGGGTTGGGGGGGGTGGGGGTGGGGGGTGTGGGGGTGGGGGGTGGGGGGTGGGGGTGGGGGTGGGGGGTGGGGGGTGTGGGGGTGGGGGGTGGGAGATGGGGGGTGGGGGGTGTGAGTGTGGGGGGTGGGGGGTGTGGGGAGTGTGGTGGGGGGTGGGGGGTGGGTGGGTGGTTGGGTGGGGGGTGGGGGGTGGGTGGGTGGTTGGGGGGTGGGGGGTGGGGGATGGGGGTGGGGGGTGGGGTGGTGGGTGGGTGGGGGGGAGGTGGGGGCTGGTGGGGTGGGCTGGGGAGTTTGTCAATGGATTTTAAGCAGATTTTACAAAAAAATCAACAGGTTTTCCAAAAAATCTCGATGCAGTTTCGATGCAGTTTGTATGCAGTTTCGATGCTGTTTCGATGCGGTTTTAAAACTACATACAAACTGCATCGCGAAATGCTGTAAAAGCTATGCAGTTTGTATGTAGTTTTAAAACCGCATCGAAACAGCATCGAAACTGCATATAAACTGCATCGAAACTGCATCGAGATTTTTTGGAAAACCTCTTGATTTTTTTGTAAAATCTGCTGAAATTTTTGTAAAATCTATGGAAAATTTGGGGGAGATTGTTGCAAAACCTGCCCACCGGTGCCTTTCCGGTGTGTTGTTCGAGTCTCGCATGTAAGGTCTAAGCCGCATCTCATCGGATCCCCACAAGTGGTTTCCCAGCTTCAAGCGCTACGCTTCGTGTGTGGGGACCGGCACACTGTGTGTCTAAACCCGAAACCCTAAACCCCTAAACCCCGAGACCCCTGAGCCCCTAAGCCCTCTCTCTATATATAGATGCATGAATACAGGTTCTGCAATCTACATGTTCGGTTTGGGGATTCAGGGCTTCATGTGTGGTGTATGCAGTATCTTCATAAATGGTTTAGGGTTCGGGCCGGGCTGTTTTTTGTCCTATCGTGTGACTTGATAGGCCCTTCAAGCAACCCAGGCATGTTCACATGTGTTCTCTATACACTCTATAGACATGTGCACGTGTGTATGTAGCCACCACCACAATCTCTGCGACTACAACTCTTTCCAATCGCCCGCTTCACTTGCTTGTCGGAGTCTCGCACAGCTTCGCAATTATCCGGATGTGCAGACGACCTTCTGAGGATCCTCGAGGTTTTGTTGCCTGGGCACATATAATGTAGTGTGGTGTAAGTTCGACTATGTATATACATATATGTATATATAGATATATGTATAAAGAAACATATACATATACATATGCACACATACGTGCTTATTTGTAGACTATGCATCTACAATTTTATACTACATCCATGGGGTCGCTGCACATTGTGCTTAATTGTGAGAAAAATGAGTGGCTCGGCCTGTCTCATCGTCTCTCGTGCAGCACTGTGCTGTTGCCATCGCCGTTACTGTTGTGTAAAGCTTTATCCCTCTAGACTATATGCTATAGACACACAAACAGCACAGGGGTTTAAGGGTTTAGGGTTTTAAGGGTTTATAGGGCACTGCATTATATTCAACGGCGGTAGTAACGACGATGGTATCGGCCGCGACTGTCGCCTCTGTACCTGCGGTAGCTACGGCTGTCACTCCTGTGCCGACGACCGTAGCTACGGCTGCGACCATGGTAGCTCCTTCGCCTTTGGCTCCGGTAGCTACGAGCACGACTCCTACTGGCCCGCCTAGAGTAGCTACGAGCCCGCCTAGAGTAGCTACGAGCCCGCCCCGAGCTACGAGCCCGCCCCGAGCTACGAGCCCGCCCCGAGCTCCGAGCCCTGTTCTCTTCAACATCTTCACCTTCACCCTCGGAAGTCGGGCTGGGCTCCTTTGGGGGTGGGGTCGGCTCCTTTTTTGCCTTCTTGGCTTTGGGCTCTTTTTTCTTTTTTTTCTTCTTCTTCTTCTCTTTCTCTTCTTCATCTACACTGCTGGGCGGCTCATTGGCTTGCTCAGCTTCGATCTGCCGCTTCAGCCGCGGGTCCACGGGCGGCTCCACGGCCGGGGCCACGGCCGGGGCCACTTTCCTCGCAGACGGCTTCGGCTTGGCGATCGGCGGCTCCGGTGGGAAGCCAGTGCCAAACTCTTCCTCGGTTTTGTGTTGTCTATATATCGAAGAAACACACACTCTTCTTCTTCGCAAGTAAAAATACACACAGACTCGGGCAGAAATTAGGGTTGACAAAAAAGTCTACACTCCTAAACATAAGGCTGTGGGCTCATAGAACACTTTATTTTTGAGAGAAACCCTAAAAACCCTAAACCCTAAACCGGCTCTATTGGTTTGGTGCCGGTTTATAAAGCGGCTTTTTTGAGGTTGCTGCTATCGCAGAAAAAGGCTCTGGAATTGGTCCCGTGTAAGCGTCGCCAGAGTGAAGAAGAGCCCAGTCATATTGCTCTTGGGCCTGTGGGGATAGAGCTTGGAGTTGGGAGGATTCACTGGATATAGCTTTTGGTTTCAAAAACCACAAAGTTTGGGTGGGAATCGTTGTCTGGGTTTAGGGTTAGGGTTTAGGTTTTAGGGGTTTAGGGTTCAAGGTTTAGGGTTGAAGGTTCTGGAAAAGTAAGGTTTTTATAGGGCCACAGCCAACCGAGCAGCCGTCATCTCATTCCAGGGCTTAACGTCGACGACGGGGGCTTTCTCGGCCACAGCTTCCTTTCACTATATATATAGTATATATAAGCAACCGAAGCAACCGTTTGCTGTGTATAGGTTTGTGGAGTTCCGATTTAGGGCCTTCTTTTACTTGCAGGGTGATGGCTTAAATGATTCGGCCCGGGTACTGCACCGTCATCCACCACCGAGTTTGGTCCAGCCGGCTCCAGCGGCAGCTGCTTGTTGTCCTTTTTTGTGGGAGCTCTACTTCATTGTGTGGCTCTGGAGTTTGTTCTTCTTCTCACAAGTAAGGGTACACACACCCACAGGCCTCGGTCTTGGTGTTCGAATCGAAGGCTCCTTCTGCAAGCGGGGCAGCAGCATCCTCCTGGGGCTGGTGTTGTCGTCGGAATATGAAACTATGAATCTTTTAGGGCGGGTCGTTTGGGGTTCTCACATGATGCCATATAGCATTCTTAGATTTGGCCCCCCTAGCTGCCCTATAGCTCTTTGTACACATGTTGATTATATATACATATATATAAAAACACATGCAGATATGTGTAACAAAACATGTTGTTGAACTATGCAATGCAAGATTCTTTGGGTCGTGGACCACCATGTACCCAGAGCTCCCAGGCTTGCGGCTTCACCGTCTCCAAACCGTAAAGTTGCTCAGGTGGAACCTTTGGGTGTGGTGGTGCAAGGTGTTGCGGCGGTGGGTACGGGGGCTGGGTCGGCATCGCTTTGGCTTTTGGTGGGAGTGCTGGTTCTGGGACATTGGGCTCTGGTGGGCTTTGGGATGGCGGTGGTGCCTGGCCCAGTGGAGGGGGGGTGGGCGGAGGGCCTTTCCAAGGCGGCTGTTCTGGTGGTGGTGCCCACTTGCCCCACGACTCGTCTTCCTTCGAAGCTTTCGAAGGGGGCGGCTTCGCCAGCTCTGCCACCAGGTACTTGTTCGTCGCCATTTTCCCATGCCATTGCCCGTCGAGCGAAGCCCGGGCAAGCTGAGCGGCATCTGGCGAGTCCTTTGGTTTAGGGTTTGGGGGTTAGGGGTTTGGGGTTGATAGGGTTTAGGGTTTAGGGTTTATATAGGGGTCGCAAGTAATATAAAAAAACCAAGTTGCGAACTCCAAGAAGATGCTGCAGTGATCTGGCCGCTGCAGCTTCTTCTCCCAGTACCGTTCCCTCACCACCTGGATGTTCCGGCAATCCAGCACCCCAAGCTCTTCGATCGCCGCCCGGATCGCCTCGGCTCTCTCTCATGTAACTACATATATGTATGCCTGTCTATATGTGTACCAACCTCACCCTTTGTATATATGTGTAGATATAAGCATATATAATTAGACACAAAAGAAAAGTAATGAGTGTCAGATTGTGGCCAATAGACGTGTATTGAGTTTATCTATATCTACATATTGTGTACATATAAAGTATATATGTTAAACCCTAAACCCTAAACCCAAAGCTACTTTTCTTTCGAGTGGCCCACTTCGTCGCACTGTACGTGACATTCTTCACGTAGACACGGTAGCAGTCGACAGTTGCCATGGCCGCGAAGCAAAACTTGCTATATATGTTAGAACACCCAAAGTGAACAGCCTTTATTCTTTGTGGATAAAAATGTGCCTAGAGCCTAGCCCCGGCGCCGAAAGCCTGACACCCGAAACTCGGTAATGGCTTTGGGTTGTATGCTTTAAAAGTCCAGAGCATCTATGCGAAGCTATCTACAATCCAAACCTTCTACAAATACTGTGAGGATAAGCCGCATCGGCACATGGTGGTGACATCGTGTCGAACACATCGTGTGTAGGAGATACTACGTCGCAAAACTAGAGTCTCTCCTGCTGTAAAGGAAACAGCGACCACGGCCACAAGTTTCGGCTCCAACATCATCTCGCAAAAAAGCCTCGATAAACCTCTTCAGCCGGCATTCTCTGCACTCAAGCAATTCCAACTCGAAAGTGTTAGACATTGGAGAATGTTTTTTTGGGGGCTCACAAGGAATCCGGGCTGTCGGTTTGCGGTTTAAGTTTGGGGAGTCGGGTTTGGGGTTTCGGGTTTTGGGGTTTATATAGGGTTTATGGGTTTAAAATTAGTTTTGGGTTTTAGGGCTTAGTGAGGGTTGAGGGTTTTTGTGAAATACTGCTTTAAAGGCAAGACACACTCGCAGGTAGATCTCGCAAGTAACACAAAGCTCCCCATCGCATGTAAAGCTGCACAAGGAAAATCTCGCAAGTAACACAAAGCTCCCCATCGCATGTAAAGGTGCACACAAGGAAAATCTCGCAAGTAATATACAAAGCTCCCCATCGCATGTAAAGGTGCACACAAGGAAAATCTCGCAAGTAATATACAAAGCTCCTCACATCGCATGTAAAAGGAAACACTCGCACAGGTAAAAAGCAGAACTCATCGCAAGTACATATACAAAAATCACCGTCGCAAGTAAACCTGCTTTGAGGCTTTAGGCTATTGGTGGTTTCGGGGTTACAAAGGCTTATATATACAGTATATGATAGGGATCAAATACATATATCACACAGAACAGGAAGCACTCAACCTCACACACACACACAAATGCAAGAAACATTTTTTCTCGCAGTCATTGCCCCTCTGCTGCCGGAAGGTTCACCCTTTTTGTGCTTCTCACTAAAAGGGCCAAAGATGCATTATGCTAAATGGCATTGTGGCAGATGTAGTGCTCTACATGTAAACGAAAGACATATAGAAACACACCGTGACTAGCACCCATGGGTTTTCTCAGAGTTGTGGGAAAACAAACCACGTTTATATACAACATATATATGCTTGAAACTCAGATTGTTATATAGTCTACAAAGTTCAGAAAACCCAGGGTGCACATCATCCCGCACTGAACACATTTTGGTTTTCAAACCCCCAGCGACTTCATGACGTCCTTTCGCAGCTTGTAGAGCTCCAAGAGCGGGATGCCCTGCTCGACGTAGGGAATCATCTTCTCGATCACCTCATGATGCTTCGGACAGCAACTGGAAATGATGCTCCTCAGCTTGCCGCCGTTATCGTAGTTGCGGATGTAGGATTTCTCAGAGTAGAACTCTACCTTGCAAGATCCGTACTTTTCGGCGGACAGCCATTTGTTAGACGGCGAAGTCGCCGCCGCCGGCTTCGGCTTCGCCGCCAGCTTCGCCACCTTCGTCTTCGCCGCCGACTTCGCCTTCGCTGTGGCTTTGGGCTTGGGGCTCTTCTCTTTCGGCTTGCCGGTGGCTTTGGGCTTCGAAGCACCCTTCTTTTTGGCCACAGCCACAGACACCGGCGGCATGAAAGCCATGGCATTTTTGAGGATGTCCAAGTCGCACTCATCCGTGGAAGAGATCACTTCCACATCCTTGGCCGGCTCAGCCCCGGCACCAGTCTTGATCTTTGCCTTTCCTGCCTTTTTGTTCTTTGCCTTTGTGGCCTTCTTCTTCAGGGTGCCCTTCTTCATAACGATCTTCTTCGGCTTGCTGCTCTTATGGATGTGCACAAACTTCTCCGCAAACTTCTTCGGCTCGCTGCTCTTCAAGGTGTCCGGAAACTTGGTCGGGCTGCTGTTCTTAAAGATTTCCGGCAACTCCGGGAACTCAACATCCTGCAAAGGAGTAAGCTTCTCGTCACCACGAAAAGGAACAGGCTTCTCATCCTCGTTCACGGGAACAAGGGCCGTGCTGGGGGAATCAAGAGGCTTCGGGGCAAACTCCTGCACCTGCACCCTTTCCAGGCAAAGGTCAAGCTTCCTGATTGTATGTTTCCACAGACTTATAGATAAAAAAAGTTTGCAACACTTCTTTGTTCCGTCACACGAATTATATATACAGCGAAAAAACACGAAAAACATATATGTGCAGCCACTGCACACTTGATCCTCGTGCGACAGGGACCTGTAGACTTTCCGCTTGAAGCTCTCCTTCTGCTTCATCGCACGGAGGTGGCTAAGAAGAAGACGGATGGCGGTGTCCATCTTGTCCACAAGGTCCTCTGCCTTGTAGTCTTTGTGGCCTTCGAGCAGCAGGTTCTTTTGCTCGTGAAGGATCCAAAAGCTTCGGGTAACCCGCTGCGACAACAACTTCGTGTTCGGGGCGAGGCGAAGAAGGTCAAACAGCAGCCCAGCTGTCTTTGCCAACCACGGACCGTGGACGGCAGTGTGCCAAGTGTAGCTTATTGGCCCGCCCGGAGGGGGGCACAGTAAAGGCCACAGGTCCTTCGTCTTCTTGAACTCGAGAAAGCCCAACACCACCTTCGCCAGCTCCGTTGCTGTAATAAGCGGATCGGCAACCACTCGGTCCTTGGCATTTTTGCCCGTTGCAGCGGAAGCGCCCTCCGCCAGCTTGACCGAAGCTGCAGCTGCTAAGGAAGCCATGCTCGCAAGACTGTATATACTGTGTATGTATAGGATTTATGATTTCTCAAAAAAATGGAATGCATTTGTCTCTGTCTCCATCCAGCCTCGCACTTACCTCTGGGTCTCGTCTGGACCAAACACACAGCTGCAACGTCCGAAAATTTTTCTCACTCTCGGATCTCAGAAAAGTATATATATATATATATATATAAGTAGATCTCTCGCATGTAACCTACAAGAGTCTCGCACAGGTAAAGGTGGACTCCTCGCAGGTATAAACTATATTGTGATGACTCTCGCAAATGTACATGTACCGATTTCTCGCATGTAAAAAGCACACATCGCAAGCAATCCGCCGGCTCGACCCAGCACAGAATCAAACCGAGCTGCGATTTCAACATGGAAAACCATGGCTTAACAAGTATGCTTGCAACACAATTCTCATAATTTTATCTTCACACCTGACCATGCCGCACTGTACAGTCGCAGGAAAATCTCATGCAATCAACAAGCAGAACCATGATAAAAGAAACAAAACCAACCAAAATTAGCTTGCATTTCACTTCTTCAAATTCGGGAATGTGTAACCTAAAAACATGTATTTTGCAGTGTAAAAAAATTTACATTGCAGTGTAAATTTTTTACTATACAAAGTAAATTAATTTACACTTTTTTTTTACGTAAATTTTTTCGTAAATTTGAAGTGTAAACCAAGCTTTGTTTAGTAAATTGCTCGCCACCTAAAATTAGGTAAACAGCAGGGTCAGGGTAAGGCGCGGCTGACTCGCCGGCCGGTGCCCCTGGCGGTGCGGCAGCTTCGAGATTTCAATCCCGGGCCCGCGGCGCCGCGGTAGATTTGCCGGGCATGAGCGCCAAAAAAAAATTCTCCAGCCCCGAGCCCCCGGAAAACCCACCAATTCCATCAATTCCATCAATCGGCTCTTCTGGGTCGAAACCACCAACAGAAGGACTCAAAACGACCCGAAGGGCTGTTTGCCGGAAACCTGCAGTGTCATCGGGCCTCGAGAGGCTCGAAAACGACAACGCCAGTTGGCGAAACCGATCCGATAGCGGCGATTGATGGGAATTGATATTTCTCAAGCCAAAATATCAATCGCCTTCTTGGAGTCTGCAATGCCCAAAACCCCGATTGATATTACGGAGGCGGGAATATCAATTCCCATCAATCGGCCTCGAGAGGCGTCGAATCTGCGACTTCAGTTGCTCAAACTCGCCCTTTGGAGAGGAAGCGATCAACCGAAACAAGCAACAATCGCCCTAGCGTCTAAAACGAGTGCTAAAACGCTACAGAAACCCACCACAACCCGATTGATGAAATTGATGGAATTGATGGGGTTGGCACCCTCTCCCAGCAGCAGGGAAATCGCAGGGCAGCCTAGTCGGGATGAAGGGTTCTAGGGGTTCGGGCCTGCAGGTTCGGGACTCAGGGTAACCCACACGACACGCAGGGCACTCGCAGGGCACTCGCAGGGCAGCCTAGTAGGGATTAGGGTTCTAGAGGGTTCGGGCCTGGAGGTTCGGGACTTAGGGTAACCCGGGGGCTGCAGACCGCACGAACCTGGAAGACGTCGAACCGACCTGGTCAGGAAGCCCATGTGGCTGAGAAAGGACCGGCTTTTCTTTTTCTCCCTCGGCATCCAGAGAGGTGCTTCACTGTACGGACAGAAGCTCGACTGGATACACTGGCCCGGCATCCTAATCGACGATGCCGTCGCTCTCCTCCGACTCCTCGTCGAAGGGGTCGCTGTTGTCCTCATTCTCGAGTCTTTCTATCTCTCGCCTGATGCGCTGATACGTGGCCAGCTTCGTCTGGTCCAGACTCCCGATCAGGTGATTGTGCAGAGCCCAGGTCGCCATAGCCGAGACGTCGGAGCCGTGATTGACACGCTCCCCCATGCGCATGTCAGGCAGACACGTGGTGTAGAAGCCGGGCACCGCGTCAAGACCGTCGTGCCTCAGCAGCTCCGCCGTGATACGGCACCGGTCCCGTAGTCGAACTGCCCCTTTGGATGCGAAGAGTCGTCCGGCTCGTTGAAGTTGTAAGCGAGCTTGCAGGCGATCCTGAGGCGGCACACAGCCCGACAGTAGAAGCTGCCGCGTCATGGCGCCCCAATGAAAATAGACTCCCTGGGATGTCCAGCCCTCTGTCTGGAGCGGCTCCACTGCTTCATCGAATCGATGATGCAGAAAAAAGTGCTCTCTCCACACCAGAGACAGCACTTCGCGAACAGACATTGCTATGCGGGCCGAGAAACACCTAGGGGGCTCGAGAGATCACAAGAGCTACGGCATCCGCGGAGATTGCAAAACGAAATAGCAACTGGTCGCAGCTGAGATGCAAAAGTCACAGGCAATGCGGTAGGGCAGAACTTCAAGAGCCGGGCGATGTGGAGATGCGCTCGACCTCCAACTCAGACCTGACGACTCTCGCAGCGACAAACTACGATCAACAAACGGAGAGCACGAGACCTGGCTGTCCCGCCTAGTCCAGCGACCTGCGTCCAGGGCGGGCTCGCAGAACATGCAGGCACACAGCAGGCAAAGCGGCAGGACTTTATGCAGTCGCACAGCTCAGCGGGGTGCTGTGCACAGCCTGGGCTGCCCGGTTCGGCGCTCGACCTGAGACAGGTGCGCATGCAAGCACAGGCGTTCACAAGCAGGACGGCACAAACGTTCGCAGCACACTTTTCAAGGCCTTTCCAGCCTGCTCTGGCATCAACCTCCCAAGCGGAGGCCTCGGATGCCTCTGTAAAGTCCACGAGCTCGTGAACTTGCCTGAGCCTAGGCCTTTTTGGCCCTGGAACAGCTCGGCATTCATAATGGATGAAGGGCAGCTTGCCGCAGGGGCGTTCTCGAAAACCGTTTGGATGCCTAGGCTGAAGTAGGAGCCCCTCCCCTGCGCCTGCAGTGCCCTCTGTGCGCATGCACATGTGTCGAAAAACCTATATGCACATCGGAGGCCGGCGCGCCGAGCCTGTGCAAAGCCTTCGACCAAAAATCATGCAGTCTCCTTCAGCTTCCAGGCGCCGGTGTTGTCGGCAGGGACGTTCTTGGAGTTGGCCTGGTGCATCTTGATGCCGGCGCTCGTGAGCCGAGTCCTGGCCACCTTGCGGTCACAATCGAGATAGGCCTTGACCGCATCCAGGAAGACGGTCCAGGCGGTGCCCTGGTTGTACTGGGCAGCCCTCACGCAGTGCTCGCTCAGGAACTTCTCGACGGTCTTCAGGTTTTCCCGGTTCTGCTCCTCCAAAAGGACCATCTGCGGGGGTTTGGGCAGAAGCTCCGTGCCTGGATTCAGCTCCTCGGAGAGGGAGTTGTAGAAGCCGAGGGCGAAGTAGTTCATCTCCGCATGGAAGCAGCCGCTGTTGATCTTGCGCTTCAAGGAGTCGTCGGCCTTGTGCTCCGTGAGCTTGGTGGGATGCGCCACGAAGCGAGCTTCGGTCTGCCATTCGCGGGCTCGGCGGGCCCAGCCGTCGTCGTCGATCTGCTTCACCTTCGGGGGGAAGTTGCTTGTCGCGCAGAAGACGCCCATGGGGCGAAAGCTCCGAGGGTTTCTGTAGAGGCCTCGCCCCGTCAGGGGTGCCCCCCCTTGTTCGCACAGAGCTTTGAGGAAGTCGGTGTCCAGGTCCTCGTGCTCCGGCACCTCGGAGCCCCAAATGAAGCGCTTCCCCCTCATCTGGTCGAGCTGCGGCGATGCCGACTCCTTCCCAGACTTCGCGCCCGCCACGAAGTAGCGCCCACTCACGAGGAGGCCGTAGTTCCACGGCTCGTAGCCCAGGAAGCGCAGCAGGATCAGCATCAGCACGTCCTTTCCCGAGGATCCGGGTCCATGGATGTAGAGCAGTTCACACAGACGCTCCAAGGCTCCGATGCCGCGACTGAACAGCCGGAGCAAGTAGAGTACTTGCAACCATGTCCCGTATTTTTTCACCAGCTGAAGCAAAGGGGAGACGACCATGAGTTCCCTGAAAGCCTCTGTTACCGCGAGGCCTTCGTTGTTGGCCTCCAGCGTGGTCGCCCCCGTCTTGAGGAACGCTTCCACCTTGGCGAAGAGGTCTGTGTCCACGGGCGGCTCCCAGGTTGCCGACGACGCCTCTGCGCGCAAAGACATGCGATCGCTCGGCTGAGCCATGCGCCGCTCCCCGGTGGCGAAGTCGACCACCACCCCGTCGCTGTAGAGGACCTTCCCTCGAGTCTTGTCGCTGTCCAGGGCAGGCATGGTGTGCCCGCTGAGCAAGCCCAGCACCTCGTCCACCAGGCTCTTGGTCCAGCCGCTGTCGTTGAGCGGCTCCGGCGGAGTGAAGTGCCCCTTCTGCGCAGGGCGCACCAAGTTCTTCAGGCTCATCCGGATGAGGGCCCCCATGTCGTCCTTGTGCTTGGGCACCCAGAAGCCCTTGCCGTCGAAGAACTCGAAGGTGGTGCGCTTCTCCCCGTCCTCGTGCGGCACGTTCACCACGGGAGCCAAAAGGGCTGCCACGAAGTCCGCGAAGTCGGAGCCGTTGGGCCGCACCCGCCGCGCCGAGATGTGGCCGAGGCAGACCTCCCGCGCCTGTGCGAACTGCCGGTAGGGCTGGGTCGCCTGCAGACTCCAGTTGAACTCCGGGTAGCGCTCCGTCGCGTACTGGAGGGGGTCCGGGGTCTCCTTCAGGGCCGCCTCCAAGCCCAACTCCGCAGCAGCGGCCAGCACCGCGTCCGCACCATCCCGATGCACCGCGACTCCGTCGTGCTCGAGGGCCACCAAACGGTCAGCGGCCGCCAGCTTGAAGGCCTCCAGCGCACGCCGCTCCAGGGAGACGTATTTGGAGTACGCCATGGACGGCCTCCTCGATGCCGCCCAGCATGTGCAGCAAGGGGTCCACCTCCGCACTGGTCGGGATGAAGCCCAGGTGCTGCGAGCACCAGTTGCTCGCCGACATGCCGAAGCCCATGGCGATCATCAGCCCCTTGGCGTCCTCGCGGGTCACCGGCTTCCCGGGCCGGGTGATCTCCGGCTCGTCCTTGTCGGTCCAGGGCTTCGCATCCTCGGTTTTGGCAGCGCGGCGGCGCGCTTCCTTCGCGGCCTTGTTCTCCCGGTCGGCCTTGAAGGAGTTGAGGCCCGCAACCAGGTGCGCCAGGGTCTCCTCCCGGTTTGCCACGTAGTCGCCCAGAGTTCCCGGGATCACCGCCTCCTGGGAGAGGAGCTGGTAGAAGCTGTTCGCCAAGTCCACCTCAACCACGTCGAGCCCGTACCGGCAGAAGTACTTCACGAGCTTGGGGAACGCGAAGGCGCTCCTGCCCACCAAGGCGTCCGGCAGCCCCAGGACCAGGATCTCCCGCTGGATCGGCCTCGGCAGCTGAGCGATGAGCGACGCCCGGGCGGCCTGCAGCTCCTCGCGCTTCGAGTCGTCGGCCTTGCGCTTGCCTCCCACCTGGTCCGGGTGCGGCAGGCATCCGATGCCACAGAAGATGCGCCCCTGCATTCCCGGCGGATGCCGGCTTTCACGCTGCCAGACCGGCAGCAACCCCACGCCGTTCTGGATCTTGACGACGCGGCGCCTCAGGCTCAGGAGGATCTCGAAGAGGTTGTACTCCGCAAAGCGCCGCACCGCGTCGGAGTCCAGCGCCCTGTCGAGCTCCGCCACATTGACCGGCTCGTAGCGCAGCCACCCCGCCAGCTTCTCGTCCTCGGGGCCGATCTCCGGGTCGCCGTCCTCGTCCCTGTCGTCATCCTGCGGGTCTTCCGGGCCTGGCGGCGAAGGTGCAGGAGCTGGTGGCGGCGGCGCCGAAGATGCAGATGGCCCCGGCGGCGGGCTCGACGAAGCTGGCGGCGGCGCCGAAGATGCAGATGGCCCCGGCGGCGGGCTCGACGAAGATGCCGCTGGTGGCGGCGGCGCCGAAGATGCAGATGGCCCCGGCGGCGGGCTCGACGAAGATGCCGCTGGTGGCGGCGGCGCCGAAGATGCAGAGGGCTCCGGCCTAGGATCACGGAGCTCCTGGAACAAAGCTTCTTCCCGAGGCGAGCGGCGGTACTGACGGAGGGTCCGGATGAATGTCTCCGACAGGTAGCTCAGGTCATCCTTGAGATTATCGAGCTCCTTGTACGCCTCCACGGCTCGCGCCTTCTGGTCGGGAGAGCACTTGTCTGGATGCAAGAAGAAGCGCATCTTCCTGAAGCATTGACCCACGTTGAGTTCGGGGAACACCCGCAGCCCGCAACGGGCCACCAGCGTCAGCTCTTCATCCAGGACCAGGTCCGCGGCCAACGCCCGCACTCGCGAGCTCACCATGGCTAAGGAGATCTCGAGATGCAAAATGCACACTCGGTCGCACGCGCGAGCTCATGCCGGCAGTCAAACATGCAGCGAGCGGCACTGCAGCAAGGCTTCACCTCTCGGCTCCAGGCGATACGGCACCAAGCGGCAAAGCGAACAGGACGGACCTGAGAGCGAAGGAGGGGGCCCGGGGCTCCCGGGAGGGTTCGGGGGGGGGGTCTAGGTTTTACAGGGCAGGGGTGGAGGCGGCAGCAACGGGCACTCCTGCGCGCACACACTTGCACGACCCTGAACCCTTCCAACACAAAACCCTCGCGGCCGGCACTCTGAGTGACAAGCTCCGACGAAGGCGAGGACCTGGGCGGATGCGGGAAGTCCGGGAGGGCCTTAAGGGGGAGAGGGTGCGCTGGCAGAACAAGACGCAAAAAAAAGCAAGCTACCTTTAACAGCTGTGCGTGCTTGACGGCTTCGTGCCGATCGCTAAATCGGACCACTCCGAGCGACTCTCTGTACTATCGCCACGGAGGAATGGCCTCGGGTCTAGCCTCTGCAAGGCTGGCCTGCTCGGGTGGGGACTCGGATCACTCGGCGCCTCGCGCTATGCGCACCTGTTGCCGTGCGGCGGAGCTCATTCGCGAAGCGGCCGTCGTCGTCCTCTCCTGCAAAGATCGCGATGACCTCGGTCTCGGCGTAGCGGCTGTGCCAGAGGATGTAGACCTTGTCGTCGGCTTCCCGAAGGAATAAGCGGGTCGCTGGATCGAGGGTAAAATTCCTTATCACGCCCGTGTCCTGGAGGAATTTGAATTTGTGGCGGCGGAGCTCCTTGCTCGACATGGTGGAAGCTTCTTGGAGAAGCTGGTCGATGTCCCTCCCGCTGGTGCTCTCCAGCACCAGTGCCTTGTCTCCGAATCGCGCCCTCAGAGATTCGTGCAACCTTGGTGCCGACCTCCGGAGCACGAGATCCGCTACGCCGGGCCGCCCGGTGTCCAGCATCTCCGGCATCGCCCACAATCTACAATCCTTCGGTCCCCTTCCTCGAGCAAAATGCTTCAGAAAAACCCTGGGCTCACAACACAGGCACGGTTGCACACACACACTCGGCCAACCCAGGAACCCCGAACAAACCCTTAGGAACCCTCTGAGTTGAGCGCCCAAGCGAAGCGGAGCGCCCAAGCGAAGAAGGTCCGACCTGGGAGCGAAGGCGGGGCCCGGGGTTCCCGGGACGAGGCGGGCTGCAGGGCACTCTAGCTACCGGGCGGGGCGGGGAGCACTCCTGCGCGCACTCAGCCAGAAAACCCAAACCCGCAGAACACACAACCCCCGGCGAGCACTCTGAGGAGCGTCACGGAAGCGGGGAGGGTCCGGACCTGGGCGGAGCGGGCGAGGCAAAGGGGCTACCGGGGCACACACACGCGCAGCAAGGCAGGGCAGTGAGAGGCGGCCTAGGGTAACCAAAGGGGGTAGGGAAGGGGAAACCCGAACACCGAAGCAACCCAAGCAAGCTGAGGTCCCGACGCAAGCCCCACCTACCCGCCCAACTGAACCAAACCAAAAGCAACCCCAGGCGAAAGCACTCTAGCAAAATGTTACTGCAAAAGTCGGCGGGCCTAGCTAGAATACCACTACAAATCAAAACGAAATGGCATCAGTGAGCAAAGGCGAGCAGCACCGAGCATCTAGTGAGACTGCATCCTAAACCCCCCACGGATCAGGTCGACGATAGCCACAGGCTCGCCGCGAATCGACACTGAGCGCACCCAGCCACGAAAACTTGAGCCAAACCTAGGGGACGTACCCACCGAAATCGCGCTCCCGCCACAGTCTGGTGTGAAACGGCCCGGCAAAGCCTTTTGGGCCATGCGCGGGCCTTCCCGAGGCTGGCTGTGTCGCTTTTGGCCGGCGGGCCCGGCAGGGCGTGTGAAACATAGGCAGGGCGCACCCCGAAGATCGGGGCCGCGGCGGTTCCGTGATGCCCGGCGATTTCGTGTGGCTGTGCTCGACCCATCCTAAACCCTCCCGGACCACGTTCCGTGGCTTGCCGGCACCGATTTGACAGGAAAGGCCCGATCCGGCCGAAATCGTGCTCGAACGCTAGGCGTGGGACACACCGAAGTCGGGCTCTCGCCGGTGCGTGGTCGGCTCGCAAAACGGCCGGCTGCCGAGGGCCGTCGGGGCGCACCCTCCCGGAGCGGCTTCAAAATCCAAGAAAATTGGGGTGCGGCATGGTGTTTTAGGGGCATGCGCGTTTTTGGTGCGAAATGCCGGCAATGTCGAAACCGCTGCGTTCGAGCATCAAAACCTTGAACACAGGCGGGACCTCTGCTGAACCTGTGTTGAAGAAGTGGGTCTTGCTAAGAGTTCCTTCAGCGCAGATGGGACCGACGCTGAGCCCGACGTTGAAAAAAACTGTGTTTTGCTATGAAAAAAGCATGGACGCGGCGTGCCGGAACGCCATGGAGGAGCCCAGCGAAGCCAATCTCGTGCGACTGCTGGATCTGTGGTCGGCGGACTGGAAGCACCGGGGCCGCACCCGGGCCGTGGGGCCGGGGGCCTATGAGCGGTACGCCACGCTGGGGCTCTTCGGGCACGGCGGCGTGGTCGGGGTCTCGAATGCCACGGGCCTGCGAGCGGCCTGCGCCGCTGTGAATTGCTTTCTCAAGAGCCGCTTTCCGAACGGCACCTGGACCTCCATCGCCGTGCTCTTCAATCCGCGCATGGGCTTGCACCGTGACATTCAGAACATGCCGGGGCACTCGAATCATGCGCTTGCTCTGGGCGAGTATACAGGAGGGCGGGTGTGGATCGAAGATGACGAGGGGGATTCTACCGCACTGCTGGCCGGCAAGAAAGGGGAACGAGAGCTGCGAGGTCGGTGGCTGGACATGCACGATAAGCCCGTCAGCTTCGATGCTCGCCGCTATCACATGGTGGAACCGCACGAGGGCAGCATGTGGGCACTCGCTGCTTACGTTCCGCAAGCCTATGCTCGGGCGACGGAGCAGCACCGGCAGGCGCTGAGGGAAGCGGGCTTCCCGCTGCCTGTGTGAGTCTCTGAACTTGGTGGAGGCACGGCCGAAAAAACGGGTCGTGGGTGTTGTGGAATTAGAACACCAATGCGAGCACTTGTCGTTTTTTAACAAGTGCCGTGTCTCCGTTCGGAATGCAGCAGGGGCATGAACCAGAAATTGGTTGGTGACAAGGAAGAATTCCGAATTCGCTAGAAGTTAGAGGTGGTCGACGAAGTGAAGATGAAGTGCAACCGGTCAATTACCGAAGTACTTCACTTCCTGGAATCGAAGCCAAAAAATTTCTGAGCCGGGAGGGGCCGGAAAAAACCATCAATTCCATCAATTCCATCAATCGGCTCTTCTGGGTTGAAAACACTGCAAGAACAGCTGAAATCGGCCCGAACGGCTACTTGCCGAAAACTTGTGGTGCTAACAGGCCAGAACAGTTTCGAAAACGGCAACATAAGTCTGCGAAACCAAAGCAAAATCGGCGATTGATGGAATTGATATTTCGCCGGCTGAAATATCAATCGCCGTTTCGCTGCTAATTAGCACGACTTTCGGGCTGTTCGACATGTGCGCTCTCTCTGGGGAGGGTGTTCCAGCGCTCCACTCTGTGATAGCTACAAGCCTTAGTTCGAGACATAGGGTAGAATTCGGTACTTTGGAGCACTGTCGATTCGCGGGCCTACGGCCCGCAGCTCTGACGATCTTAGGGGCTCTAAAGTCTTTGCAAAACGGGCTTTAGAGGAACTTTAAGGGCGCGCCTCTGGCCAGCAGCTGACGAGTGCTCGCCGGCAGCTTAGGAGCTACTTGCTGGCAACTCACGAGCTACTTGCTCGCAACTCACGAGCTTGCTGGCAACTCACGAGCTCCTGGCTCGCAACTCAGGAGCTTGCTGGCAACTCACGAGCTACTTGCTCGCAACTCACGAGCTTGCTGGCAGCTCACGAGCTCCTGGCTCGCAACTCAGGAGCTGCCTGCTCGCAATTCACGAGCACTCGCCCGCTGCCTACGAGCAACTCACGAGCACTCGCCGGCTGCCTACGAGCAACTTAGGAGCTGCTCCCACGCCCTCCGCGCCGAACGAGCGCGCGTAAGCGCGCGTCGCTCCCAAACAGCTCCGGAGCACGACGGAGCGCCTCCAAACAGCTCGCGAGCCCTGCGCGCGCCCTCAAACTCCTTCCAATGCAGCGCGCGCCCGTTTTGCAAGCACTTTAGAGCCCCTCAGATTGCGAGCCCTACGGCCTCCAGCCCTCAAAATCGAAAGGCCCTCGAAGTAGCGAATTCTACCCTATGTCTCGAAACTAGCCTCGTAGCTACTACAGAGTGGAGTGCTGGAACACCCTCCCCAGAGAGAGGCTGGGCTCCCGCTCGGCCCCGGCAATGCCTTCCAAGGAAGCTAAACCTGGTTTGAGAAAGTGGGTTGGCCTCTACGCAGCTTTTCTGTCGTTGGTTGATTCCAGTACTGCGACAGGGCGCTGTGCAGTAACCCGGCAGCTTGAATCGCAAGCGACGGCTGAGCTTGCAACCCCAGCGGAATATCAGCAAGGGGAAGCAGTCGAAAGGTGCCGCGATAGGAGCCAGGATACGTGAACATGCGCGGTTCAATCTCACCGCGTCTAGCCGGAAGGAGTCCGTTCTCAAAACCCGCCATCAATCGGTCCGCTATGGCAATCTGAGGACGGCCGGCCTCCCAAGTCAGCTGGAAACCTTGCATGTAACCTGCACCTCAATATGTTGGCCGTCTCGGACTGGTAACGTTGGTGAGCTGCAGAAGTGGGGCGGCCGAAGGGTCGTCGGCTAGTGCTCGGGTGAGAAAGAACAACAGCTGCACAGGCAGCAGCACGCCGCAATGTGGCAATGGTGTGCCCTGTGTCACCTCAGCACTCGTGCTGCCTCCTCCGATGTTGCGCCGTTGGCTAGAACCAGCGCCCCGTCGGCTATTTGCTGGCAGTGGATCTGGTTTGGCAGTGGGGTCACGCTTGGGAGCCAAGAACATCTGCACCAGGCTACATCCCGGACGGGGGAATTCCGCCCTTCGAGAGCCCGGGGAAGCGAGCCCTTAAGTCCCGCGAGTTCATCAAGGAGCAGCCACCACCAAATCTCAGGACGGGCAAGTTCATACCAGGAAAGGTCGAAAACCTGTCCTTCAAAGCAGGCGTAGAACTGGGTCACAGAACTGTGCCAGTGCCACAGACACAGCAAGCAGTGGTGTCAAGCAGACGCGAAAGGCTTCACTCTCCGTGCAGCTCAGCTTGACTTCACAGGCGGGCAGCGACAAGGGGAGGGAAAGCAGGGTAAGGCAATCCGTAGAGCTGGGGAGTAAATGCTGCAGTGCCCCGGCCGCAGTGTATTCCATTGACCGGCTGCTGAATTCTGCCCCAAGCTTGGTAACGCCGGAGGCTCTGCGAACTCATCCTCATCCTCTGCCGGTACGCACCGGCTGGCAATTGAAGTAACTCCCGGCACAAGGCGACGAGGCGGGGTTTCGACCGCCTCCAAAAGATCCACCACACGTTGGGTCCATGTGGCGGCAGGTGCAACCGGAAGGGAGACAGTACAGCTTTGACTGCGCAGCTCGGCGGTCAGCGTCGGATGCTCTTTGGCAGGCACTCCGGTGTCCGGGTCCGGGCGTACTGCTCCGCCGGATCATATAGGGCGCGTCCCCTGTTTATCTCGGGGGGGGGGTGGGGGGGGGGTCGGGAAAAGAAAATTTTCCTGACCGCGTTTTTTTCCTGGCATGGGGGGTGTGTGTTGGGGGGTTACAGTGTGAGAAAGTTCTGTTTGCAAGGTTCACATGTTTCCGAGCGCTCCCCTTGTTATTTTGAATTTTGAAGGAACACCGGCAAGATGCAAAACAGAGCTGGCGAGGTTTATATACGGTTGCACGCAACGGCCAGCTGTGCACGCAGAGGTGGCATCTGCTCGACGAAAAACGGTATGACTGGGCCCCAGAAATGGCTCCCAAATCTGAGGTCTAATTTGGGGCCTAGAATTGCGTGAGCTTGTATGTCCAACGAAGAAAGCCAAAATCTGGGGCCCGTTTCGGTGCCCGGACTAGAGCTGCTTTTTGGAACCCGTTTCAGCTGGAAAACTGCACGGCAAATAAAAATCCTTCCGCATGCTGTTTGGATCAACGTCCAAGACCAACATGCTGTGAAATGTGAGTTATTTCTGGCAAACTTGCCATCGGCTGCCATTTCAAGACAAATGCTTCTGTTCTTGTTCGTACAAGATCTTTCCCACACTGTAGGGACCCTGTGTCTAAGAGCGGCTGAAAATCAGCAGCGACGTTGATGGGGATGGACAGCTTGGACAAGTGTGCTCAGAGATGTCGCGAAATCTCCCTCTCTCCTTCTTCCTGTCCCTGTCGCACCCGTCCCGTTCCCGTTCCCGTTCTCGTTCACGCTCCCGCTCCCGCTCCCGCTCTCGCTCTCGCTCTCGCTCTCGCTCTCGCTCTCGCTCTCGCTCTCGCTCTCTCTCTCTCTCTCTCTCTCTCCCTCTCGCTCTCTCTCTCTCTCCCTCTCTTTCTCTCTCTCTCTCTCTCTCTCTCTCTCTCTCTCGCTGTCTCCCTTTCGCTGGGATGTGCATGTCCGAGTCGAGTAGAGCCCAACCTCGACAGAACCAGACATCGGCTTCTTGGTGCAAGAGACGTGTCACTCCGGGGCTAGCGGCTAGCACCATGGTAAAGTCACATCCACGAAACCTCGGGGCACGGAAAGTGACTTGCCGACAGGAAAATGTCAAGAGCAGCAAGAGTAATGAGCACCCCGCCACCGTGGTCAAGCCATACCCTTCCGGATGAAATCTCGGGGCATGGAACATGCCGGCATGAGCAAATCAAGAGCAGGAAACAGAGCACTGCAAGCACTGCATATGCGACTTTTTTTTGTGCCCCTCGTCCGAGTGCGTGATTCGCAACTCTAGCCAGGAGGGCACAAGCGACACCAGGACAGGTCAACATATGTGGCTGGAAACTTGGCCGTCTTCAAGCTAGCATGCTGTGTTGGCACCCGGTGTCGCATCAGCCCCGAAAGCCCCGATCGTGTGTTGGAGCTTTGCTCCAGTCACGAAGCCCCCCTAAACCACTAAGACCCCAGTGACGATTCCACTCCATGAAGGACCACGAAAGCTCTGCGAATCGTCACCCGTGGTTTTCTTTATCACAGGGTACTTCAGGATGCCTTGACCTTGGCCTCCGCTACCTTGGGAATGCGGAAAGCCGAAGTCCTCATGTACAATGTACTGCCAGGCTGCCAAGGATGCCGGTGTCAAAAGGATGCGTAGCCTGCTTGCACTGATCGCCTGCCTCGAAATTGCGAGCTCCCCCAGCACATCTTCCGCCTCGATCACCAATGGCTGAGAGGCACAAGATGTCTCGAACCAGCCGCCCTCCTTCTCTGAGAACTCCGTGCAATGCAAGACCCGAGTGGAGGACGATGACAAGTCCTCCCAGGTGACGTGATGTCCCGCTGTGACCGGAAGCTCCATGGAAAGCTCATGCAAGTCTTTTAAGAAATGCTGCACCATGTGCAACACCTTGACAGCATCAGGATTCTTATGAACGGAGAGCCAGTAGAGGAAACCTTCGACACCCTGGTGCACTGTGTCGGTGTTGGAGAAGTGCTCGTGCACTTTCTGCACGCCGACAAGCAGGACGATACCCCAATGGCAAATGTCTCGGCCGACCCCCAGGTCCACTTGGCCAGGTTTGTGGTACCATGTGTGGTGCCCGACTCTTGTCGGCTTTTGCATGTACGCGGTCCATGCAGCAACAAGCTCGCTTGTCTCCACGATCTCAACCCATGAAAGTCGCAATGCGTGAAAGAGTCCCTCACACAGGCTTTTGCGTGGAATGAAACAATCCTCGTTGCAGGACCTGCAACAGTTGCAAAACCCCGGCACCATTGCTTTGCCTGCCTTGTACTGGGACGGCTTCCACCACACTCTCCCGCACCGATCTTCACTGCACAGCGGACATCTGATGCTTGCCATGGCGCGGGGGAAATGCAAAGGCGGATCCAACACTTGATTCACAGCGGCTGGAGATGCTCCGTGTGACTGATGCAGACTGGACAAACTATGCCTGGCCAGGATCCAGCCTCGACCATCTCGACCACAGAAGCAAGTGCCGCAGTCGCGGCTGCATCCTCCCACAGTTCACGGCTCGGGAAAGGGGCACAGTGATGGGCCCCCTCACAGTGCCCATCCCCTGAGGTCTGAGCCTTGGAAAACCCCGCCAGGACCCCTGGAATTAGGAAAAAAAGGAGGGGGGACCCACCTCCTGCTCTGGCCCACGCAGTACGTAGGCCACCTGCCCCCCTACGTTTCTTACTTACAATATCTGGCCTGTACAGTACATACTCTATGTAGTGCAGGCTATATGGGTACTCTACGCAACACCCGAGCAATACTGGGATTCCCTAGACTCAGAGTAGCAGTCGTACCACGTGCCCCAAGCCGCCAAAACCCCGGATTTAGGAAAAAAAGGAGGGGGGACCCACCTCCTGCTCTGGCCCACGCAGTACGTAGGCCACCTACCCCCCTATGTTTTTTACAATATCTGGCCTGTACAGTACATACTCTATGTAATGCAGGCTATATGGGTACTCTACGTAACACCCGAGCAAACTGGGATTCCCTAGACTAAGAGTAGCAGTCGTACCACGTGCCCCAGCCGCCAAAACCCCGGATTTAGGAAAAAAAGGAGGGGGGACCCACCTCCTGCTCTGGCCCACGCAGTACGTAGGCCACCTACCCCCCTATGTTTTTTACAATATCTGGCCTGTACAGTACATACTCTATGTAATGCAGGCTATATGGGTACTCTACGTAACACCCGAGCAAACTGGGATTCCCTAGACTAAGAGTAGCAGTCGTACCACGTGCCCCAGCCGCCAAAACCCCGGATTTAGGAAAAAAAGGAGGGGGGACCCACCTCCTGCTCTGGCCCACGCAGTACGTAGGCCACCTACCCCCCTACGTTTTTTACAATATCGGCTCTGTAATGCATGCTATGTAAGTTACACATGTCAGCTTTAAAAGTCCACCTAAATCCCTCCCAAACACGACAAGTCCAGCGGATTTCCCACAACCAATTAGGGCTCTTCAGACTCGCATCGGGATCGGTCCTGGATGTCCTGGGTGTTGTTGGACTTGTCCTCGGCACTGGGATCGCTAGCCTCAGCAGGAGTCCGAGTCAGCAGATCGAGCAGTTACCGAAATCGCTGAAGCATGACGAGTGCCAAGCAGCAGGGGCACCTGAAGGCTGTGGCTCCTGCGGCAGAGGATGGCTACGTCTAAGGCTGTATTCCAGCAATGCATCGCGATCGGTCCTTGATGTGCTCTTCAGCAACAGCAGCCAAAAGACGAAGCCTGTCGAGGTTCTCGGCAGTGGGATCGGTGGCCTCAGCAGAAGTCCAAGGTTGCAATTGTTTTTTGCAGACGTCTAATTAATCATTATGGGTGCCGAGCAGTCGGAGGATCCTGAAGAGGAGCAGGAGCATCTGCAGGCCCTATGTCCTGTACCAGGAGATGGCTAACTATACACAATGGTCCGATTCAACAAGGGCTAGGCCTCAGCCCTCTCACAGTGCCCATCACTTGATGTTGAACCTTCGCCTATGGCATCGGCCTCTGTGCGTCCAATCCTGAATGTATCGGCAACGGGCCCTCTCACAGTGCCCATCGCTTCACCCAGAGCCCCGGGAAACCTTGAAGCTGCTAACCTTCCAATGATGTGCCCATCGTTCCCAAATTCTATAGTTGATGGGCCCTATCACAGTGCCCACCCATCGTTCGAAATTTGATGCTACCCGAATGATCCCGAGACTATATTCGACGGCCCTATCACAGTGCCCATCGCTCTACTCATAGTTCGAATGATCCCCGAACGAACCTACTTAAGCGGATGGGCCCTCTCACAGTGCCCATCGCCTAAGGTCTGAGCCCCGGCAAACCCTGCGGCTGATCTGCATCTGGAGCCTGGGCGGGAAGGGTTTAGGGGTGTTCGGGCAACGGGCCCTCTCACAGTGCCCATCGCTTCACCCAGAGCCCCGGGAACTTGAAGCTGCTAACCTTCCAATGATGTGCCCATCGTTCCCAATTCTGGCAGAAGATAATCGAATGATCCCGACCTTAGTTGATGGGCCCTATCACAGTGCCCACCCATCGTTCGAAATTTGATGCTACCCGAATGATCCTGAGCCTATATTCGACGGGCCCTATCACAGTGCCCATCGTTCTACTCATAGTTCGAATGATCCCCGAACGAACCTACTTAAGCGGATGGGCCCTCTCACAGTGCCCACCGCCTAAGGTCTGAGCCCCGGAAAACCCCTAAACCCCTCGCAAGCGCCGACGTGCTGCCCATGCGGCTGATCTGCATCTGGAGCCTGGGCGGGAAGGGTTTAGGGGTTTTCGGAGGTTAGCCTCTAAATCGCACACAAAACATTGCCTATTACTTAATACACCAATCCCGGGATTCAAGGGGTTAAGCATAGGAATCCCGACGTTCGGCGATGGGCCCTATCACAGTGCCCATCGTCCCCTATTTTTGTTCGGATGATCCTTCCCGAGTGGATGGGGCCTCTCACAGTGCCCATCCTGCCTGCTTTATCACATGCTCCTGACTGATCACAACAAAGTCCGACTCTAGCACATGACCTCTGTCGTGGTGCCCCTCGCTTATGCATCACTATTTGTGCTGACGGGCCCTGTCACAGTGCCCATCAGCCGATCTGTTAGCATTGAACCCTCACGCACAACATCAACCTGCAGAAAAAAACTCTAATCCCAAACAGTTGCCTTAGTTTAGCACACGGGCCCTTTCACAGTGCCCGTGCGCCTCGTTGTGGGCCCTCTCACAGTGCCCACAACGAGCTACTAGACCCTAGTCCTATCCTATCCTAGCGATGGGCCCTTTCACAGTGCCCATCGCTTAAAGCCTGAACACCGAAAAAAAACCCAAGCCGCTGACGTCCGGGCTTCAAGGTTCGAAGGTCCTGCTCCAGCATCTCCGGGTACTTCTCGTTTTTTTTCTCTCTCTCTCTCTCTCTCCATATCTCTCTCTCTCTCTCTCTCTCTCTCGCGCGCTTTCTTCCCTGGCGACCTCCTCTGTCTCTCTATCTCTCTCCCTGTCTCTCTCTCTCTCTCTCTCTCTCTCTCTCTCTCTTCTCTCTCTCTCTCTCTCTCTCTCTCTCTCTGTCTCTCTCTCTCTCTCTCTCTCTCTCTCTCTCTCTTCTCTCGATGAACCAAAAGCCAAGGAATGATTCAAACGACATACGACATATGGATACGACATTGTTTTCCTATTCCATGTCTGCTGAATTTCCAATTTCCTCTTCCCCCCCCCCCCAGCCCAAAACAATAGGAAAAAACAAATAGGAAATAGGAAATTCTAAGGGTGACCCCCCCCCCAGTTTTCCTATAGATAAAGGGGGGGGATGGCGCGTGGAAGGCCCGTAGTAGCCACAGGCGGTAGCAAGGCCGCTTCAGGGCAGGAATGGCGTATGTGCGACGACACATAACGCTGTAGCCTCCCAAGCAGCTTGGTGTTGACCGTGTTAGAGGCGATGGCATAGAGATACAATGCTCCCGGCACGGCAATGACTGTCGACTCTGAAGCACCGGCTTGGCCCCGGCACACGGTCGCTGGCTCAGCGCAAGCATTTTCTGACCCGACGATAGACCGTTGGTGGGTGGAGCGGAGCGCACTGTATAGCCTTTTGGGGGGAGGTACGCCCCCTCCCTTGTGTTCACGGAGGCGATGGAGCCCGAACCTCGGCGGGTTAGTAAACTCCAGCAGTCCGAAGATGGGGCACTCCGTGTCGATGACCGGGTAAAACGGTCGCCGTGATGGCCTGGCCCCGCGGTCCACTGTGCTCAAAGTCCACACCCCGAAGGAGGAGCTGAACCGGGTAGCCATCCAAGCCACTGTGCGCTGCAACGGCTGTAGCCTTACAAAGCGAGGGGACACGGTTCACAGACCATCGTTCGTAAAACTCCTTGGCGGTCTCCTTGTCCTCACGTGGGGGCTGGGCGTTTGTTCTCACCTCCGTCTGCTGCCGGCCTGTGCCGACGGTGAGAGGTAAGGTCCCAAGGCGGCTGCTCTTGGGAGAACAGCAACATGCGCGGTGCTGCAGGAAGAGCGTCACCTCGCGAATGAGGTCATCGATCTCGTCCGGGCACCACCGTCCCGCTTGGGCCGTGGCCCGGGCCGCCGCTTGCCAGCAGAGGTGATCGGCCGCGTCGTTCACCTGCTTCGTCTAGAGAGAGGACTTCCCGAATTCAGCGCGGAATTCGTCCTCGGTCACGTGTGACCTAATCCACGTCAGCGAGGCGTGCATGCGGCGATCGCCCCCTTGCAGCCACGGCCAGGTGACCACCAACGACTTCTGCTGCCGTAACATCCCGTAACAGTCGGTGGCCGAAGTACGAGCACAGACGCGCGCGATCGCGTATGCTTCGGCCTGGGGCACCGTGGTGCCCGGCGGCAGAGTGCCGCACGCGGTTCCGACCTGTTTGAGCCCGTCGGAGGCGCGCTGGAAGATGACCACGCTCCACGCGGCTACGCGACCGCGGGGGTCATTTGCCGTGGGCGCCCGCAGTCCCGTCCGTACTATAGAGGTACTCAGGGGACTTCCTGTTAGCCGCCACCCCGGTGACCTCCTCGCTTTCCGCGCCCCACGTGTAACCGAGAAGCTGGGAGGCTTTTTGCCGGAAAGAGGTCTCGAATGCAAAGACTTTCAAAGGGGTAGGTCTCCCTAGCCGTGCCCAATTGGCCGGTGCGGGAGAGCGGCCCTTCCACCACAAGCACTTCTGAGCCATGTGCAGGGGAGTAGTGCACCATCCGCAGGGCGCCGGCGCGGGCATGGACTGGTGGGCAAGGAGGTCCAGAGGGAGGAGGCCTCGACCCTCAGTTCCACCAGCCGATCATGGCGCCCACCGGCCCACATATGACCTTCCACCGGTCCTTCCGCTTGGAGCTGCGCCCAGACAAAGTGTGAAGAAGCAGCCCAATGGAGCTTTCCGCCGCTTCTCCTCAACTTAGAGATGCAAGCCTATCGTGGCGGTCGCGGAGGCTCTGCATGACCTTGGGCGATACCCCCTCGGACTGGTGTTCCGAGCGTCATGGCGTCGGGAAACTGGAACGGACCCTGAGAGCCGGCAAGCGGAGAGACAGGAGCTTCGCGAATCCCCGGTTGGCCTTCAAGCGTCGCGCCGCCGATTAGTGCAGCGTCGCCCGGCTGCCGTTTCCATGCCGAGGTCCTTTGTGGTTTGGCACACTGGGGGGTCGTCCTTCCCCAGTTTGCGGCGGAGTGCGCGTTCCGCCTCCGGTGAGCTAGCCAGGAAGTGTGTCTTTGAGGCAGACACCTCATTGTCCTCGGCCTCCAGCGCGTTGTGGAGACGGCAGAAGAGGGTGATGATTCCGGTGGCAGCGCGGGTCTTATAAACGACATCGGCCGAGACGTCGTCCACCCAACACCCTACGAAGTCCGCTAGGGTGCCTGCACAAGCAGCCCTGATGGGCTTGCCTATCGATAGTTTCGATAGGAGAGGAGCTAGCGGACAACCCGCTACTATTCCTCGCGCTGCGAAAACGCATGGTGATGCGACGGAGTCGGCAGTCACGATGCTTTCAGGCCGCGCAGGTGTCCAGAAGGGTGCTGACCGGCAGTGTGGAGGTTGCGCTCGAGCTTGGGGGCTCCATCATCGCCCAGCACTGGGCAAGGTCCTGTGCGCGCTGCCGGACCGCGAGCAGCTGGTGCCGGACCGCAAGCAGCTTGGAGCGAGCTCCCATCGGCACTTGATGTCTAATTTCAGGATTAAGGTGGACATCAGGCCGATTGGCCTTTCCACCTTCTCGTTCTTAGGGAGCATGACGTACTGGGTAAAGGAAGCTTGGTGTGGCAACACGCCCTCCAGCTTTACCTCCCTCCAGAGGTCTGCGAGGGTGTGCACTTCCTCGATGGAGAGGGATTTCAGGAAGGGCACATCCCACCCGTCGAGCCCGGGGGCTTTGCACGGCATCGAGCGGATGTGCCGATACATTTGTGGCCCCGTGACAGTGGGCAGCTGCCTGGCTTGCTCAACAGCTCGTTGGCGAAGCTCTGGGAGGTAGAGGGATGGACTTCCCCGGGCTTGCCAAAGAGTGGCCCAGTACTTGAGTCGCTCATATGGTCGAGACTCTGCTGCCACTTCAATGAAAGGCCTCGCCACGTTGGTTTCAGCTTGGCAAGGCAGCGAAAAAGCGGTACGAGCCATTCGGCAACCGCGTCGGTTTCAGCCTTCCGGGCCCGTTGATGCTCCTCGTCACAGAGGTCGAACCAGCCATCCTCTGCCGCCCCGAGGGCACAGAGGAAGTCCTGGGGAGAGGAGACCTCATTGCTCTGTGAGGTGGAGGGTGGTCGCTTCCACCGCCTCCGGTGGCATGCTGCCAACCATTGCAATTCTCCGGAGGTGCTTCTTCGAGTGCTCCCAAAAAGAGGCCAGTCGACTCCAGAAAGCAGTTGTGTGGCCCCTCCACGGGTAGGACCAGTCTTGCTGCATGAGGGGCTTGTGCTGGAGGGGGTTGTTGGTGCCTCTCCCTCCTTCGTTGGTGAAATGTCGTGCCGCTCCTCCTCCCTTCTCCTCCTCCTTCTTTACACTCTTCGCCAGAGGGGGCGGCTGTGTCGGTGGTGGCAGAGGGGGAGACTCGGACGGTACCGCCTCTGGGTCGCGCTCGGAGTAGTAGCTGCGGCTCTTTCGCCGGTCCTCTGGGGGTCTCCTTACCGCCCCTTCCTGCTTTCCCCGGTGTCGCAGCGGCCCCTGCTCTCTAGCGGGCCTCCCTCCAGCTTCTTAGGGGGGGACGCCTTCTTCGGGATCAGTTGAGGCCCCTCTTACGTGGCCCAAGGCCAAAGCAGCGGTGGGGATGGCACGCCACACTCCACCTCCACCACCGCCTAAGCGTCAGATCCCGCGGAAGTGGCACCTCTGCAGGTTGAGGAATCCTCACAAGCAGCAGGGCCCGGTCTGAGGGCCTCAAGTTCTACCGCACAGGCTGAGGAGACCTCGCCTTCAACAAAGCCAGATGGCGGTGATGCCCGCGAAACGGCAGGTCAGGGGATCCGACGAGATAGGTTGGGCCCCGATCTTCCCCAGACTGGGGGCAACAAAAGCCGGGTCGGCGGGAGCCACCTCATCCCGCAGGGCCCCTTGGTAGCCGGCTAGCTGAGGCAACGACACAAGACCATGTTGGACGTTGTTGAGGGTGAAGGAGACTGCGGCGTGGGGCGAGAAGGGTACCTCGGTACCTCCCACACCGTCTTGACGCTGGTCAAAGACACCAGCGGCCTCGACAAAAGGGGGTGTTGCCCGTGTTTATGGTCGGACCCTCAGGTGCAAGAAGGGCCCCTCCCATAGTCTCGGGGCACCCTGCGTGGATTCCCACTGCGCTTTGAAGGTACATGCAGACGACCATCAAATTCCATCGCAAGCGCGGGAGGGCGACCGCCAGGTAGCCGCAGCCTTCCTCCGTGATCATGCCACCACAGGCTTGACCCTGCATGTTGGCAGGGACCAATAGGCCAATGCCACCTCGAGTGGGGTAAGGCCGATCACCCTTTGGCGGCGTGAAGAGATGGAAGCCGCATTTTGCAGCCTCGATGCGGAGCTGAGTGAGGCCCGCGTCATTGAGGTGCAGCTCCTGCAGCGCAAGGATTCCCTTCGTGGCCGGGTGCCAAGTTAGCAGTTCCTTTTTCCAGGTGGTCACGTTGGCGCTTGTGATGTGGATGGGGTTGGCAGGGGAAATGGCTCCCTGAGCGGCGATGTCGTTGGCAAATGCGGCCGCTAGCGGGGGATCCAACCACCCCGAGCCTTGGAGGCCATCAAGGAGGTCCCAACCGAGGCGGTATGCGAGGCTGCCTTTCAGGTTCCGACTCCACCGCCTCGCCGAAGGCCACGATAGTACAGAGCTTATGGGCTCGCCAAGCTTGGGCTACCAAGCCCCGAGGACAAGGAGACCGCCAAGGAGTTTTACGAACGATGGTCTGTGAACCGTGTCCCTTCGCTTTGTGAGGCTACAGCCGTTGCAGCGCACAGTGGCTTGGATGGCTACCCGGTTCAGCTCCTCCTTCGGGGTGTGGACTTTGAGCACAGTGGACCGCGGGGCCAGGCCATCACGGCGCGACCGTTCTATCCGGTCATCGACACCGAGTGCCCCATCTTCGGACTGCTGGAGTTTACTAACCCGCCGAGGTTCGGGCTCCATCGCCTCCGTGAACACAAAGGAGGGGGCGTGCCTCTCCCCAAAAGGCTACACAGTGCGCTCCGCTCCACCCACCACCGGTCTCTCGTCGGGTCACACATGACTTGCGCGGAGCCAGCGACCGTGTGCCGGGGCCAAGCCGGTGCTTCGGAGTCGACAGTCATTGCCGTGCCGGGAGCATTCTATCTCTATGCTATCGCCTCTGACACGGTCAACACCAAGCTGCTTGGGAGGTTACAGCGTTATGTGTCGTCGCACATACGCCATTCCTGCCCTGAAGCGGCCTTGCTACCGCCGGTGGCTACTACGGGCCTTCCACGCGCCCTATATGATCCGGCGGGAGCAGTACGCCCGGACCCGGACACCGGAGAGCCTGCCAAAGAGGATCCGGCGCTGACCGCCGAGCTGCGCAGTCAAAGCTGTGCTGTCTCCCTTCCGGTTGCACCTAGCGCCACATGGACCCAACGTGTGGCGGACCTTTTGGACGCGGTCGACACTCCGCCTTGTCGCCTTGTGCCGGGAGTTACTTCAATTGCCAGCCGGTGTGTACCGGCAGAAGATGAGGATGAATTCGCAGAGCAGCATGACACGCTTCGGCGTTACCAAGCTAGGGGCAGACTTCAGCAGCCGGTCGATGGAATAGACTGCGCTGGAGCGCTGCAGCATTTACTCCCCAGCTCTCCGGATTGCCTTACCCTGCTTTCTCTCCCCTTGTCGCTGGGGTAAGCAGTGGTTTTGAGCGATTTAGAGTCATTTTTTCGGGGTAAGGACCGCTTGATTTTCGGGTTTAACCGACCCGGCGAACCATCAGATCATCATAAGGTTCGCCACTTGGTTAGAAGTAGCCCCTGCCATGGAACTGGCGGAGCTTCTGAAATCAGAAGGCCTATCTCCCGAGCTAGCCGATCTCGCCGTTGCAAGCGGTTGGAAGTCATCTACTTTCAAGCATGCTGTCAGCAAACTGGAAGAGTTAGATTCTGTATTGGGCGAAATCTTCCCGGAAAAAGTGCTGACAGCTCTCCAGAAAGCCACCATTCGTTCTGTCTGGAGTACTTTGCAGCTATCTGGGGCTTCGGGCTCAACAGAATCTACAACCCCTGCTGCAACAGATTCTCGAGAAGGCTCATGGGTGGAATCTTTTGCCCCAAAGATATCATCGTCTTCGATTTCCGAGATGAAACGGAAGTATCTGGTGAACTACCCGTCCGAGATCCTCAACTATTCTACCCAGCCGTCAACAAGATTGCTAAGCCTAGCGTCGCACCAGCAGAACAAGAAGGATTGGCGATGGATCCCCTGGAAGTACAGAATGACGGAAGAGCGAGCATCAGAGATAATGATGTCTCGCCCCAACAAGCAACCACGGCTTGAGGCCATCGGGCTTTCTGGTATGTTACTTGACGAACCTCCTGCACTTGAAATCCAGGACCACTCTATGGGGGTGAATGCTATCCAGAAGCTTATGAATGTACACGACGTGTCTTTGGCAATGGTTGGGACTGCCCATCTCGCCAGGTTGAAAGGCTATACGACAAAGTTCATTTCACTGCTGACTCAGAAATTCGACGCATCATCAGGATTACGGCCACCATCAGTCTTAGAAGCACAACAGGCTGATTGCCGCTTGTGGCAGGGCATGATCACCTTGGTCACCGACAAAGGCTGGTCTATGGATGATGCCCTCTATGAATTTACGGAGGTCAGGGGCGAGATGAGCAGCCTGCTTCAGGCTCGAGCGCGTCCTCCTCCCATTCCCAAAGGCTGGGAAGGGAAAGGCAAAGCCAACAAGGGCTTAGGGAAGATGCTCGTGGAATCCTATGCCAAGGGCTACGCATCCCAGGCGCCTGGCAAAGGCAAGGGGAAGGAAAAAGGCAAGTCCAAGGAGGCTAAAGGCGGCTCCAATATCAATTTTGTGAAGTCCATTATGGTGGGGTCCGAGTCCAAACCACTGTGTGTGAATTGGCAATTGGGTCGTTGCAATCGTGGAAACGTGTGTCCATTCATACACGCTTGTGCCTTCCCGAAATCCAATGGGCAAGCTTGTGGAAGCAAGGCGCATACGGCGCTACAGCACGAAAGCACTCCGCACTGACTTAGCCCCAATCCCATAAGCACGCCAGGGGTGGTTTCTTCGGATCCTCAACCCCTACCTGTATCACCACATAATTCTTCGGAACACGTTTCAGTGCCTTCGCAGCGCGATCCCGATTCACTTAATTTGCATTCTCAGCAGTCAAAAAGACTTCGAATGCAGCAGTCAGGCCCTCAGGCAAGCGGCACAGCATACCTTTCAGGTCCGCAGGCTCAAGGATTTCACTTTTGCGCAAGGAATCCCATGTGTGGGATCGTTTGTTCCTCCCACGACGGGAGTTTCCCGCAGCACCCTGGCGGTGTCGGGATCAAGGCCCGCAGGCTGCAGGTTCGGAGGCATTGGGATCCGGCGTGCAGCCGGGTGAAGTTTTCGTCGCATCATCGGGTGCACCATGCATTCATGACTTCGATTCTTGTGCAGCGGCATTGATCGCAGCAACATGGCCGGCACGTGCTGCCCCAGACCGTGCGGCAGCCTCAACGGCTCGCTCAGATTCAGGTTATTGGAACTTCGGAGTTCAGGTTAGCCACAGGAACACCTTAACCAGTGTCACAACAGCCTTGCCGGAACTTTGTATCGAACTAAATCAATTCCTTCAGCAATGTTTTCCAGGGGAAACATGGAACTCCTTGTGCGTTAGCAGAAATGTCTTGACAACCCCACACAGGGACTCAGCCAACATGAAGCATTCCTTCAATCTCTCAGTGAGCGTCGGAAACTTTTCAGGTGGGCGCCTCTGGATAGAAGATCCCTCGGGTTCAATCGAAAAATTCATTCCTGCTCTGGGTAAAACCCTCCTGGGGTCCTACACCTGCACACGGCATGCCCCTAAAAAATTCCCATGTAATCTGTGGCACTGCACAGAGCCATGGTTGGGGGATAGATGGGTTCTCACTTGCTTTTCGCTTCCCTTGGTTTCTCATTCAGGGCTCCCAGACCTGGGCTTCCCAACTATAATGCAGTCGGTTTTGGCCTCCCCGGAAGCTGAACGGCCCAAGACTCCTGTTAAGCAGGCATCTCCAGCAGCAGTCACGTCTTCATCAGGCACCGAACAGCGACCATCTCCAATCGCAGGCTCCCCAATCAACTGGGGCAAAGCGACGCCTTTCGGATTTACCAACCATAGGTTAAAGGTAGTCCCGGACCCCCCTAAGCAAATCCCTCGGGCTACGTCCGTTCCCATTCCCCAGGAGACGGGTTCAAGGATTTTCTTGGACATTTGTTCGGGTCTAGACAAGCCGTTATCGTTAGCAGTCGCTGCCCTCGGCTTGCCAGTGCTGTCCATTGATATTCTTTTGGACCCCACTATGGATATTCTGAACAACGACTTCTTCGAGCAACTCTTGTTTATCTGTGGTTCGGGCATAGTGGGTTATTGCGCCTCCTCACCCTGCTGTTCTGAGTACAGCCGCTTGAAACTTAGGGGTGATAAACCATATGCCATCCGGACACCAGAATTTCTCGATGGTGTTCCTGGAAACTCTGCAGAAGCCCAGTCTCGTGTTCAGGAAAACCATGAAGTGCTATCCCGTGCGTGTCAGTGCGCAAAAGTCGTGCATGCTGCAGGAGGCCACTCGCATGTGGAACAACCCTCAGGGGCCATGTCATGGGAGGAGCCATGTACGCAAAGCTGGCTTCACGCAGGTTCTGTCGTGCTTGTCCTTTGTGCAGCATGTGCTTTTGGGGAAAACTGGCAAAAGACATGGCTGTTTGCCAGTAGCTTCAAGACACTCGGTCTTATGGGCCAAACGTGCTCGCATGGGCGAGGTGCTCATCCAGTAATGCAAGGCCGCTCCGAGTCAGGCATATTTCGGAGCAGAGAAACAGCCAAATATCCGCAACCACTGGCGGAAACCTTCGCTTTACACATTAGACCCCTGCTCTCGGGCCCTTCGGAAGATCACACAATTGCTTCAGCCTCAGCTCTGATTCCAGTGAAAGAGATCCAGGCAGAACCTTGGGTCCTTCATGACGGGGCAGGGCGTCACTCTTGTGGCGACTGGAGCAGCCCATTGTGTTCCGATAAGCTAAAACCGCTTCGTACCTATCTGTTGAGCTGTGTCGCCCGCATGCAAGGCGACTTGCGTCTTCTCGCAAAGGCAGCATGGCCCAGCCCCGAACCATTATTCACACAGTCCGAGGTTTCAGAGGTTAGGCAGGGATTTCTTGCAAGCTTGGGGTTGCATGAGGATAATCAAATGTGGCGGATTCGGGAACACCAACCCCTGGCCCTGCATGTTCTTGAGAAACTTGCGGGCATCTGCGGTGATCCAGATATCAGATATCAGTTTGTTCCCATGTTTGCAACGCGGTGTGCCTACAGGCTACAACAACGATATTCCGCCCTCCCACTGCTTTTGCCCAAACCAAAAAACCAACGTCGAAGATGTTCCCTTAACGATCCACATGCAGAACTGGCGTTCAGCATCGGTCGAGCCCTCAGTCACGCAAGCGCTCCTTGATGAAGAAATTAATCAAGGGTTCTGCTATAAGTTTGAAGGATCTCTTGCCGAGGCTAAAGCAAAATGGCCTGCTCTTGCAATAGGGAAGCTTTCTGTAGTCCGTGCTCCAGGGCGCGCAGAAAGACTGGTGCTTGACAATTCGGTTTGTGGAACGAATGCCAACTGTGACGTTCCAGAGAGTCAACACATGCCATCTGCAAGGGACGTGATCAATAGCTACCCACTTCGCGAGTGCAACGCTCGGCAATCGGCCATATCTTTGGATGTGAAATCCGCCCATAAAAGGGTCTTTGTAACACCTGCCGAACATGGTTTGCTTGGATTCTCTTGGGATGATGCTCTTTACTTCTACCGCGTGGCACCTTTTGGTGCAGTCTTTGCCCAGCACTGGTGGGGCAGACTGGGATCATGTATCCTTCGGATTTTGCATGTGCTTATCTTCATCAGCCACACGGGTCACTTGTTTGTGGATGATTATTTGTTCTCGCAACTGGCCGCGATCATGCCCATGACAGGAGCCATGATATGCCTTTTCTTTCAGGTTATTGGCCTCCCCTTATCCTGGCGGAAACTTCAATTGCATAGTCGGGTCCAGTGGATAGGTTGGGACTTTGATTATAATGCGGGAGTTGTCTTGTTGCAGGAACAAAAACGCCTCAAATTATTGGGGATGGTTCAGGATCTTCAGCGCAAACCAAAAATTTCCAAAAAGGATCTTGAGCGGTTTGTTGGCCTGGCCCTTTGGGCTTGCCACCTTTTCCCTTCGATGAAAGCACTGCTTCATACATTCTATCACGATTTGTTTAGCCCGGCAGCAACTAATTATTCGATATCACCAGAAGTGTGGCACCAACTACGACACCATCTTACAGAAGACCTCAAATTTAAATCCACCCCGCCAGGTACTGCCATGCCGCTCCACTCTACGCTGCTGTCAGTGCGGCACCAAAAATTACAGACCCTTTCAGATCTTGCAAATGTTCGCATCACAGAGCTTTGGCTTCAGCAAGTAGCTCCAAGCGCTCCAAAGCGGGCAACGCCAGGGTAGTGGCGGCTAAGATTGCTGGCGGCCGGGAGGGATCCAGCCATGGCTCCCTCTTCAGGTGGCATGTCCACCTACGAATATCATATCAGAAAGAAGCTTCGGGCCATGGCGGCCCACCTCGACTGCTGCAGCGGTCTCCAAAGTGAATGCCAAACATGTCAGGGGCCACCTCTCAGGTGGAAATGGGGACATGCGAGCCATTCACAGGTTGGCGGACTTCATCGTGAAATACAGAGAGCGACGCCTGCGCAAGGCGGAAAGTGATCTTCGGTGCATGCTGGCTAGGGGTGTGATGCCTAGCATGCTTTGGTTCTGCGAGGGCTCCTTTGGCATTTTGTCAACGTGGGCACAGGATCCAGAAGATTACAATCAACTCAAGCGGGAAGGCCTTGGCCGTCCCACAGGAGACGACGATCAAAGCGACGACATGTGCATCGACGACGTAGTGCAGGCAGTGTGTGGCCCGACAGCCGACGAAATCAACACTGCTTTTCTTCATGCGAACCCTCAGCGAGCTGAGTGCACAAGTGATATTTTCTGTGAAACCTCAGAGCATGATTTTCATTCTTTGCCGACCGTGCTCATGCATTTTGGTTTGCCGGAGAATTTCCCTCTGGCGGAATCAACTGGTGGAGGTAGCGAGAGCAGCGCACAGCCTGCTGTAATTTTGAGTGATGGAAGCTCGGCCCCGAATCTTTTCGAGGCCTCTCTGGATGCTGATTTCTGGTATTATGCTACACAAGCCAATTCTGGTGCCATTACCGAAAGCCTCGAGGATTTCGTTCTTCATGGTGAGGCATGCCCTGCAGCCAGTGGCGGCCAGTGCTCCACCAATGTCGCGCCGATTCAGGACGATGCCTTCGCAGGTAGCTTCTTGAAGTCCCCTAAAAATAAAGGGCGGGACCCAAGAACCCCAAAAGAATGTGTGTGAGTCAAGAAAGACATCAAAAGCCAGTGGCATACAAGAGGCCGAGAGCCCAACAAAAAGTGGGAAGGGAACCCAAGAATCCCAGCCCAAAACCGGCCCTCCTGGGCCCCCCGGGGCCCCCGCATCGCACTGCTGTTGCCATGGGCGGCTCGACGGCGGCCAGTTCTACAACCCCAACAGCATGATTGATGGCGACGCTGATGGACGTACTACTTTAAACCGTCTTGGAAGATGTGGTGACGTGAAAGGCCTTGCTGACTCTGCTGATCAGTGTGGCTGCCAGTGTGACCCAGCCGGATGTGTGCAGTGTCCCTTTTCCCCGGGTTCCCCCCTAGGGTTTAGGCTCTGCCCCCCCCTAGCGGGTTCTAGGGTTGCCTGCCATGCCATGGGCCTCCTCGGCGAGTACGCGTCTTGGGATGCCTCGCCCCAGGTTGCCCCTTTCGGGTCTAGGCCCTCCACCCCCCTAGGTGGGTTTGATTCTTGTGATGCTGCCGGCACGCACTTTAATCAGACCGACTTATGCCAAACACCATGTTCTCTCACGAGCTTTGATCACCCGACTTGGCTGCACACTGAGGTTCTCAAGGTCATCGAAGGTCAAGCTTGGTCGAAAGACCCGAGAACATCCTGCGATGTCCGAGAACCGGCTAGGAGCGCCCCAAACATGCCTGCCCGACAGGACGACTGTCGCTTTGATCCTTGTGTAGCCTTTTCGACACCATCTGCAGACCCAAGTCTAGGAGGAAATGCATTTCCACATAAGGATGGGTCTGCAAGTGTTGCAGCAGTGGCCAGGGATGGGGAATTTTCGGGTTTAGGTGATCCGAATGCCAACAATTCTTGTGTGCCGGGCTATCCCTCCTTCGGGCTTTCCCTAGGGTTTAGGCCTCTGCCCCCTCTTGTCAGGTCAGCAACCGGCTGCCCGGGACTATGCGGTGAGGCTCTTGCCTTTGACAATGAGTTTCCCCATGAGGCGTGCTACACTCCGCCTGGATCTACCTTAGGGTTTAAGCTTAGCCCCTTTCAGGAGCGACTTCTTGAACTTGACCGTATCAGGCAGCACACTGCAGCTCAGACCGACATCGAAGGTCGAGATTGGTCGAAAGACCCTGGAAAATCCTGCGATGTCCCAGGACCTGCCAGGAGCGCCAAACATGTTGCTTGCCCCGAGATGCCTCCTCATGCTTCGCATGTTTGCATAACACCGCATGTTGCGTACCCCATGCTGCACACTGGAGTCCCGAAGGAAGTTGTAGGTCGAGATTGGTCGAAAGACCCAGGAAAATCCTGCCATCCCCTAGGACCCAGGGGCGCCGAAGGTGGCAACAGTTATTTTGAATTTTGTGATGGGCCAGGCGATCGCTTTGCAGGATGCGCGGGACTCCTTGGCGAACTCGTCTCCTTTCATGGCGAGGACCGAGACATAGGCCAGGTCAGTGCAACCACTTCTGAGAACCCCAGTCGGAGGCTCTTAGGCTGCTTTGGTTCCGTGAGTTTTCCTGCTTTTGAACAGCTAGGCACATGTTTCGCCCGCATCGACCACCTGTGCGTAAGCTTCCGCTCGCTGTTGCTGACGTTTTGCCACAATTACCTAAACGCTGCCCGTGTCGGAGAAGCCTCCAATCCAGGTCCTGGTACCGAGTTTGACTTGGGCAACCTGCTTGGACCGGGATTCACTGAACAGCTCCAAAATTTTATCAGGGCAGCTGTCCAGCAGGCTTTGCAGGAGGCGTTAAAGGGAATGAAGCTTGGGGGTCTTTTCTCACCTTCAGGCCCCAATGTCTCAAGCGCTGAGGTTGCCAATCCAACTGCCAAGCCCCCACGCAAGAAAGGCAAAGGCGCTGGAGCTGTTGTGCCGACACCCGAGGCTCCAGGTGCTCCCACCCACATGCCTGCCCCCCCTGCTGACAAGGGCAAGGCTAAAGGCAAAGGCAAGAGCAAGCAAAGTGCAGCCAACCCGCGACCCACCGGGGCTGGCAAATCACAGGTGCCGAGCCCAGCCTCGTCGACCGACAAGGCTGAGGGCTGGACTAAGGTTGCGCGAAAGCCGGCGGGCCCACCCAGTAAGGATGACCCTTTTGAATTGCGCCAACAGGATTGGTCGGATCCTCTTTGCTCGTTTTCTAACTTAGCACGTAAACTTGCCAGCTTGAAGGATGGTGAGACCCTACGTGGAGTTATATTGTGCCCGGGCAAGGATTTCCAAACTGCTCGCACCATTCTCGCCGGCATCACCAAATCGCATGCGATCATGCTCATTGCTTTGGCGCGGGATTTTGAGAAGCCAGACAACCTTGCCAAAGAACTCAAAGTGCAGAAGGTCCCGGGCCAATCGGACCTCCGACTGTGCTTCCTAGATGCCTTCGTCTTCTACTCGGCATCGGCCGGGCTCAAGGCCCCAACACCCATCGGTTTGCCTGCCAAACCACAAGCAGTGACGCCTAAAAAGACTGCAGTCTTATTTTGCAAGGTGCCCCAGGATTTTACCACACCGAAGCTGTGGCAGGACTTCCTTGCAAAGCCTCAGAAGCACATTGCACAGTGGACTGCTGCGCAACACATTTTGTGCATTGACTGCTTTGGCTGGTCTGAAGAAAAGCTTAAAGGTGGCAAGCGCCAAATCTTTGGGGCCATCAGAGTCGCTCAGGCCGATGTGGCGCAACTACTTTCGCGATCAGGTGACCTTGGTGTTTTTCTGCAGCAGCCTCGTGACCAAACTGCCAATCAACACGTTGAATGGATACCTCGCCTGAATAAGACCGAGCCACATCAGGAGTACCTCACCCGCGCCGTGCGCTCTAGAGGCGAGCTAGGCCTCGTGTGCCGTGAGGGTTCCTTAGGGTGGCGACGTGCCAATGACGCCACTTCTGCAGTCAAGAGGGTGTGGATGCTGGAACATTGCCCAAGGGAGTGGGATCTTCAGCAAGTTGCGGCGCTCCTCCAAGAGCATTTTGCTGATGTCACGATGTTCCGCCAGCTCCAACGGGGCAAGTGGAAAAGCTTCGTTTTTCGCGCATCATGCCGCCGTGGTTCAGAGTGTGACCTTGTCGCTGTCCCCATTGAGATCACTGAAAATGGGGCAACAGTTCTTCACTTGCTGGGCCAAGATTGCCCCTCCCAGGCAACAGCCGAGCCAGCGGCGCCAACTCAAAGGGGGTGACGTGCCTTTCGTCGAGAGCACCGATGTGTTCGCTCCGCAAGTCATTCCTGTGTCGCAGGCCTCCAATGAGGAACCCATGGATGTGAATGGTGATGAGCAGACCACGTCTCGCAAACCACCAGACCCGGCGACGGTCAAGAAGCAGCGCAAAGAGCACCGTCCGGTGCCGGAAGGCACCGTACTCAAAGCACAGCCGGCCGATGGAGATTGCCTTTTTCATACCATGGCTGCGGCTTTGTTGTGGATCTCCAAATCTAAGATTGATGTTCACCCCCATGAACTCCGTGCCAGAGCCGTTGCTCATCTTAAACGTCACAGTGAACTTTATGAGGAGCAGTGGAAGGCGGCAGGTCAAAAAGGGCCCGAAGATCAAAAGCTTGACACTTGGACCCAGTATCTTGATCAGGTGGCCCAGCCGGGCAAGTGGACCGGCGAGCTTGAACTACGAGCCTTATGCAGGATCTACGACCTCAGGGCCGTTGTTGTACCGGAAGACCCCTCCTTCCAGGTTGCGGCATACCATCGTAAGGCAAAGGCACATCGCACCATTGCAATTTATCACACCTCGGGACATTTTGATTTTCTTGCACCAAAAGAAGACACAACGAAATACCCCGAAGCCCTCCGATCCATTGACACCGATCCCAACGGGGGGTTCCTTGTAGGGGGTGGTTCCGAGTTCTCAGGGTTTTCTATCCTCGCAACATTTCAGCGCCCGCACCAGGCTTACGGTCAAGACCAACAGGCCCTCTGACCGACACCCTGATGCTTCCTCGGCCTCGCAGCAGCCTGATGGAGATGCCAAATCCCAGACCGGCACGGTGTGAACCAAGGCTCTCACTTCGCGGCCACCTGCATCCTCCCAGGCCATTCTTGACTCTCAGGTTTGTCAGGGATCCACCGGTGATGCTGAGGATGCAGTCTTAATCGATGCAGATGCCCTCCAAGCAAGTTCCAGCCAGGCCACCACCAAGCGTAAGCGCTACAAAGCGCAAGTGCCTGGCGATGTCCCGCAAAAAGGCTTCTACATTTGCAGACTGTGTGCCTTCCGAACACCCGTTGCTAATCAAAAGCAGCTCTCGGTCGCGCGCTATTCCCACTGCATGCGCCACCACGGGGGCGACGGCCTGCCAGGCCTCGCCAAACGTGCTGAACCATATATCGTCCAGGTCACAGACCAGGACAAAGGGCTATTCTGGAAGTGCAAATGGTGCCGCAGCGGCATCCGCAGGGCTGTGGGGGAGGCGGCCAGCCCCAAAATCATTGCCCAAGCGATCCGAGCGCACCTCCGTACTAAACATGCTCGTAAGAATCAGGCGGCTAGGCAACAAGCCCATGTTGGAGTTTCCCACGCCCAGGCCACCAGAGTTAGGAAATGGAACGCCGCCGTCTCCAAAACCTTTGCTAAGCGCACTGACCTTTTGCACAAGGGATATGAGAGCTTCCTTTGGCCTATTTTAAAAAAGTTTCGCAAGGGCCGGCCAGACCTCCGCATCTCTTTTATACGAGCGTGGCGCTGCGGCAATTGTAAGATGTGCTTCAAAAACCTTGCTTGTGTCAACAATCATAAAACTTGCAAAGCTGTCACTGCAGCCAATGGCCGCAAACGCAAGCTTGCCGATCTTGCCAAGGTCCGCACTTGGTGCCTGAAGCACCCAAGCAAAAATACTATGTCCGAGGCTGAGACGCTTAAAATCTTTGCATTGGCCAAGCAAGCCCTCCAGGGGCGTGAGCTCCAATCGCAGGTGTGATCAGGGTTGCCTCTTGCAACCTTGCTGGAGCTGGCATTTCACGCACTGTTTTGACCCTCCAGCACTTAAAGAATTTTAATCCCGATATCATTTCCCTTCAAGAAGTTGACATCCCCAAGCGGTGTGCGGCAGCATACGCTAGGGAATGGAGAACCCTTGGATGGCAAATCGTCTTGGCAGCAGCCGAGCCACACTCAGGATTGCACAGGGTTGCCGTTGCTTGCCGCATTCAGTGCCGCCCCGTCAGCCTGACTACTGAAATTGCGCGGACTCGTCATGCAGCCATTCTCGTGGAAACCCAGGCTGCACACATCCGCCGACCTCTCCTTATGGTCGCCATCTATGGGTTTTCGGGTGATCTTCCCTCCACCAACCTCATGGTGGACGAGCTCGCGGCTGCGTGCTATGCATTCCGAGGGCCACACATTCTGTTCGGTGATTGGAACATGACTTCAGAAGAAGGCTCGATACAAAATCACTTGATGTCTGGAGCCCTTAGGTCCATGGATGATCCTTTCCCCATGGAGCTCTGCTGCACCAACCCGGGCCGAACTCGGCGCATAGACTACGGTTTGAGCGATCCTTCGATCTTCCCCACTGAAGTGTGGCACCATGAAGGTTTATGTGATCATACCACTGTAGGCTACTGCCTCAACCTCTCGATTAACTTTTCGGGTTTTGAGCTTCCCCCTCGGGCCAAAATCAGGGATCGACCTAAGGAAGATATACACGAATCCTTCAGCGAATGCTGGCCTCACCAAGCCTTCGAACAGGTCCTCGATGCAGGCAACACCAACGAAGCATGGAGGTTGCTGTCGTGGACCGCGGAGCAATGCCTCTGTGATCTCGGTGCCAAGCCTGGCACTGTGCCCCGCTCGGATCCCTGTGAGCCGCAACCCAAGCAGCTCCCAAAACCTTGCATCACAGTCCACGGTCGCGAATCAAAGGGGCTGCAGGGTTTAAGACACTTAAGTCACCGGTTGCAGGAGTTACGACGTGACCCCTCTAACAATAGCCTCCGCATGAAAGTTAAATCATCCTTGCAAGGTGTTCGCTTGAGCGTGCCGGACCTCCCTTCGCTCCCAGAGGGTCACGAGGAAACGGCTTTGCCCAGTGTTAACGAACTGCTGGAGGCTTACGTGGCACAGGAACGCTCCGCTGCCGTGGCTCAGTGGAGGCAGCGAATTCAGGTGCAGCCCAACAGGCAAATCGCTTGGGTTAAAGCCCGCGCCCAGCAGGCTTGTGATGCGGCCGCCGCGCCACCGGAGGTCAGCAAAGCCATCTCGGCGATACATCCGACTTCAATCTTGCAGCAACACGGCAAGGCGTGGGCAGAACTGTGGACTGCGCCAGCAGGCTTAAACTTCACCACCCCTACCATGCAAAGCATCCTTGAAGCAGTGCCAAAAAGGGCCCCCTTTTCAAATGAATTTCCTGGCGATTTTTCTTTTGAACCGGAGGAACTGATTGCAGTCGCAAAACAAATGAAAGGAAAAGCGGCGGGGCCAGACGCGTGGAAGTCTGATCATCTGCTTGAATTACCCATGCCCTGGTGGGTTCAGTTCACACGCCTTTGGAACTCTATCCTGCAGGGAGCCCAGACGCCGATGCAATGGCGCCGTGGCCTCGTGGCATTGTTACCCAAACGGGTAACGTCAACACGCCCGATCGGGCTTCTCCAAGTTGCTTGGCGCATCGGCGCAAAATGTCTTTGCAAACGTTTAAGAAAATGGATCCTCTCCTGGGTCAGCCCGAGTGCCTTCGGCGGGGCTCCGGGATTCTCAACAGCAGACGCACACCTTCGAATTGCTTCAGCCCTAAAAAGGCAAGTAAATTCTTTTGTCGTGCAAGATTTAAAAGGCTTTTTTGATCATCTTCAACTTAACGCCGTAATCCCGATCCTCAGACGGCTCGGTGCACCCAGCTGCCTGGAACACATCTTGAATAGCGTCTACTCGGGTGCCGAGCGGCTCTTCGTTGCAGGCGGATTTACGGCCGAAGCCTGGACTCCTGTCTCACGAGGCTTGGTACAGGGGGACCCACTAAGTCCTTTGGCGTTGGCAGTCAGCGTGGCTTGGAGCTCTTACGTCATACAAGGCCCAATCCGAGGCCTTATGTATGTGGATGACAGGCTTCTGTGGCCGGAGCAGAGTGCCAACCCTGCCCGAGCCATTGGGCAGGCGGTGGAACGATCCACCAGGTTCGACAAAGCTTTCTACTTAGTGTGCGAACCCACCAAATGTTCTGTCATCGCAGCTCCTGGCGACACTTCCCTTCAGGACCTGGCGGAACGGCAGGGTTACATGCAGAAAACTTCGCTTGAAATTTTAGGCGTTGAAATCGACTTGTCGGGAAGCACCCCAAAGCCGCTCAGGTTGGTGCTTGATCGTGTGCTGTGGCGCCTCCGCTTCATCAAATACCTTCCCGTGCCCATCCACCGAAAAACTCAACTCATGTGGACTTTGGGGTTTTCGGCTGTCTTTTGGTGTGCTGGAGTTGCTTCCCCGGGCGATGCCGTTCTCTCCACCATCAGGTCCGAGGTCCTTGCTGCCTTTCGCAGAAGCTTCACTCCCGAGGTGCCGTACTTCTTGCAGCACTGCATGATGGGGTGGAACACAGACCCCTTTTTCATGCAGGATTACACAGCCCTTCGTCGTGTTCAGTCCTTCGTTGCACAGCGACCTTCCTGGCTTGATGATGTGCCACTCCGGGAGGCCGTCGATCCGTGGTCGGATCTGTTTCCGGTGGCGGCTGAGGCGGTCCGAAAACATAAGTGGACCATCCTTCCTCATGGCGAGGGCCTTGCCAAAACCGATAGCAACGGGTGCCGCCGAGTTTTTCGCTTTGGGTTCTCTTCCTTGAAGGTCCTGCGCCAGTGGCTGGAAGAAGAATACGTGCGGCAGGGCGTGCACAATGCCGGTCGCATTAAAGCTTCGCACCACAGGGTTGACCCCAACGCCGCTTCGGGTTTTAGTCTCCCTAAGCCCCCTAGGCAGGCCTGGTTCTGTTTTGCTGCGCATAGAAAAATCTTTCTTAATCCCGAAAATCTTGCGCAAAAACGCGCCGCAGTTGCAGCCGGAGCAAGCTTCTGGCACACACACTGCGGGTCCCACCGCCCAGCGCCGACTGATGCAGACAAACCATGCATTTGCGATAAACTTGAACCGTCGAGAGCGCACCTAACATGGTGCTGCCCGAGCCTAAGTACACTTCGTGAGACAAACCCGGTCGTTCCTCCGGCTGACCGGGCCTCTGAAAGGTTCTTCGCCCCCCCTTTGGCAACTTTCCCTGCTGCACCTGAGCCAGTGCCCTTGCAGCATGCACAGCTTGCCGATGCTATTCGCAATCTTCTGGCGGCAGACCAGGAGGCTCAACCGTGCATCGCCACCGACGGCTCACACCTTGAAGACGTGGCTGGCTCTGCAATCGTTCTTCACCAGGCTGGTCGTTTCGCGACTTTTGCTTTTGGCGACGACGACGAAGACCAGTCCAGTTACCGTGCTGAGCTTCTGGCCCTCCGTGAGTTAGCCCAGACGTGCGTTGCAGCTGCCTTGGCTGGGGCACGAGGCGAAGTGTACGTCTTGGTGGACTGTCAAGCCGCGCTTGTTGCACTTAAGTCGCGGTCGTGTGCGACCCTTCAGCTGCTCGTGCAACAAATCGCCACACATCTTGAAACTTCCGCCAGATGCGGTTTAAAATTGAATCTGCGATGGATGCCTGCACATGGACGTCAGGCCACTTGGACGCCAGACTTTCCCTTGCCTGTTAACTTGTGCAGACTGCTCAACGACAAAGCCGATGCCGCTGCAGCACGTGATGTTATGCACAGGAGGCACCACAACTCTGCCCGTGCCACCTGGCATCGACGACGACGCGAAGCTCAGGAATGGACCAAGCAGGCCATCAACCTCTCAGCTCAGGCGGGCGAGGCATACCGCCAGTGGTGTGAGAAACGACGTCTTGCTAGACCCGGGAATGGGCGACACGATGACGACGACGCAGCTGCTGATGGGGCGGCGGCTGCTGGGGCCGCTTCTTCGGGCGCGGTGGCTGACGGCGCAGTGGCTGCCGGTTCGGTGGCTGCTGGTGCGGCGGCTGCTGGCGACGTGAACTGAGTGCTACCACGAGCTCCTCTGAAACACTGTGTACAGTTTGAGTGCTTGAGCCTGCTTGTAGTCTCGCTCCTTCTGTAGTGGTACTGGCTGTCTGCTTGTGCTTCCGACTACGTAGTTCACGAACTCTTTGAAGCTTTCTCTAGCTTAACAAACCTAGCTAGAGTGATGTTGGCATGACATGTTGTTCAGTCTCATGTTCATGCTGACATGTCTCGAGGTAGCTGCTTTCTCACGGCTTGTACAAGCTGCGTCTTAGCACCACTCTTCGGGCCCAAGGAGGCCTCGGCACACGAGGCTGACTCAGCCTGACCAGTGAAGACCCAAAGAGTTCAAAAGAGTGTTCGCATCACAGAGCTTTGGCTTCAGCAAGTAGCTCCAAGCGCTCCAAAGCGGGCAACGCCAGGGTAGTGGCGGCTAAGATTGCTGGCGGCCGGGAGGGATCCAGCCATGGCTCCTTCTTCAGGTGGCATGTCCACCTACGATTATCACATAAGAGCGAAGTTTCGGGCCATGGCGGCCCACCTTGATTGCTACAGCGGCCCGAGCCTACCTCTCGTGCCCTCTGGAGCCTCCAAGTTGAATGTCAGTCATGTCAGGGATCACCTTTCTGGTGTAAGTGGGGACATGCGAACCATTCAAAGTTTGGTGGGCTTCATCGTGAATTGCAGAGAGCGACGCCTGCGCCAGGCGGAAAGTGATCTTCATTGCATGCAGGCTAGGGGTGTGATGCCTAGCATGCTTTGGTTCTGCGAGGGCTCTTTTGGCATTTTGCCAAAGTGGGCACAGGAGCCAGAAGATTACAATGAGCTGAAGCGGGAAGGCCTTGGCCGTCCCACGGGAGACGACGACGAACACGATGACACGTGCATCGACGATGTGGTGCAGGCAGTGGACGGCCCGACAGCCGAGCAAGTCACCACTGCTTTTCTTCATGCGAACCTTCAGCGAGCTGAGTGCACAAGTGATATTTCAAGTGGTACCTCAGAGCATGATTTTCATTTTCATGATGGTGACGCTGTATACAGACCGACGGTTGAGCAAGTCACTGCAACCTTCTTACATGATGATTTTCGGCATGTCACATGTACTGCTGCTAAGCGCGATTTCAAGTCCTTGCAGCCACTGCTCATGCGTTTTGGGTTGCCGGGCTTCCCCTCTCAGACAGGTCGGGATTGCGATGAAGCTTCAACACAGGTTTTTCAAAACCTGTGCGAGGCTACTCTGGACGAAGAGTTTTACTACTACAATGGGCATGCCTAGTTTGGGTAGCGAAGCGGACCAAACAGTTTGTTCCAAGGAGGCCCGGGGGGGAGGGGGGGAACAATGGGGGCTTGAGACCACCATCAGTTCTGTACGCTTCAGCCATCGTGCTTCGGTCCACGGCCTGCATGCAGTTGCTCTCAGTCATGTCAGTTATGTCAGTCATGTCAGTTGTTTGCAGTTTTCAGTGTTCTTTGCTCGCGATACTTTTCAGTTTTCCCTTTGGCGAAACATTCAGGTGAAGATGATTTTAAAGAAGTTTTATCTTTGAACACTCCTCCTCAAAGGAGGTGTTTTCCAAATCTTTGATTTATCATTCCAGTCGCCTATGATTTTATGTTATTTGAGTTGAGGGCGATTCGCCCCTTGTCAGTTCAATGATATATCTTACGCCGATACATTCTGGATCAACCGGAAGGGGACTCTTAGTCCTTTTAGTGTCTGGGGGGCGCCTTTTCAGGCTTCTTCGCGCAATGGAAGATAGGCTGTGGGGCCTTCTTGAAGAGAAGGGCTGCAGTGCTGTGGGTTTGCTTCGCATGCATTTTCAGACTCCTTGGCACCTGGCATGCGCAGTGGATAGTGTTGAAGACGCGGTGCGATTGGCAGAGCAGATCACTCCGGGTTCGATTCCTTCGGACCACAAACGGTTGGGATCTCAGATCTGGGAGTGGATGACTGCTCACACAGGTCTTTTCAAGCGGGTGCAAAGCAGGCTTACTGCGAAGGCCACACGAATTGAAGCGACCCCTGGAAGTTCGGTGTCTCCTTGTGATATCTTTGATCAGTGCGTGAGCAATAGTCTTGATCTTTGCAAGCAGACCAGTCGTGCACATGCTAGATGGATTTCGAATGGCGCCGGGACCCCGGCGGATGCAGAAAAAATCTTCTAAGAAGTTTTGGGGAACTGTCCTGGTTCAGATCATGGTGGAGGCAAAGCTTCCTATCGTTGACATTCCGGTTGAGAATGAGGAGCAGCGTGTTTCTTATGCTCTCCGAGCTCTGGGGGCTCGGAGGTCCAAGACACTCAGGAATCGCGCGAGGACCTGGCGCAAGGCTCGTGACTGGATGCTTTCAGTGAAAGGTTACCCTTTCCCGAAGAGCCCTTCTGACGTTGTAGATTACCTCATCTTCTTGGAGCAGGAGGTGGGTACAAAGAGCTGCATTTCTGAGCTTATGAGCGCGTTGTCTGTCATTGAGGATGCTGGACAGGTTCCTTTGACAAATCAGCTGTGCAAGAACCGATTGGTCGTCGCGGCCTCAAAGAGCACCGGGGCTGAAGTGCAGGAGGGGAAAACCAGCAGGAAGCAGGCGGCTCCCCTTTCGGTGGCGATGTTATTATCTTTGGAAATTTTTGTGGTGACTGGTACGAACCCTCATTATGCTCGGTGCCTGATGTGGGCCTGCTTGGTTTGCGTATGGGCTTGCATGCGTGTCTCTGATCTGCAAGGAATCGACGTTTCTCGCCTTAGGCTTTTTCGTGAGGGGCTTAAGGGCTTTTTAGTGAAGACCAAGACGACAGGACCTGATAAGAAGGTGGCCGAAGTTCCTTTCTTTATAGGCAGGTGTGTCGGGCTTTCAGGACGTGATTGGCTGGGCATTGGATTTGATTTGTGGAAAGGCCTGGGACAGCTTGATCGCACTTATTTGGTTTTCCAGTCTTCTGAAGATTTTGAAGAGCCATCTTACAAATTCGCCAAGCCGGAGGTTATTAGCAATTACATGCGTCTTATTTGGGGCCAACTTTTGGTCCCTTTCAGGAAGCTTGGTGAAGGTGTTTGGCGATCCAGGGCTGATGGTAAGCTACTGGGTGATGAGTGCTATCTTTTCTGGACAGGTCACAGTATGAGACATGTTTTGCCAACGATTGCAGCGGTGCTTGGTGTTCCAAAGGAGCAGAGGGATTATCTTGGCAGGTGGCATGTTGGTCTGCATCAGAGTGCGGATTACATACACACATGTCGCCAGATCGTGCATGATTTACAACGTCGGGTTTGTGACAAACTTTCGGGCGGCAAACCTGGCTACGATGAGGAGGAGTTGTTTGATGAGCTTAGGGCCTGGCTTCAGAGGAGAGGCTTGGACCCTGAACCTTGGATTAAGCTTCATTCCGTTATGCGTACCGTGGATGGATGCAAGGTTTTGAATCAGAGATGGCCACTGCTTCATGACATCACCGAGAGGTCGGACGACGCTGCCCCGGCCCCGTTGATTTCAAACTCTTCACAAGATTCTGGCGAGTCTCCTTTCTGGGTGAGCATCAGCAGGCACTCAGGGCACAGGCGACTGCACATACGGAATGGTTGCTGGGTCACTCCCGGTAGCTGTCACCGTTTCGCTGAGGTTTGGAAGGTTGACTCCTCAGTGGCCGACAGTTTCTGCAAATTATGCTATCGCGATAAGGAGAGCTCATCTTCGAGTTCGGGGGAATCTTCCTCCACGGATTTGGGTGAGCCATCAGAACCACTCGAGGTGGCTGACCCGTCTTTTCACACGTGATGCAACTCGTTGGAAGTGTGTGTGAACAAAGATGGGAGTGCGCTCTGCGTGCGACTTTCAGTGCACTTTCAGTCCATTTGTTGATGCTTTCAGCTCGGGCGTCACGCTGCGCAAATTCTGTGGGATGCCGGTGACTTGCTCAAGGATCCCTTTCAGTTATCAGGACATGAGTGTCACGTGGTGACAACTATCAGATCTGAGAAGCTTGCTTCGCTTTCAGTTTCCCTCCGGGGTTTCAGCCTTCAGCATCAGGACATCTGTCAGACTTTTAGGGAACTCGATCGTAGACAAACCGCGGTGGTCCGCCATGGCCGCGGACCCAGCTGCACAACGTGCATATCTTCAGGCTAATGTGGATGCAGACTTTGTGTTCCTTCTTGAGGAGCATGGGGTCGATCTGGCACTTCAGTTTGCTATCGGTCAACATTACAAGAGCATTCGCACTTTTGCTGCTTTCGCCGATGATCGTGGTGCAGCACGTACTGCGATTACAGCCGATTTCGCTATCAGGCCTGAGAGCGCTGCGGATCGAGCTAGGATGGCATGCATCATCACTGCTTGGGAAGCTTCCAAGATGATTCGAGAGGAGGAAGCTAAGCTTCGTGCTGAGGCTAAGGTTTTGGGTGTTCAGAAGCCACTCGCCTCTTCGGATCGCGCGGCCATGCGGGTCGCCCTGGAAGCTGTTCGAGGCTACACCGTGCCGGAGTCCGAGGAGCCGGCGCCTGAGTACTTGGCACACAAGCTTGAACAGATTGAGAATGGCGAGCCCACTGCCAGCTATCTTGATGAAGTTATCTCTCGAAAAGAGTCCAACTCGCTTCAACTTCAGACTTCCTTGGACAATCAGGGCCGGCTTCGGGTCATGCGACAGAAGCCAAAAGGTCGCCTTCCGCAGAATACGGAGGAGCTGCGGGCGAAGCTTCGTCTCGAGGCCTCCACTTGGGTCATGCTCTCAGCCAAGTGTCGCGGTCGTGCATATTTGCAGGGGCTGCAGCTGTCACACTTTGATCGTTTCCTTGAGTTCCTGTTGGGTGACAAGTGTTACAGCATGCAAGTGGCTTCCAATGCTCCCGCAAGCTCTTCTCATGCGGAGAAACAGGCACTGTCGGTGCCTTGGAATGTCCTGCTTCAGTACGAGTTTGAGCTTCGTAAGTGGGCTATCAAGGAGGCTCATCGCGATGGGACCCCGCTCGGTGACAAGTTGTATGAGGCCACCCGGAATACCGAGCTCAAGGAGCTCCACTTCACCTCTCAGGTCGCCTTGTCAAAACGTTCGGCCGCTCATGATCCTCCCCCTCCAAAGTGGCCCCGCAAGGGCAAGGACGGCAAAGGGGAAAAAGGCGGCAAGGACGGCAAGGGTGGCAAGGACGGCAAAGGGGGCAAGTCCACTGGCAAGATTCAGGTCGGGGAGTCCTGGTATGAGTTGGTGGCCAAGACTCCGGATGGTCGTGAGCTTTGTTATGCCTACAATATCAAGCGTGGATGTCAGGTCAAGGGATGCCAGCGCGTCCACGCGTGTCGCGTGAAGGGCTGCCAGGGCAACCATCCGGCATATCAACACGGCGCGCAAGGTGGCTCCTGACTTCGCCGTGGTCCGTTGAATTCAGTTGGCGAGTGTACTTCAGGGATACGTCCTACGCTTCGCGTGCTGTATCTGTTTTCAGGTCCGTCTCGCAAATCGGATGTTCGTGGCTCCCTGGAGGCGCTTTGCAAGGCACAGAGTATCACTTTGGTAATGTCAGAAATTGACATCTGCCGCGATCCCAAACTAGACCTTTTGGATCCTGCCATCGCCGATCGATGTTTGCAGGAGGTTAAGAACTCTGAGTGGGATGTGGTCTTGGTGACCCCACCCTGTGGGACCTTTTCGCGGGCTCGGTGTGTACAGCCGGGTCCTCGGCCACTGAGATCACGTCTTTATCCTCGGGGCTTTCCTTGGCTATCCGATTCTCACCGAGCTCTTGTTGAACATGGCAACCAGCTTGTTTCTTTTGCCTTTGACATCTGCACAAATGCGCTTTCGAATTCAGTACCTTTCCTACTTGAGCATCCTGAAGATCTGGGGCTCACTTCCAACGGTCATGCTCCGGCTTCCATTTGGCAGCTACCGGAGGCCGTTGCTCTTTTCAAGCATGAGAATGTCATCACTTTCGCAGTATACCAATGCCAATATGGGGCGTTTTCGCCCAAGCCCACACGTTTTCTGTCTTCTATTCCGGTTACTTCTCGAATGCCCTTCACTGGGCCGCCTCGGTTTGACGCTTCAGATCGATACCTCGGCCCTTTGCCGAAATACTGTGGTCATCGGCATCAGCAAAAACTGCTCGGGCCTGCCGCTACTTCCGCGGCTGCAGCTTACCCGGACGATTTGTGCAGAACCATTGCTGAATGGTGTTTCTCCGTCTTCGATGGGGGGGGAACACTGGCTGCATTGGCTCCTACACTGGTGCTGGGACCGGGTTTTCAGTTTCCAGCGAGGGAGGTGGAGGCTGGCTCGGGCGCTTCCCCTGCGGAGCGACTTGCTGCAGAATGCTTGAGGAGCGGGACAATTTCGCACGGGCAACTTCTGCGCATCTCTGAATTGCTGCCGGATGAAGACAGAGTTCGACAGACTTCTAGGGTGATCGAAGGTCAGCGATCGTTCACTGCAGGAGCCTTTGTTCACTCTGACAAGGTTGGCATCAGGCGCAACACGAGGAGCTTTCCTTTGTCTTCAGAGCTTTTGGCCAAGCTGCTCTCGTGTGGCTTCCCTGGCCGACCCTTCACTTCTTTAGCATTCTTTCGTGATCTTAAGCAACCGCCGCATCGGGACACCACGAACGGACCTTTTGACAATCTGCTTTTGGCCTGTTCAGGGTTTTCGGGGGGCGGTCTTTGGGTTCAGTCGGAGGGCGGCTCGGTCCGTCGTTTCATAAGTGGTTCATGGCTGTCGGGTCATATCCTGGACTGGGACGGCGGCAAGATTACCTTCGATCCACATGTCTGGCATTCCACGGAGGACTGGGAAGGTTGTCGCTTGGTCCTGGCCGGGTACACCATTGCGAACGATGGGCAGCTCGCTGAATCGGACCGGGATGCTTTACTTGACTTGGGATTCGACCTGCCAGGAAAGCGAAAGCGGGACCACTGCGAGACCACGACCGCAGGGGATGCTGGCGACGATGGGAAGGAGATTGAGGACCTACCTTATAGTGAGCTGAAATCTGGCTGTGAGGGACCGCCCTTGGTGGGCGAGTTTGCAGGGGCGACTGACGAGTTTGTGGACGGCTTCGGTAGATGCTCGCCGGGGCGTTGGAAACCTATCTGCCGGGGGCGCCACATGTCTCCTGCCGCCACTTCCTTTGCACAACAGCTTAAAGATCGTGTTCGAAAGTTTGTTCTTGAAAACGTGCCTGATCTGGCAAAAGCGACTTTTCGTCTGGCGACGGGGCATTGGAATGGTCCCTTGTTCGCTCCGGAGGCAATGGACAAACTTCGCGAGGATTGGTTCTGCATGCTGCCGGATCCTGCACGAGCAAGGGAGCTGATTCCTCATCAGCCATTCTACTTGAGGGCAATGGCACAGACCCTAAAAATCTTGGAGGATCCCGACTACCGCATCATCGAGGAGGGCAAGTTCTGCTTCGTGAATGGTGTGGAGGTCGGACACACTGCGCCATTGGGGCCGGTCCCTCAAGTCTTCAGAGCTCGTCGAAAGGATCAGAAATACGATGAGTCCGACTGGCAACCGCTGATGGATAATTATCGGGACGGCCCTGAGGTTGCAAAATCGCTTGAGGAAGCATTTGCAAAAGAAGAGGCAGAAGGCCGTATGTTCCCACTCTCTCTTTCAGAGGCCCGGGCCCGCTATCCGGGGGCGGCACTTCGTATTGCAGCGCAGGCAGTGATTCCGAAACCTGACCAAGATTTTCGTGTGGTCCATGATGGGACCCACGGGGTCCACGTTAACAATGAGATTGTTATGCTGGACCGTCTTGAATCGCCAGGGGCTAGGGAAGTGTCCGCGATCCAAAAGCTGGGCAGCGTGTCTGATGAGAAAGTCCTCTTCGGTCTCGTGGGGGACGTGAAAAAGGCGCACAGGCGCTACTTGCACCATCCCGACCATTGGGGGGTGCTCTCCTGCAGAACGAGGAGCGATTCCTCTGTGGTCTGGGTCAATCGCACTGGGACTTTCGGAATTGCTTCAGCGGCTTATTGGTTTGCGCGGATCATCGGTCTCGTGGGCAGGCTTTCCCTCAGAGTTCTCCTTCAGTCATTCCTCTTCATGCTCATTTATGCCGATGATCTACACGTGCTCAGCGGGGGACCCGATCGCTGGCTCAATCTCTGGATGTCCCTTGCGCTACTATGCCTTCAGGGGACCCCCTTCTCAGAACGAAAGTGGCGTGGGGGACTGCAACTTGATTGGGTCGGTTATTGGATTGATTATGGACGCTTCAAGCTGGGAATATCTGAAAGGAGGTGCCATTGGATCATCAGTGGCATCGAATCCATGGAGGGAAACGGCTGGCTTGTGGATGTCCGACGATTTCATGAGCTTCACGGGAGACTCGGTTTCATGTCCCAGTCTTAGTTTGGATTAGGCCCTTCTTGGCTCCTGGTTACGCTTGGCTGGCTGCTGTGAGGAAGGGGGCTGTGCTCGCGCTTCCCAATCTTATCCGTTGTGTCTTGAGGTTTATCGCTGACCGCTTGAGGCACGGTGCTCGTACTTACGAATCGGGCCGTCTTGAGAAGGACTGTGGGGAGCTCTTCCGCACGGATGCCGCTTGCAATGATTCTTCGGTTGTCTTGGGCGGATGGTTTTTGCACAAAGGGCCGGAGCCAAAGAAGGCCCCATGGTTTCAGATCACTTTGAGCAGGGACGACGCTCCTTGGTTGTTCAAGAAGGATTCGGGCAGTTCGTGGGCGAGCACTTCGGCTGAGGTTCTTGCTTCGCTTGCGGCGCTACACTTGTTGAGACGTGACTTCAAGGATCTCTGGTCAGTTCCTGGACACTTCCGTGCTTGCTTCTGTGGCGGGACTGATAATAAATCTGCCGAGGCGCTGTCTTGCAAGCTGCTCACGACTCGAGTGCCTCTCATGTTTGTGGTGATGGAGTTCGTCACCTTTTGTGACGCTCTGGGTTTCAGATGCAACCTCAGCTGGAGACCCAGGGACTCCAACCAGGAGGCGGACCGCATCACCAAACATGTTTTCGAGGACTTCGATGAAAACTTGAGACTGCCTTTCAGCTGGTCAGATATGACCTTATCAGTTCTGCCGTCTCTCTTGAGATTCGCGAGCTTTCAGTCTGAACTTGATTCCATCAAGGCCTCGATTGCGGATGATGGAACAACCTCAGCTCCTCGAATAAGGTTCGAGAAAAGTCAGTGGGGATGAGGGAAAGGAGATGCCCTCGTCTGCGAAAGGGGGCAAATCCCTCTCGTCATCTCCTTTATGCAGGAGGTGTCTTTTGCACTGTGTGATGTCGGGCTGTGCGGACCAAAACGAAGTCTTCTTGTGCGCACTGCTGTCGTTCCCTGTTCCTTAAACCCTTTCCTTAAACCCTCCGGGTTTTAAGAAAGTTTTTGAGCCTCCTGGGTACAAGCCTAGTTTGGGTAGCGAAGCGGACCAAACAGTTTGTTCCAAGGAGGCCCGGGGGGGAGGGGGGGAACAATGGGGGCTTGAGACCACCATCAGTTCTGTACGCTTCAGCCATCGTGCTTCGGTCCACGGCCTGCATGCAGTTGCTCTCAGTCATGTCAGTTATGTCAGTCATGTCAGTTGTTTGCAGTTTTCAGTGTTCTTTGCTCGCGATACTTTTCAGTTTTCCCTTTGGCGAAACATTCAGGTGAAGATGATTTTAAAGAAGTTTTATCTTTGAACACTCCTCCTCAAAGGAGGTGTTTTCCAAATCTTTGATTTATCATTCCAGTCGCCTATGATTTTATGTTATTTGAGTTGAGGGCGATTCGCCCCTTGTCAGTTCAATGATATATCTTACGCCGATACATTCTGGATCAACCGGAAGGGGACTCTTAGTCCTTTTAGTGTCCCACCCGGCCCACCCTGTATATTATTTCTCATATGGTCTGTTCATAACAGCCCAATCTGGATGGGGGGGCAAAATCCCTCTCGTCATCTCCTTTATGCAGGAGGTGTCTTTTGCACTGTGTGATGTCGGGCTGTGCGGACCAAAACGAAGTCTTCTTGTGCGCACTGCTGTCGTTCCCTGTTCCTTAAACCCTTTCCTTAAACCCTCCGGGTTTTAAGAAAGTTTTTGAGCCTCCTGGGTACAAGATTGCTTTGATGACACTCTGCATGCTGCTTGTGGTAAGAGGTTCTCCTCAGAGCATGATTTTCACTCTGCACAGCTCCCTGGGGATGGTATCAGCTTTCAGCTTGGGCGCCTTGGGTGGCCGGGCGATGGAGACAACCAGCTCTACATCCCGGCCCCGGCTTTTCTGCAGACCCTCGACCTGGTCAGTAGTGTAAGTAGTGTGTTCGAGGATCCAACGGATTCTAAAGAAGACCCGCGAAGGGCTAAAAACAGTCATGTTGATAACGGCCGCCATGTGCCCCCAAGCACAGAGGTCGAAAGAAGGTCAGCGTCAACGAAGTTGATATACCTTTCTTTGGGTGGGGCAGCGAGGTAACGAGCGGTTTTCCATTTGTCCAAGCTTTGGTTGCTGACATTCCAAACCAACAACAACAGTTCAGAATCTTTTGTATGAAATCGTCATGGAATTTACATGATGACTTTTGTACCTTTTTATGGAACAACGTCCGTTCCTTCATGTCGACATGATTTCACTTGTAAACTTGTACATGCTTTGAAGAGTGCCCGCGCACCGCTTTCACATCAAGCTCGGGCAATCGCATTGTGAACTTTTTCTTCCCGCCCTCCTCTCCCTTGAATAATGGAAGGGGGGTGCTTTCGGTCGGACACTTCGTCTTGTGCATTCGTGCCCCCACGGGGGGCTGCACACCGTGTCCTTCAGTGCCTGATGCATAGAACTCCAAACGAACTCGATGCATGCCCCATGTATGTCAAGTTTAATGGGCTTCGCCCTTAACGCGCTACTTCGCTGGCCCCTAGGTCTTTCCTTTTGGAAAACCCCCAAACAAAGAAGACCCGCTGAAGGGCAAAAATTCCCGAGATCAAGAGCCTTTCAGGCCAACCTCGAAACCCCACCACCAAGCCTCTCGAAGGCTGCCCCTGACTTCCCTCACTCCTCGAAGCGTGCTAGCCATGGCGATATGTATGGGAGGCTCAACGGCGGCCAGTTCTACATCACCGATGGCAAGATCAATGGCGATGCTGATGGGCGTGCTGCTTCTGAACGTCTCGGCCAAAGTGGTGACGAGAAGAACCGTGTTATCGTGCCAGATCAGCTGAGCTACAATGGTGACGTGACCAACTGCGTGCAGTGCCGTCTTTCCCCAGGTTTCCCCCTAGGGTTTAGGCTCGGCCCCCCCCTAGCGGGTTCTAGGGTTGCCTGCCTGGGCCTCCTCGGAGAGTACATGTCCTGGGATGCTGAGGCCGATCCGCCCTGCAACCCGATTGGGATGCACAATGGAGCGCGTCAGGTTGCGCCTGACTGTCTTGGCCGAAGTGGTGACCGCAAGGCTTCTCCCGGTTCTCCCCTAGGGTTTAGGCCTTCCCCTCCCCTTGCCGGTTGCGGGGTGGTCTGTCTGGGCATGCTGGGTGAACACATGTCCTGACAACGGCAGTGCCTCACTGCCTCTGCCGGGTTACCCGTGCCCTTTTGGGTTTAGTTCCTCCCCTTCCCTAGGTGGTTGCGACTTGAAAACCATGTACAAGGGCCTGTGCACCAAAAATTTTGCCTTTGATTCGCTTCCTGCTTCGAGTGCTGCCCCCAGGAAACCACCATGTGCAGGTCGAGAATTCTCGGAAGAGACTAGCATATCCTCACTTTGCTGTCCTGCATGTGCGCGCCTCGCTGAACATGCCGGTCATTCTGCAAATCACTGCCCGGCAACACTTGATGTTTGGGCTGCCCTGAAGGCCCACGAAGCTACAGGTCACGAGAGCTTGAAAAGGCCCGGCACATCCTTGCTTCGAAGGCCTGTCAGAGAGCGCCGCGACCACAGAGTGCAGCCCAGCATGTGCAACACTGCGTGTAGCACAACATGCACCTCTTTTGGTAACACTGCCCCTTTGGGTACTGTCATACATTCCGATTGCAACGCTGTCTTGCGCCAGGGCCTGTACACCGAGATTCTTGCTTTCGATTTGCCTCTTGACTCAAGCGCAGCCCCCAGGGACCTTCAGCGTGCAGGTCAAGATTTCTCGGAAGAGACTAGCACATCCTCACTCTGTTGTCCCGCTTGTGCGCGCTCCGCCGATCCTACAGGTGCCTCTGCAAATCACTGCCTCGCACCCAAATTTTGTGCTGCCCTAAAGGCCCACGGAGCTGCAGGTCATGAGAGCTTGAAAAGGCCCAGCATATCCTCGCTTCGCAAGCCTTTTAGTGAGCGCTGTATTCCCAGCTTGCAATACAACCAATTGCTTCCAAGCGAACAGCCGCAAAAATGTGCATGTGGCCAGAGTGCCTCCCGAGCCGCCCAGGGTCACTCCTGGCACCAATTCAACTGTTCGTCCTTCGCGGGCTGTACTGCCTTCTGTGATGGGCCAGGTGCTCGCTTTGCTGGATGCGCGGGACTCCTTGGAGAGCTCGTCTCCTTTCAGGGCGAAAACCGAGACATAGGCCAAGTTTGCGCAGTCACTTGTGAAACCCCCAGCAGTTGCACGCTTTTGGGCTGCATTTCTCCCGTCGGCTGTGCTGCCTTCAAACAACTAGGCACATGTTTCGTGGGCATCGACCACTGGTGCGTAAGCTTCAGCTCGCTATTGATGATGCTTTGCCACAATTATCTAAACGCTGCCCGTGTTGGAGAAGCATCCAATCCAGGCCCTGGTGCTGAGTTTGACTTGGGCGACCTACTAGGACCGGGCTTCACTGAACAGCTCCAAAATTTTATCAGGGCAGCTGTGCAACAGGCTTTGCAGGATGCTTTAAAGGGAATGAAGCTTGGGGGTCTTTTCTCACCTTCAAGCCCCAACGTCGCAAGTGCCAACGTTGCCGCTCCAGCTGTCAAGCCCCCTCGCAAGAAAGGCAAAGGTGCCGGAGCCGTTGTGCCGACACCCGAGGCTCCAGGTGTCCCAGCCCCTGTGCCGGCCCCCACTGCTGTCAAGGGCAAGGCCAAAGGCAAAGGCAAAAACAAGGAAAATGCGGCTAACCTAAGACCCACCGGGGCTGGCAAATCACAGGTGCCGAACCCAGCCACGTCGTCCGACAAGGCTGAGGGATGGACTAAGGTTGCGAGAAAGCCGGCGGGCCCACCCAGTAAGGATGATCCCTTTGTCTTGCGCCAACAGGACTGGTCGGACCCCCTTAGTTCATTCTCTAACCTAGCACGTAATCTTGCCAACGTGAAAGATGGTGAGACCTTTCGTGGAGTTATACTGTGCCCGGGCAGGGATTTCCAAACTGCTCGCACCATCCTTGCTGGCACCACCAAATCACATGCCATCATGCTCATTGCTTTGGCGCGCGACTTTGACAAGCCGGACAACCTCGCTAAAGAGCTCAAAGTGCAAAAGGTCCCGGGTCAATCGGACCTCCGACTGTGCTTTATGGATGCCTTCGTCTTCTACTCGGCATCGGCAGGACTCAAGGCACCCACACCTACGGGTTTTTCTGCCAAGCCACAGGCTGTGACGCCTAAGAAGACCGCGGTTCTATTTTGCAAGGTGCCCCAGGATTTTACTACACCGAAAGTGTGGCAGGACTTTCTTGCAAAGCCTCAAAAGCACATTGCGCAGTGGACCGCCGGGCAACACATTTTGTGCATTGATTGCTTTGGTTGGTCCGAAGAAAAGCTTAAAGGTGGCAAGCGCCAAATTTTTGGGGCCATCAGAGTTGCTCAGGCCGATGTGGCGCAGCTACTTTCGCGATCAGGTGACCTTGGAGTTTTCCTGCAGCAGCCCCGTGACCAAACTGCCAATCAGCACGTTGAATGGATACCTCGCCTGAGTAAGACCGAGCCACATCAGGAATACCTCACCCGCGCGGTACGATCCAGGGGAGAGCTCGGCCTCGTGTGTCGTGAAGGGTCCCTTGGTTGGCGACGTGCCAATGATGCCACTTCTGCAGTCAAGAGGGTGTGGATGCTGGAACATTGCCCAAGGGAGTGGGATCTTCAGCAAGTCGCGGCACTCCTCCAAGAGCATTTTGCTGATGTCACGATGTTCCGCCAGCTCCAACGGGGCAAGTGGAAAAGCTTCGTTTTTCGTGCATCTTGCCGCCGAGGCCCAGAGTGCGACCTTGTCGCTGTCCCCATTGAGATCACTGAAAATGGGGCAAAACAGCTCTTCACTTGCTGGGCCAAGATTGCCCCTCCCAGGCAACAACCGAGCCAGCGGCGCCAACTGAAAGGGGGTGATGTGCCCTTTGTCGAGAGTACCGATGTGTTCGCTCCACAGGTTATTCCCGTGTCACAAGCCTCCAATGAGGAACCTATGGATGTCACTGGTGATGCGCAGAACACTTCTCGCAAGCCGCCTGACCCGGCGACGGTTAAGAAACAGCGAAAGGAGCATCGACCGGTGCCGGAAGGCACCGAACTCAAAGCACAGCCGGCTGATGGGGATTGTCTTTTTCACACCATGGCTGCTGCTCTGTTGTGGATCTCAAAATCCAAGATTGATATTCATCCCCATGAACTCCGCGCCAGAGCCGTTGCTCATCTTAAACGTCACAGTGAACTTTATGAGGCGCAGTGGAAGGCGGCAGGCCAAAAGGGACCCGAGGATCAAAAACTTGACACTTGGACCGAATATCTTGATTTGGTCGCCCAACCGGGCAAGTGGACCGGTGAGATAGAACTTCGTGCCTTGTGCAGGATCTACGACCTTCGGGCCGTTGTTGTACCGGAAGATCCATCATTTCAGGTAGCGGCTTATCACCGCAAGGCAAAGGCCCATCGCACCATTGCAATATATCACACCTCGACTTCCTAGCCCCTAAGGGAGATGCGAAGCAATACCCCGAAGCCCTCCGATCCATTGACACCGATCCCAATGGAGGTTTCCTTGTAGGGGGTGGTTCTGAATTTTCGGGGTTCTCTGGTCGTTCCAAGTGGACAGCTAGCTCATCCTCGCAACATTTCAGCGCCCGCACCAGGCTCACGGGCAAAACCAGCAAGCCCTCCGCCAGACACCCTGATGCAGCCTCAGTCTTGCAGCAGCTTGATGGAGATACCCAATCCCAAACCGGCACGGTGTGGACCCATGCTCCCACCTCGCAGCCGCCTGCTTCATCCCAGGCCCTTCTTGATTCTAAGGTTTGTCAGGGCTCCACGTGTAATGCTGCCGATGCCGATTTTCTTGATGAGGAAACCTTCTCAGCCGGCAGCAGCCAAGCCACCACAGGCAAGCGCAAGCGCTACAAGGCACAAGTCCCTGGGGACGTCCCGCATAAAGGCTACTACATATGCAGACTTTGTGCATTTCGCACCCCAGTTGCAAATCAGAAACAACTTTCAGTTGCGCGCTACTCCCACTGCATGCGTCACCATGGTGGCGAGGGCTTGCCAGGTTTGGCCAAACGTGGCGAGCAGTACGTTGTGCAAGTGACAGATCAGGACAAAGGTCTGTTCTGGAAGTGCAAATGGTGCCGTAGCGGCATCCGCCGGGCTGTGGGGGAGGCGGCCAGCCCCAAAATCATTGCCCAAGCGATCCGAGCGCACCTTCGTACCAAACATGCCCGTAAGAATCAGGCGGCGAGGCAACAAGCCCATGTTGGAGTTTCCCACGCCCAGGCCACCAGAGTTAGGCAATGGAACGCCGCCGTCTCTAAAACCTTTGCTAAGCGCACTGACCTCTTGCACAAGGGATATGAGAGCTTCCTTTGGCCTATTTTAAAAAAGTTTCGCAAGGGCCGGCCAGACCTCCGCATCTCTTTTATACGAGCGTGGCGCTGCGGCACTTGTAAGATGTGCTTCAAAAACCTCGCTTGTGTCAACAATCATAAAACTTGCAAAGCTGTCACTGCAGCCAATGGCCGCAAATGCAAGCTTGCCGATCTTGCCAAGGTCCGTACTTGGTGCCTGAAGCACCCAAGCAAAAATACTATGTCCGAGGCTGAGACACTTAAAATCTTTGCATTGGCCAAGCAAGCCCTCCAGGGGCATGAGCTCCAATCGCAGGTGTGATCAGGGTTGCTTCTTGCAACCTTGCTGGAGCTGGCATTTCACGCACTGTTTTGACCCTCCAGCACTTAAAGAATTTTAATCCCGATATCATTTCCCTTCAAGAAGTTGACATCCCCAAGCGGTGTGCGGCAGCATACGCCAGGGAGTGGAGAGCTTTGGGGTGGCAAATTGTTTTGGCCCAAGCCGAACCACATTCAGGATTGCACAGGGTCGCTGTTGTGTGCCGCATTCAGTGCCGCCCCGTCAGCCTGACAACCGAAATTGCGCAGACTCGTCATGCAGCCATTCTCGTTGAAACACAGGCGGAACACATCCGCCGACCTCTCCTCATGGTTGCAATTTACGGGTTTTCGGGGGATCCTCCCACCACCAACCTCATGGTGGATGAGCTCGCGGCTGCGTGCTATGCATTCCGAGGGCCACACATTCTGTTCGGTGATTGGAACATGACTTCAGAAGAAGGCTCGATACAAAATCACTTGATGTCTGGAGCCCTCAGGTCCATGGATGACCCTTTCCCCATGGAGCTCTGCTGCACCAACCCGGGCCGAACTCGGCGCATAGACTACGGTTTGAGCGATCCTTCGATCTTCCCCACTGAGGTGTGGCACCATGAAGGTTTATGTGATCATACCACTGTAGGCTACTGCCTCAATCTTTCGATTAACTTTTCAGGTTTTGAGCTTCCCCCTCGGGCCAAAATCAGGGATCGATCTAAGGAAGATATACACGAATCCTTCAGCGAATGCTGGCCTCACCAAGCCTTCGAACAGGTCCTCGATGCAGGTAACACCAACGAAGCTTGGAGGATACTGTCGTGGACCGCGGAGCAGTGCCTCTGTGATCTCGGTGCCAAGCCTGACACTGTGCCCCGTTCAGATCCCTGTGAGCCGCGACCCAAGCAGCTCCCAAAATCTTGCATCACCGTCCACGGTCGCGAATCAAAGGGACTGCAGGGTTTAAGACACTTAAGTCACCGGTTGCAGGAGCTACGACGTGACCCCTCTAACAATCGCCTCCGCTTGAAAGTAAAATCATCCTTGCAAGGTGTTCGCTTGAGCGTGCCGGACCTTCCTTCGCTCCCAGAGGGTCATGAGGAAACGGCTTTGCCCAGCGTTAACGAACTGCTTGAGGATTACGTGGCACAGGAACGCTCCGCTGCCATGGCTCAGTGGAGGCAGCGACTTCAGGTGCAGCCCAACAAGCAAATCGCTTGGGTTAAAGGTTAAAGCCCGCGCCCAGCAGGCTTGTGATGCGGCCCCCGCGCCACCGGAGGTCAGCAAAGCCATCTCGGCGATACATCCGACTTCCATCTTGCAGCAACACGGCAAGGCGTGGGCAGAATTGTGGACTGCGCCAGCAGGCTTAAACTTCACCACCCCTACCATGCAAAGCATCCTTGAAACAGTGCCAAAAAGGGCCCCTTTTTCAAATGAATTTCCTGGCGAATTTTCTTTTGAACCGGAGGAACTGATTGCAGTCGCAAAACAAATGAAAGGTAAAGCGGCGGGGCCAGACGCGTGGAAGTCTGATCATCTGCTTGAATTACCCATGCCCTGGTGGGTCCAGTTCACACGCCTTTGGAACTCCATCCTGCAGGGAGCCCAGACGCCGATGCAATGGCGTCGCGGCCTCGTGGCATTGTTACCCAAACGGGTAACGTCAACACGCCCGATCGGGCTTCTTCAGGTTGCTTGGCGCATCGGTGCAAAATGTCTTTGCAAACGTTCAAGAAAATGGATCCTCTCGTGGGTCAGCCCGAGTGCCTTCGGCGGGGCTCCGGGATTCTCAACCGCAGACGCACACCTTCGAATTGCTTCAGCCCTAAAAAGGCAAGTAAATTCCTTTGTCGTGCAAGATTTAAAAGGCTTTTTTGATCATCTTCAACTTAACGCCGTAATCCCGATCCTCAGACGGCTCGGTGCACCCAGCTGCTTGGAACACATCTTGAATAGCGTCTACTCGGGTGCCGAGCGGCTCTTCGTTGCAGGCGGATTTGCGGCCGCAGCCTGGACTCCTGTCTCACGTGGCTTGGTACAGGGGGACCCACTAAGTCCTTTATTGGCGTTGGCAGTCAGCGTGGCTTGGAGCTCTTACGTCATACAAGGCCCAATCCGAGGCCTTATGTATGTGGATGACAGGCTTCTTTGGCCGGAGCAGAGTGCCAACCCTGCCCGAGCCATTGGGCAAGCGGTGGAACGATCCACCAGGTTCGACAGAGCTTTCTACTTAGTGTGCGAACCCACCAAATGCTCTGTCATTGCAGCTCCTGGCGACACTTCCCTCCAGGACTTGGCGGAACGGCAGGGCTACATGCAGAAAACTTCGCTTGAAATTTTAGGCGTCGAAATCGACTTGTCGGGCAGCACCCCCAAGCCGCTCAGGTTGGTGCTAGATCGTGTGCTGTGGCGCCTCCGCTTCATCAAATACCTTCCCGTGCCCATCCACCGAAAAACTCAACTCATGTGGACTTTGGGGTTTTCGGCTGTCTTTTGGGGTGCTGGCGTTGCTTCCCCGGGCGATGCCGTTCTCTCCACCATCAGGTCCGAGGTCCTTGCTGCCTTTCGCAGAAGCTTCACTCCCGAGGTGCCGTACTTCTTGCAGCACTGCATGATGGGGTGGAACACAGACCCCTTTTTCATGCAAGATTACACAGCCCTTCGTCGTGTCCAGTCCTTCGTTGCACAGCGACCTTCCTGGCTTGATGATGTGCCACTCCGGGAGGCCGTCGATCCGTGGTCGGATCTGTTTCCGGTGGCGGCTGAGGCGGTCCGAAAACACAAGTGGACCATCCTTCCTCATGGCGAGGGCCTTGCCAAAACCGATAGCAATGGGTGCCGCCGAGTTTTTCGCTTTGGATTCTCTTCCTTGAAGGTCCTGCGCCAGTGGCTGGAAGAAGAATACGTGCGACAGGGCGTGCACAATGCCGGTCGCATTAAAGCTTCGCACCACAGGGTTGACCCTAATGCCGCTTCGGGTTTTAGTCTCCCTAAGCCCCCTAGGCAGGCCTGGTTTTGTTTTGCCGCGCATAGAAAAATCTTTCTTAATCCCGAAAATCTTGCGCAAAAACGTGCCGCAGTTGCAGCTGGAGCCAGTTTTTGGCACACGCACTGCGGGTCCCACCGCCCAACACCAACTGATGCAGACAAAGTGTGCATGTGCGATCAGCTTGAACCGTCGAGAGCGCACCTCACGTGGTGCTGCCCGGGCCTAAGCACATTGCGCGAGACCAACCCGGTCGTTCCTCCGCCTGATCGCGCCTCTGAAAGGCTCTTTGCCCCTCCGCTTGAGACTTTCCCTGCTGCGCCTGAGCCAGTGCCCTTGCAGCATGCACAGCTTGCCGATGCTATTCGCAATCTTCTGGCGACAGACCAGGAGGCTCAACCGTGCATTGCCACCGACGGCTCGCACCTTGAAGACGTGGCTGGCTCTGCAATCGTTCTTCACCAGGATGGTCGTTTCTCGACTTTTGCTTTTGGCGACGACGACGAAGACCAGTCCAGTTACCGTGCCGAGCTTCTGGCCCTCCGTGAGTTAGCCCAGACGTGTGTTGTAGCTGCCTTGGCTGGGGCACGAGGCGAAGTGTACGTCTTGGTGGACTGTCAAGCCGCGCTTGCTGCACTTAAGTCACGGTCGTGTGCGACCCTTCAGCTGCTCGTGCAACAAATCGCCACACATCTTGAAACTTCCACCAGATGCGGTTTAAAATTGAATCTGCGATGGATGCCCGCACATGGACGTCAGGCCACTTGGACGCCAGACTTTCCCTTGCCTGTTGACTTGTGCAGACTGCTCAACGACAAAGCCGATGCCGCTGCACGTGATGTTATGCACAGGAGGCACCACAACTCTGCCCGTGCCACCTGGCATCGACGACGACGCGAAGCTCACGAATGGACCAAGCAGGCCATCAACCTCTCAGCTCAGGCGGGCGAGGCATACCGCCAGTGGTGTGAGAAACGAAGTCTTGCTAGACCCGGGAATGGGCGACACGATGACGACGACGCAGCTGCTGATGGGGCGGCGGCTGCTGGGGCCGCTTCTTCGGGCGCGGTGGCTGACGGCGCAGTGGCTGCCGGTTCGGTGGCTGCTGGTGCGGCGGCTGCTGGCGACGTGAACTGAGTGCTACCACGAGCTCCTCTGAAACACTGTGTACAGTTTGAGTGCTTGAGCCTGCTTGTAGTCTCGCTCCTTCTGTAGTGGTACTGGCTGTCTGCTTGTGCTTCCGACTACGTAGTTCACGAACTCTTTGAAGCTTTCTCTAGCTTAACAAACCTAGCTAGAGTGATGTTGGCATGACATGTTGTTCAGTCTCATGTTCATGCTGACATGTCTCGAGGGAGCTGCTTTCTCACGGCTTGTACAAACTGCGTCTTAGCACCACTCTTCGGGCCCAAGGAGGCCTCGGCACACGAGGCTGACTCAGCCTGACCAGTGAAGACCCAAAGAGTTCAAAAAGAGTGTTCGCATCACAGAAAGACGCATCTGGATGCGCGTATCCAGTCAATCCAGCAACAAGCGTCGCTTGAGTACAGAATCAGTGCGCATCTTGGGACTGTACGAGTCTTGGCTACTTTACATGAGCCCTATGATCAGCATGCGTCCGGCATCAGTGTTTCCAATGGAAGCACAAGCGGATGCCAGTGCCCAAGGTCAGCGGGCTTGCATTGGTGGGTTCGTGTCACATCCTTCACTAGGCCAAAGGTGGTTCAGGGAAGAATTCACGTATGAGAACATTCAGCAAGATATGCAGCTTGACATTGCGTGCTATGAAGCGCTCGCTCAAGGGGCGCTGATTATCGCATCTTCAGCCTTGATACCTTGCTCTAGAATCAAGCTTCGGACGGTCTCAGACAACAGTGGAGCCGAAGCAGGTGTGAACGCATCTTTTACGACTTCACGCCCACTTGCATATTTCCTTGAACGCATTTCTCTGCTTGCCGCAGTTTACCGTACCACTTTGGATGTTTCCCATATCCCAGGGGAGAAAAACACCAAAGCAGATGCACTTTCAAGACCGGGTGAACACGAGATTCCCCCAGATTGCCTCGATGTTGATCGCATCAGGATTCGTCTCAGTGATCTTTGGCTGCCTAGACCAGCCATTTCCATTTCGCCAAGCGACGCTTCGCTGGCTTGGACCGTGCGAGCCCCGGGAGTGCCGAACAACCTCACATAATTTTGGGCGTTTCGGGAGCGAGGTTGCTGGGTAGATCTATTTGGGCAAAACTCAGCCACCCATCAACCTGCATGCTTCGGGTCTCACTCGCGACGACATGTGAGACAAATCGGCACTCCTGGAAAATACCTCAGACTACATGCGATGCTTTGTTGCACTTCAGCTTAAAGCCTTCGGCATTCCGCTAGCAAGCACAACTAAACCTATAGAACGTTGTGTGTATTTATTCACATATGTTTTATAGTTTATGTGTGCGAAACATTTTGGCTCAGCTAACCAGTTGTGCTTGCTAGCGGATTCGAAAAACCTCACCCTCCCACCCAGTTTCACTCGTCTCACAAGGCATTGGCCAACAAGCAAGGTCCAAGCGTTTAAACATGGGTTATCCTATTCGAAGCCTTGTCACAGCTAGTCTCGTTTGCAGCTTCGTTTCACATCCAACAGTATTAGTGCTCGCTTACGTCGGTCCCACAGCAGTATATTCCGCCTTTCTCAGTGCGCTTCTATCCGTTGGGTAACCACGGTCATCACTCGAGTGTTCGTCTTCTTCTTTTCCGTGCTACTGCTGTAACAGTTGTGATGGGCGGGCAAAACTCAGCCACCCATCAACCTGCATGCTTCGGGTCTCACTCGCGACGACATGTGAGACAAATCGGCACTCCTGGAAAATACCTCAGACTACATGCGATGCTTTGTCGCACTTCAGCTTAAAGCCTTCGGCATTCCGCTAGCAAGCACAACTAAACCTATAGAACGTTCAAGAAAACTGCAGAAGAATTGGCAGAAGAGGCTGAAAGGTTGAAGAAGCCGAAGGAAGCTAACTTCGCAGCGTTGGAGCAAAGAAATGTTCGGATACCTGAAGACATCCAGGAAAAGATAAGAGAACAAGGAGAGATCATGGATGAAAAGCTGCAGCAGCTGGAAGAGATGAAAGCAGCAGCCAAAGAAAGAAGAGCAGAGGTACGAGCAGAAGCGGATAGAGTTGCGGAGAAAGCAGAAGAAGAGAAGCCTCAGGAAGAAGAGAAGCCTCATGAAGAAGAGAAGCCAATGGAAGAAGAAAAAGAAAAGCCAAAAGAAGAAGAGAAGCAAGAAGAGGAGAAGCAAGAAGAAGAGAAGAAAGAAGAGGAGAAGCAAGAAGAAGAGAAGAAAGAAGAAGAGAAGCAAGAAGAAGAGAAGAAAGAAGATGCCGAAGAAGCGGTAGTTCAATCCTCTGACGAGGAAAACCGCGAGGCAATGGAAGCCCTCAGAAGTGGTTTCAACGTAGACACAATGTCTATATTCCCAACAGTTATGGGACAGCTGAACGTCGAAAGCATTCGGCGATCAATGCCAACAACGGTTCTAGAAAGAGAATTCGTGATGTGGCAAGAGCAGATAAGACGCCCCGTCTCAAGACTCCCATCGGGGTACGGTTTAAGGACCACAGAGCTTTTAGCAAAAGTGGAAGACAACATGCACGAGTTTATGGAGAGCATGTCCGTGCTCACAGAGGACAAACGAAAAGCTGAAGAAGCTTACAAGCAAGCCCGAGAAGAGATGGATCGATATGAGCAAGAACTCAAGCAAGAAATGAAAGAAAAGCTCGAGTCTAAGATGAAGAAAGTGCGAGAACTCGAAGAAGATGCAGTCGCAGCAAGAGGAGATGTTGAGAACACAAGCAATGTGAGAAGTGCTTTACAGCAACTAGGAGAAGTCGTGCAGACGGCAGACAAGCTACTGTCAGCTCTAAGCGAAGAGTTCAAAAGCCTAGATCTGTACACAAGACCAAAGCCAGATGAAGAGAAGGAGCGACAAGCCCTAGCAAAGCTGATGGCGTCGATCAAGAGAAAAAGCGAGGCAGGCAACCCAACAACGCCAACAGCAAAGATAAAGGCAATGCCAAAGAGAGTGCCAAGCGTTCTCAGGGGAGGACCGACAATTTCTGAAGAAGAGAGAAAGGCAGCGAATTCCAAGGAGAAGCAGCTAGCGTTGAAGCAAAAGCTAAGAGAGCAGTACAAAGAGGCGACAGACGACTCGATTGAAAAGGCAGTGAAGGCAAAGTTGGATCACAGCAAGGAGAAGCCAAGCGAGCCAGAAGGGACACCACCGAAGAAGCAGGTGAACCCATATTGGCTGAAAGATCCAAAAGAAGAGTCATTCAAGAAGGCCAAGTACATGCACTGCTTTTACTGCAAGGCGACGGACAAGCATAAGGCTCCGGAATGCCCGGAAATGGAGAAAGCTGTCAAAATGTTCTACAACGGCGAAAGGCCCGACAGCAGCAATACCGAACGCAAGATTTTCTGCAAGGTATGTTTTCTCTACTTCCAGAACGTGTCCTATCGTTCATTCAGATATAAAGGCTGGGGCACCCATACCCCAGACATCTGCAAGTACAAGGACAGTGTCAGAACCTACCTGGAAGACAATGCATACAAGTATGAGAAGGAGCTAAAAGACTTCCAAGAGACATTTGGTTTAGGATACACGCCAAAAGACAGTTGGGGAGCAGAACCAAAGAAGTCTAAGAAAAGTGATGAAGCAAAGGCTGAAGAAAAGGTTCCAAAAGTTCCAAAGCAAGCAGAAGAAAAGGAGCCAGAGAAGAAGAAGCCAGCAGACAAGTCCAAGAGCAAGGACAAGGATAAAGAGAAGAAAGCTGAAAAGGCTGAAAAAGCTGAAAAGGAGAAGAAGCGAAAGAGCGTATCTCCGTTCGATCAAGAAAGAGCTGAGAAGCGTCAGCGAGGAGAAAAAGAGTTGATGTAAACTGTAAGCGGATGACGCGCAACGGTTTAAAGCAAGAGCAAAAGAACCGTGAGGGCGATTCCGCCCAGCAGCAAGAGTGAGGCTGAAATCAGCCCAGGCAACCGTGAGGGCACTTTCGGCCCAAGGCAAAACGTTTCACCAAGAAAGCTTTAGAAGCTTGAGAGAAAAGCCACGAGGATGGAAAGATCCCACGGCAACGACAAAAGCAAAAGCCACGTGGACGAAAGTCCCACGGCAACGTCAAAGCACTACGAGCACCACGAATGTTTCAAAAGTCAATGTCTACAAGGCTGAAAAGCCAAGAATGGACTGGTGAAAGAAAGTCCGACAGAAGTTTCCAGATTGCCGAAGTGCAAGAATGGACTACATCGCGAAAAGCGACGTGAAGAAAAAGTGAGTGCGCAATTTTAGCAGTGACTTAGTTTCCGAGTGAGTCCATGCCAATCGTGTGTGGAATGGAAATTCGCAAATCTGCTATAGGACATCTGAAGATTGAGGATGAAGACCAAAGGAAGAAAAGGATAAAGATGTTCAACAAGTGCTCAAAGAAGCGTGCGAGAAGAGAAGATGAAGCTCACAGGAGCATGCGAAAACTGTGGTAGAAGTAGGAAAAGTTTCACAAGGATCACGTGACACGACAAAGCTGTGTACGTGATGAGGGCGTAACAGATAGTTCAATTTTCCCTCATGCCCATTTACATACAGGAATCCAGTGTTTCACCGCAGGTCAAACGTAGGCTCAAGACAGCCCGACAGCGGAGCAGCAAGTGAGAAAAGAATCCAAGCTCGCGCCGTGGTTGTAACAAGGACACTGGTTTAAGGGTTTAAACTTTCAAAAAGGCAGAACGATATCTGCCGGCTAAGTCTGCAAGTCGCAGCCTGTCTCACCTGGATTTACGTAGTCTTCTTTGTCTAACTTCTTCTTTTGTACAGTTGTTTGGCTTATTGACTTTATTGTAGTTCTTGCTGGGACCGAGTGCAGCAACTGCTGTCTTTGAGGCCCGCCCACGCCAAAAAAACTGGTTTCAACCAGGATTAACAGTCAGTTCAGTTTGGAACTCAATGCGTGGTTATGCTTTTTCCATAAGGAACCTGGACTTCAATTTGTGTGTCACAATAAAGTTCTGAAAGTTCATTGTGAGATTTTTATTGAGCCAGGCACTTAACTGCACTGTTGCATTGGGATTTTTCCGGCTCCTGCTCGAGTCATCATAGGGCCACAGAACATGCATGTTGATGAATTACCGAGGCAAAGGTTCGCCAGGTGGCGGGAAACCCCGCATTCGCAATGCATGAACATCCGATTGGAGTTTGGAAACTCGCTTGCAAGTGTATGCCGTCACCCATGTCGCCCGAGAAGAGCTCAGTAGTGTACCAAAGACCGCCATCGAATGCAAGAGACTTGACTTGAGCGACAATTAACCGAACTGAAAAAAGTTGATGTGGCTTCGAAAAAGACTTTTTGAGGCAGAGAAACAAGCCGCTTTGTTGGAATCGATCAACAACAGAAAAGGAAATGGATTTCTGCGGAGTCTCTCCGCCTCAACCGATCGATCTTGCCAAGTCTGCACTGTCCAAGAATTTTGGCCTACTTTTAGCTTCGCAACATTCCGAGATGCGACGAGCTGGACTTTCCACTGCAGGTGTTCCTCATTTTCATTGATTCACTTGGTCAGGCGAGTATGAGTACTTGGCATTCAGTGTTTCGCTGTGCTGCAAAAGGTGTTTTTCCGACGATCTTCATTGTTTACTCACCTGACTGGAATGATGAGCATGCTCGTTGGGTTTTGCAATTCTGCAAAGTTGCTTATGCCGCAGGCTCAGCAGTACATTTCGATGTCTCTGGTTGGAGCCACTGTTGGTCTGATCAACTTTTTCTTCATTGCATTTCCACAGGCAGCACGTTATGCAGGTGCCAGCATGTGCCTTTGAAGGAGTTGGGGGCCGTCCATGGATACTGGTCTCCTCCTCAGCCTCCTTTGCATCGCTTGGACGTTCTTGCACGTGCTCTCGGTGTCACACTGCAAATGCCACTTCCACTTACCCTCCTGCATTTGTGGAAGCATTATGCGAGATACTGTTCATTTCCAAGCTTTGCAAGTGCTCTGGTCAGTGTGCCTTTTCTTTGGAGGAGGCATGGTCGTGCATTCCAGTTAAGCCAGTGGATTCTCCACCTCATGCATGGGTGGATGGTGGGGGGCTCCACAGCCGTCCGGACTGGAGTGGTCAAGAGCGCTCAACCGACGATGTTTTCAAGTCATCGGAGGAGCATTTGTTCTCGGAAGTGGAACTTCGCGAACTCCGCGGTCTTTTCACTACCTGGCTTGTTGTCCTCGGTTCTCAAGGATGCGGATATGTCTTTGTTCAGTGCATTGCTGAGTGGGGTTCCCACTGGCTTCAAACAGGATATTCCATTATCGGGTTGTTTCGCTCCATTTGGTCGCTCTGCTTCTGAAGATGCATTGACTGTCTGCCTTGACAATTGGCAGGGGGCCGAGGACGACCCAGTGCTCTTCGAAGAACTGGTTCAGATTGAGGTGGACAAAGGCTGGTTGCGTTGCATTGAGTCTTTGGAAGCTGCTCGTCAAATCTGGCCCAACGTGGCAGTGGGCAAGCTCAACATCGTGCATTCCGAGGGTCGCAAACCTCGTCTTGTGGTTGATTCTTCCATTTGTCGTACCAATGCTTCGTGTTTTATTCCTGAGCGGTCAGCACTTCCTACGTTGCAGACAATTCAAGCTTCCTGGCCACTGCGTGGGAAGCATGAACCCATGGCAGCATGGTCCCTGGATGTGCAGGCAGCACGCAAATCCATTATTAATCATTATGGTTCGCGAATCTGAGCAGGGTCTCCTTGGCATTCGAGTTGGCCCCAAGCTTTATTTCTATACAGTTTGTCCATTCGGAGCTGCTTTTTCTGCATTCTGGTTCGCCCGCCTTGGTGCATTTTTCGTTCGTACCCTGCATCGGCTTATTTACATTGCACACTTTTTGGCAATGTATGTGGATGATTTGCTTGGCTTCCAATCTGCTTCAGTTGCCGAGATGAGTTTTTGCATTACATTATGCTTTTGTGGCGCTTTCTCCATCCCCCTGTCATGGAACTAGTTACAGTTTGGTTGCTCCATCCGTTGGATAGGGTGGGAACATGATTTCGGTATGGGCTGTGTCTGCATTCCTGCCGACAAGCTCGAACTTTTGCACTCGGTTATTGCTGCTGCACTTCGTGGCAAATACACTGACAGGGTTACATTGAGCAAATTGTGTGGTATGCCACAATGGCTTTTCAAACTTTTTCCTCTGGCGAGGCCTTGGCTGAGGTCTCTTTACCAGGACCTCAACACACCGCGTGCAACTAACTTCAGTGTTCGACAGAACGATTGTAACAAACATTTCGCTTAAGTGTGTGTTGCCCTGTAATCCTGTAGATGAGCTGTTTGCCACATGTTTTTGTATAGCATGGAACAAATGTTCCACTGTGGTGTTTAGGCTCAAGGGACGCACCCAAGACAGCCGTGCGCCCGAGGAAAAGTGAAGAGCGAATATCAGTGCAAAGTGAAAGGGTTTGGAACGTACCCGTAAAGCGTTTTATGGTAGCGGAGCTGAAGGCCAGGACCTTCGGTTGAAGAAGAGCCCAATACAAGGAGAGAAGAGCCTTGGGCCCCAGTGTCACGGAAAGTGAAGAACAGAAAAAGTTGAATGGATCAACCAAGTCCAGCTGGAGACGCGGATTTACCTGTGTCCCCTGGTCACGGTGGTCAAGGAGGAGATACACCAAGTGATACGCCAATGGCGATGCCCGAAGCGGCAGGAGTTGCAGGAGGATCCCTTCAGGCCCTGATTGGGAACCTGTCTGCAGCAGCGCAAGCTTTGGCTAGTGCTGCAGGTACAGGAAGTACAAGGAGTTACGACTCTGCAGCTGAGCTGGTGAAGAGTCCGGATGTGTTTGCTCCAAAGAGTTTGGAGGAGGAAGTTTCACAGTGGCCACTGGAGTTTCAGTTTCAAAGTGTTTGTGGGCTTCATTGATCCCACCTATGCAGAAGAGTTGAAGAAAGTGGAGCTGGCACCACCAAAGCCAGCAGAGTATACCGTTGGAGAGAGAGAAAGAAGTACAAAGCTGTATGCGATACTGGCCTCATATCTTCGGAATAGGCCATTGAAGCTGTTGAAGTCAGAAGGAAGTCCAGATGGATACTCCGTGTGGAGAAGACTGTTTGAGGAGTTGGAGCCGTCGAGCCGAACACGAGGGCTGGCAATGGCTCAAGCTCTGGTGAGCTTTCCCCAGATGACGAAGGGGACGTCTATCTTAGACTATCTGCTTACCTACGAAAAACTGGTTGCAGAGTACGAAAAACTGTCCGAAGGAAAACCTTACGATGAGAATTTGAAAATCGGAACAGTGCTCAAGGGTTTGCCCAATGAGTTGAGAAAGCATATCCTGATAGGATTGACCCCTACGACGAAGTACGCAGACATCAGGAAGAAGTTGCTTGAGTATGAAAGAAGTACCCAATCGTGGAATGCGGAGAACATCTTACAGTCTTTCAATATGGAAAGCGCAACAAAGAGTACACCCTACAATGGGCCACAACCAATGGATGTTGATCGAGTGAAAGGAAAAGGAAAAGACAAAGGAAAAGGATACGACAACAAAGGAAAAGGAGGAAAAGGAAAAGGATACGACAACAAAGGAAAAGGAGGAAAAGGAAAAGGGTACAACAACAAAGGAAAAGGAAAAGGAAAAGGATACGACAACAAAGGAAAAGGAAAAGGTGGTTATAGGAATGCGCGTGCAGTGGACGCTGGTGGCTACGGGAAAGGGAAGTTCACAGGAGAGTGCCACATATGCGGAAAGACAGGACACAAAGCGTCTGAGTGTTGGCAGAACCAGGGAAAAGGAAAAGGAGGCAAAGGCAAAGTGAGACAGGTAGAAGAGGAAGGAAGCCACCAAGGAGATCACGAGAAGAGTTCCTCTACCTACAAAGAACGAGACCGGTCAAGTGAGACAGATCACAGCAGAAGCGGCACGACAAGCAAGACGAGTGGAGATGACAGAAGATGAGGATGAAGAGCTCAACTTTGTGAGGTTGTGTCAGGAGTCAGGAGTTTGAAGAGTTAGTGCAAGGAGAGCTTAGAAGAGTTGAGGAGTTTGATATCTCTTCGAATGATGAAGAAGAAGAAAGCGAAGTGGAACCAACGGATGGTTTGATGGAGTGGTACCAAGGATGGTGGTTTTTGGAAACGGAGATAGAAAGAAGTGTGAGGATGATTTCTCAAGGAAGTGATGCGCGAAGAGCAGTGAGAGAAGTGGATGCGTGTGAAGTAGTGCTCGACAGTGGAGCTGACTGCCATGTGTTGCCTATGGATTGGGCAGAAGAAGTGGGAGAAACTTCTACTTTTGAGTATCATCTGAAAGATGCACAAGGGAAAGTGATCCCAACGTTGCGTGTGAGGCAGAACGTGACGTTTGTTTCCACAAAGGAGTCTGGAAAGAAGTTGAAGATCACCGACAGTGCCGTGTGCGGCAATGTCACCCAACCTTTGCTTGCAGTAGGAAAGATGTGGAAGTTAGGTTGGGGTACGGTGAACGAGGATGGAAAGTTGTGGTTGAGGAAAGGAAGTGTTCGTATACCGATCTACTTCAAGAGGTTCCTCCATGGCGAGGATGTGCATCAGGAGACTTGAAGAAGAGGAGATGAAGGTGCAGCCAGTGAGGCTGGAAAGAGAACTGAAGAATGAGCTGAAGAGCAAAGAGGATGAAGATGGATGGTTTGTGCTGAATGATGGCACACCTGCAAGGTTTGATTGGTACATGGGGAAGACGTTTGACCCAACAGGTCAGTTTCCCAACAGGCTCTACGAAGGAGAAGGAGATGAAGGAGATTATTTCCCTTACCGAACAACCTTGCTGGGAAAGCTGAAAAGAAGTGGAGAAAGAGTGTTGAATGAAGTGGATTGGAAGAGTATGGATTTCTTTGAGTGTCCTCAAGACAGGTTTGAGGTGATGGTCACCTTGTTGGAAAAAGGAATGAAGGAACCGAGTGACTATGGGTTACTCACGAATTTGGAAGAGCTCGAAAGAGAGCTGGCACAAGAAGGAGTGCCAATGGAGGTCACGGGAACCTCCACAAGTTCGAAAGATAAGAAGGAGAGTGAGAAAGAGGAACCGAAGAGAGGAGTTCCAGTGATAGGTGAAGATGAAGAAGAAGTGACGGTGATTGGACCAATGAAGTTGACACGCCAGAGCGAGTTGAAAGAGATGAAAGCGGCGTGCAAGTCTCTGCATATCTCCAAGAATGGATCGAAAGAGATTTTGTGGAAGAGATTGAAGAAAGAAGTTGCGTTGAGCAAAGTGAAGGCTCAAGCCCAAATCTCTGAAGACATTAGGAATCATTAGGAAGGAGTTTGAGAGAGAGCCAATTCCAGAGGCTCTGCCGGCTTTGCCGAGCCCGGAAGAGATAGAAGCGCACGAGTTGATGCATTTGCCGAGAGCGCCCTGGTGTGAAGCATGCCAGGCGGCAAAGAGTAGAGAAGACAACTTCGAAGAAACAAAAGAGAAAGCGCAACGGCCCGTGTTTAGCCTGGACTTTATGTTCACAGGAACGCAAGGAGACGAAAAGGAAAGAGATCCGCTTGCTATTCAGCTTGCTGGGGTTGACAACGACACGAAATTCCTGATAGCTATTGCGGTGCCAACGAAAGGAGGAGATGCAGTGATAAACCACGCGGTTAGTGAAGTGGTGAGAGTGCTAGCCCTTTTGGGTTACGCTGAAGTGGTTCTGAGAACAGACACCGAGCCAGTGATGATTGCGATCAGAAGAGGAGTTCAAGTGGCAAGAGCCAAACAAGGTTTGAAAACAGAGTTGCAAGATGCCACGCCTGATGAGCATCAAGGGCTGCCTGTGGAAAGGTATATCCAAACTGTGAGGAACCTTGCAAAGACGTTGTTGGCGACGGTGGAACAAAGGAGTGCAACGGCCATCGGATCTGATGTCCCGCTTTATAGCTGGGCATACAGACTATACAGACATGCAGCATGGCTGCATAACAGGTTTCATGTGGGAAGAGATGGCAGAACGGCGTTTGAAGCAACGGTTGACAGAACGTACAAAGGAAAGTTGGCCCCGTTCGGGTCAGCAGTGTTTGGAAAGGCAGCGCCAAAGACAAAAGAGAAAGGAGAACCTTGGGAAAAAGGAGTCTTTCTGGGAAAAGACTATGCGAGCAATTTGAACCTTATTGGCACTGGTCGAGGAGTGATTAAAGCAAGAACAATGAGTGGATGTGCTGAAGCATATCAGCCGGAGCTTTTGCAACTTTCGGTTGGAGCTCCATGGGACCATCAGCTGAAGGCTTTGAGGTTCAAGAAGAAAAGAGTTATGCCTATTGATGATGGGCCAGGATTGCCAAGGTTGGCCGTCAAAGCAGACAAAGGAGTAGAAGAAGAAAAAGGGAGCGAACCTTCGCCGCCGAGCGAGCGCCAAGGAACTTCGAGTTCTTCGAGTGAGAGTTCGTCGCTGTCTGGAGGAACACCCGAAGGAGAACCAATGGACGACGAAAGCGATGATGATGACGACGACCCAGGAGAGGTGAGAACAAAGAGTAAAGCGGAAGAAGAATTGGTACCCGATGAGATGACGCTAGAAGAGTTTCAAAGCGAGATTGCAAAAAGAAGTGCAGAAGAAGAAGGAGAAGGGTCACCAAAGAAAGGACCAAGAGTAGACGAAGGAACTGGAGAGGTAGAAGAAAGAGTTGAAAAAGCGCCAAGACGTGGAGGAGAAGCAAGAGGAAGTGCGGCGCGAGTGGAGTACCACATTTGGAGATTCGCCAAGAGCGAGGATCCCGAAGAGCATGGAGATGAGTATGTTGGTCTCGACGAGACACAGCTGTTTCTTGAAGAAAGTCGAGAGTTCCAGAGCAAGTGGAACGAGAAGGTGTGTGAGACAGAAGAGGACCTAACGGTTACTTGGTCTCACGAGTATGATGATGGGCCACCTAAGTTGGAAGCTGAAGATTTGGAAAAGGTGGACCTGAAAGCGGAGAAGACAGAAATCGAGAGACTGTTGGAGATGAAAGTTCTCAAAGAAGTGGACCTGGATGAGAATGGAGAGTTGAAGAAAGGACCGAATGGAGAAGAACCAAAGAGACTCAGTACAAAGTACGTGCTGGATTGGAGGCATAGGGACCTCCAATGGAAGAGGCCCGCACGCCTAGTGGCTCGAGAATACAAGTGGCTGACAGACTACGATCTATCAGCGCTAAACTCACTAACGAGCATTGGTTCGAGTATCAAGCTGTTGTCAGCTTTGTGTGCGAGTTCAAGAGACTACGAGATGATCTCGATAGACATCTCTGACGGCGTACCTTCAAGTGCCACAGAAAGAGTACACAGTTGTGAGTTTAGGAGGAAAGTGGTACCAACTGCAGTACACCCTGCCGGGACAACGAGATGGTTTCCGATGTGGGATTACCAAGTTTCTTCTACAAGTTTTCAGAAACGCCAGGAGAAGGTGGAACGCTCATGAGTACCCATGTGGATGATCTGGAAGTGTTTGGAAGACCAACAGAGAACCAAGCGGTAGTTGATCTGCTGCTGAGCACAAGCTGAAGATAAAATTGGAAGGTCCAGTGAAGGTTGGAGAAGGAAAGTGTGCTTTCTTGAAGAGGACGTTCTTAGGAACGAAAGAAGGAATTGAGATCAGGATGGACGGCAAGTATCTGGAGAAGTTGGAAGAGATTTTAGGTTTGGGTAAGGCCCTGCCAAAGAAGTTGCCGTTTCCAATGGATTACGGAAGATCGTTGAAGGACGACACGCCTTTGGATGCAGATGAGCACCATCTGTATAGATCCTGTGTAGGAATCCTATTGTACATGATGCCAGAGAGACCTGATTTGGGATTCGCTACGAAGTGGTTGTCAGGAAAGTTGGCAGCGCCAACGCGAGGAGACTTAGCAGTGCTTAGGCACGTGGCAAAGTACGTGAAAGCGACAGCCCACTACGTGATAGAACACAAAGAGGCATATCCTGGAAAGAGTTTTCTGGATCCAAGCGATAAGAGAACTGAGAATGCCTACAAGGATGTTTTTACGCAAAGAGTTTGATCGAGGTAGTGACCGACGCCGACTGGGCGACCGACCGTGAGAATAGGCAGTCAACGAGCTGCATCTTGATTTTCGTGAACAGCAACATCGTTTACTTTCATGCTAGAAAGAAAAAAGCGACAGCTTTGAGCAGCTGCGAGAGTGCACTGGTAGCAGCCGTTGGTTGGAGGTTTGAGTGAAGGAGTTTTTCTGCAGAACCTGTTGCACAGAGTTCTTGGGATTAGGCCGGACATGGTGATCCGGATGGATTCTAGCAGCGCTAGGTCTATCATCTTGAAGAAAGGCTTAGGAAGAACGAGGCACATTGATGCCGGACTGCTTTGGGTTCAAAGGCTTACTTCAGTAGGTCTTCAAGTGAAAGCGATAGCTGGGAAGGAGAACCCTGCAGATGTAGGGACAAAAGCTTTGTCACGGAATGCTGTTGTGAAGTGTTTGGAGAGAATCGGTGTGAGAACTGGAGAAGAGAGTGAAGAAATCAGGGTAGCAAGTGACCTCAAGATCCCTACGAAGTATCTCAGGAGACTGGTGATGATGATGATGGTTCAGCAATGTGATGGACTGAGAGAACAAAGCAGTAGAAGCAGTGATGGTGGATGTTTTGGTTTGGTGATGATTGTGATGATGATGACCATGGTGGTTGTCATGCTTTGCAACGGTAGCTTGTGGAAGAGTTTGGTTGAAAGTGCTGATTGCATGTTTCATTCCGCCGCTGCCGTTTTCAGCTCAAGAAAGGAAGTGAAGAAAAAGGAAGTGAAGAGAAAAGAAGAAGTTGAAAAAGAAAGAAAAAGGAGGAAAGAAGTTATGGCCGACGACGAGGCCGTTAAAGTGATGATCCGCGACGAATGCAAAAGTGTGCAGGCTGTTGAGTTTTGCAACAAAGAGCTAAAGACGCCGCGCGAGAGGCGCCAGAGCATCGAGAAGATATGGACAGAAGTCCAGGAGTTAAACAAGCTGCGCGAGGATGCTCCAACACCTCCAAGAGAAGAAAAGACCGAAAAGGAAGTGGAGGTGCCGCCAGAGTTTAAAAAGACTGGAGACGAGCTTGCAGCTGAAGCTGAGGCTGGGCAAGCAAGAGTGATGGCGGGAAGAATAGAGGAGCTACAGCAGAAAGCTGAAGCAGCGAGCGAGAGAAGAAAAGCGCAGAAAGAGGCAGCCGATGAGGCTGCAGAAGGCCAAAAGAAGGCCGAGGAAACAAAAGAAGAGCAAGCGGAGGAGCAGAAGAAGGACGAGGAGCTAAAGAAAGAGAAAGAGAAAGAAGCCGAGCAGGAAAGCTCGGAAAGAGAAGAGGAAGAGAGCGAAGAAAAGGAAGAAGACGAAAGCTCGGAAAAAGAGGAAGAGAAAGGCTCAAAGAGGAAGAAGGTCGATGAGCCGAGCGATGAAGAATTTGATGAGATTATGAAGAAGTTCGCAAAGAAGTCGATTACAAAGGAGGAGGAAAAAGTCCGAAAGATCCTCGGAGAAATGAGCAGCCGCCAGGAGAAGCTGAGCGAGAAGCGAAAGAAATTCGCTATCTATAGTGACCTGTATACTTACAGGCAGAAGCAGAAGAAGTTGAAGGAAGAAGAAAAAGAAAGGCTGGTGGCGAAAGAGATTGAAGTTTCGGAAGAGTTGAAGCGAGTGGCTGATGAAGCCTTCGTTGCCAAGGAGGAAATAGAGAAACAACTTGAAAGAATTAGGAAAGAAGAGGAACAGCAAGAAGTGGAGGCCACCCTCATCATGGATGAGGAAATGGCCATTATGCAGGAGATGGACAGCCTTCGTCCACAGCTGTCGGAAGCTCTCAACGAGCTAAGGAACAAGAGGAAAGAAATGAAATTGCCAGAAGAGAGACTGTTGCTGAGCGAGAGCGACCAGAGATCGCTCGAGGACTTCGAGAGAAAGAAGTTGAAAGAGATAAAGGAGATCGCGGAAGCAAAAGAGAAAGAAGTGAAAGAGGAATTGGATAAAAAGGAGAAGGAGATCACAGATCTCAAAGAGCAGAAGGAGAAAGAGCTTGCAGAGCTCAAAGCAGCAAAAGAGAAGGAAGTTAATGATCTGAACGAAGAGCTGCGCAAAGTGAAAAAGAGAAAAAGCGTGAGTGGAGCAGCAGCATCCCAGCAAAGCGAGGAGTTGGAGAAAATGAAAGAGGAACGCAAAAAGATGAAAGACACAATCAAAGAGTTAGGCAAGAACAACAAGGCCTTGGAAGATGAGTTGCAGGCAGTTAAAGAGGAAGGAAAAATCGAAGAAGACCCGGAAGCCGCAACTCAGCCAACTGTGTGTGCCTTGTGTTCAAGGTTTGGACACAGTGCTGACACATGTTGGGATGCGGATTACAATTATACAAGCAGTGGTCAGTATGCTCCAATGGCCCAGCGCGACAACATGAGCAAGGAACAGTTCCTGTCATGGTACAGGAAAAACGAACTAACGGTTCGAAGGGCCTACGCGAACAGGTTGGGGCCTCGAAAAAGAAATATAGGACTGACAATGCGGAAAAAGGAAAGGGAAAGAAAGCACAGCAAAAAGCCAGCTAAAGAGAAAAGAGAAAAGAGAGAGACCGTACCTCAGGTCTATAAACAAGGAGGGATGAAAGCAGAAGACCAAACCGGAGGTCTGTAAAGAAAAAGGTAATCTAGAGGCTAAAAAGCCGAGAGGGGGAACCCAGTTCCCAAACGAGGAAAGAGTTTTCTGAAAGCTGCACAGCAGCTGCACAAGGGAAGCCGAAGAGTTTCTCTACGAGGATAGTTTCAAGAGTTTTGTGGCCACGGCCACCGACGAGTTCTTTTGCGGCTAAAAAGCCAAAGAAGTGAACGAGTTAAAGAGCTTAGTGAGAGCGGCCAGTAGGAGTAGCTCTTGTCTCACTCGTTTCACACCACGACAAAAAGCAGTGCACCACGACGTGTTTAAAAGGAGATGTGAGCGACTGTTTTGGGTTCGTTGCACCTCTAGGAAAGGAAAAGGCGAAAAGAGGATGCACGAAGAGGGGGTAACAAACATTTCGTTTAAGTGTGTGTTGCCCTGTAATCCTGTAGATGAGCTGTTTGCCACATGTTTTTGTATAGCATGGAACAAATGTTCCACTGTGGTGTGTAGGCTCAAGGGACGCACCCAAGACAGCCGTGCGCCCGAGGAAACGTGAAGAGCGAATATCAGTGCAAAGTGAAAGGGTTTGGAACGTACCCGTAAAGCGTTTTAGATTGGCAGTCCTTCATTTCCTGCCTGAACGACACCTTGCATTTGATTCGGTTGTCTCCTGGTTCAGTTGTAACTGTGGGCAGTCGAGTGCTGGCTGTCCGGCATCGCAAAGTCAGCAGTAAACGTGAGCTTTTGAATTGCAACCTTGGTGATAAGGATATCTGGCTGTATCGCGGACTCAGCTTCCAAACGTCGTGCGTTGAGTCTGTCTTCCAGAAACCTTCTACATTTCTGGCTTGAATGGTCGTCACTGCCTCCCATTTGGCGGGCACTCCGACCGATGCAACAACTCAATGTCGAGGCCGCGGCGGACGCGATGGGCAATGGCCGTACATTTGCCATCGGCGGTTACATTGCACTTCCAGCTGGTGAGTTTTGGTTTTCGGAACGTTTTACATTGGAGGATTTCGCTTTCGCTGAGTTGCCTTTGAAGTCCGAAGCTCACAAGGACATTACATGTTACGAGTGCCTTGGTCAGCTTGACGAGTGCCTTGGTCAGCTTGCGTTAGTTTGGCTGCTGAGTCTTCTGAATCCAGGTTGCAAGCTCGCAGTCCGCATGCATTCGTGGTGCGAGAACAGTGGAGCTGAAGCCACTTCCAACAAGTTGTTTACCACGGCCTGGCCTCTTGCTGCATTGTGCAGCGATTGGCCATTTTCAGCAGTTATACGGGTATCCATTTAGACGTGCATCACATCGCCGGACCGAAAAACATAGAGGCGGACTTTTTGAGCCGCTGGAGTCCTCCTGATGCATTGCCGGCTCGTTGAAGCCCGGCCAGGCGCCGGCGCATTCAGCTCAAGGCACTTTGGAACGCCTCGCCTGGCATTTCAGTTTCTCTTTCTTCATGGAAGCCTTCTTTCGCCATTCCGAGTGGCTCTCCATTGGGAGCAGCACTCTAATGACCTTGTCGCGCGTTTTTCATTTGGTGGAACTGATGCGCGACTTCGGTTCTCTGGCAGTTTTGAATTTTGGGGAAACATGCATGCAGATCAGTTTCACTGCAAGGTCCATCTTTTGCTCGGACAGCACGATCTGCATTCCCGCCAGAGAACAAAACGAGCGAGTGTTGTGCGAGTGACTGCATCAATTCCATTTGAATGTTTTCCATTTTGCTTTATGTGTATATACCTTACATATAAAGCTGCACATAGGAAGCAGCTGCGAATACATTAACCGAACGGTGTGTGCGTGTGTGTGTGTGTGTGTGTGTGTGTGTGTGCTTGCTCACGTGTGTTTGGTAATGTTTTGCATGCTTTTGCAGCAAGCAGGCTCGCAGCTGCCAGCTCGCCTGCATCGCAGGCTGAAATTTTGTCCCACCCACCTCTTCCCTTTTCTGGGAGTACAAATGCGGGCATCTGCATTCTGGTGGTTGTATTCGGATGTGCATTCTTATTCAGTCATCATGATGTTTGCATCGACATCACTTGGGCGAAGTTTTCGTTGGCCATCTTCCAAGAAGAGTGACCATCCTGCATTCCTTCATCGGTGACGGGTCGGTGCCTTTTGATACACCTCGATCTCACCGGATGGGGGAAACATGCAGATCAGTTTCACTGCAAGGTCCATCCCTTGCTCGGACAGCACGATCTGCATTCCCGCCAGAGAACAAAACGAGCGAGTGTTGTGCGAGTGACTGCATCAACTCCATTTGAATATTTTCGATTTTGCTTTATATGTATATACCTTACATATAAAGCTGCACATAGGAAGCAGCTGCGAATACATTAACCGAACGCTTATGAGCATCTTTGCATTGTTGCAACGAGAGGCAGCACATACATTGTGCTGCAGGCATACTGCGTAATTTACGCAGTATGCCTTCAGTGCGGGGTAGGTGTCGCTTTCTCAGCCGAGTGTACATACCTTTCGGTTCAGAGTGTCCCGACAATGTCGGGACGCTCTGGATGGAAGGGTAGGTACAGCTCCGGATATGATCGGACTACCCTCCATTGCATTTGTACTTTGCCATCAGTTTTGTCGTCCAATTGCGGCATTTGCAGTGTGCTAGGGTCATACTGCACAGATGGTGCGATATGCTTTCAACTATTTGAGGACGGGCAGCCAGTTGAGGGCAGCTTAGTGGAAGATTGCGGGTCACGGGCCACGGGGAGGTTGTAAGGTGCAGTTTGGTGACAAGGTTTGCTTGCCGGCATCTTGCGCGTGGGCGATACGAATTGCCCGCCCAAGAGGATTACTCCGGATCCATTGACGGTGGATCTCCTCCCTGCAAGCGCGCACCGCAGCCAGTGCCTACTGCGATACTTGCACCGACTCTCCGCGGTACATGCGGAGTTCGCCACTGCTGGAACGGCATTAGAGTCATTAGAGGCGGAGGGCCTGGCCCCCATCAATTGCATTGCTTTCCTAGCGCATGTGTGATTTGTTTGCGTTACATCTAGCGGCAAAGCTGCTCGAACAAAGAGGGGTTTTGAAATCCCCACTCCGCCACCCTGTGTGGTGAGCAGCTCTTGCTACTTTGGGTGCAAATTTGTGCCAACGTGCATTGTACATCTCTTGTGCATACGGACGCGAAAGGATCAGGTCGCGTATGACCACCGGCATTGCACTTGTTTATTGCTTACACTGGTGTTTAGCTTTACTGTTGTACACTTGTGCAGTCGGTGATAGTACACGTCTTGCATCTTGTCTGGATTTTGCGCAAATTGCTCGAAGTGTCTTACCGCCAAAACGAGTATCGACGAGTATCGGATTCGACCGACGTGACTTACATGAAGATTTTCTATATAAAAGCACACTTTGGGGCTAGATGGAAATGTAGAACCCATGAGAAGGTTCATGTTACCAGCCTATCCATTGGCCAGAGCATCCCTGCCTAAGCCAAAAAGCTGTTGAGTCAGACAGTCTTTCTGCTGCCGGGGTGAATACAAACTTTGCACCGCCTTCTGCAAATCAGCAAGTCCGGCCGCGCAGAGTCATCCATTTTTTAGTTTTCTTGCCCAGCCCAACACCACAACGGGGACGCCATGTTGAACAGTTTGACATACGCATGTAGAATCAGCAACATCGGCCGCGCAGAAATTTGGAGTTTTTGGCGTTTTGTCTTCCGCATTACATCAGAGTGGGGAGGACATGTTGAACAATACTAACAGTTATTAACCTACGAAATATCGGCTTGCCATGCTTCTCGCATTGTGTTCCAAGACAAACTGGAGCAAACGACGGAGATGGACCCTTCGAATAGGCTGATCCAAAGGCCTGATTTTGGGTCCATTTTCTTGCGACGCTTTCGAGAGCATCACAACCCTCACTATGGGTTTGCAGGACCAAGTAACGCTTACGCTTGGGTCAAGCATCGGTTCAATGGTCGAGCCAGCGGAGTGTATGAACAGGGTAGTTGTTGTACTGTAGCAGCTGCGTGGTGTAGTGCAGTGCAGTGCATTGTAGTGGAGTGTGGATGAGGAGTGTGTCACAAGCACGGCAAATGTATGACAACCGCACTTGGAAGGCATTCTTCATGGGCAAAGATGGAACTAGCAGACTTGCGAAGAAGAATCTTGTAGAGTTAAGTTCAAGAGCTTGTGGTCGAAGTTGTGGTGACAAGCCTTTGTCATAAGAAGCTCGAGATTGACGAGCAACGCTGAACACAGGCGCATCCAACACTAACGTAGCCAAAAGCTGCCACAGCGTTCTCCAGGCCGATCTAGGCTTCCTTTGGTTGCAAAGTCTTTCATGGCCATGCCTCCAGCAGCAACGCAGCCGCCAGCCTTGGGGGACTTGAGCGTTTCGGTACGTCTGTTCTGCATGATCAGAGCGCAGGTGGCGTAGGGGAAACTGCTGCAAGAGGTCATGCTCGGCTCCCAGCTTGGCTTAGAGTACCATCGATTTGCACCGGTTTCGGCTATCACAGCAGGAACAGTTCCAAAAGGCAGAGGTCGAAGACGCAAAGTCCACACCTCGAGATGCCACAGTTGCCTGTGTCTGCGTGTGTCTGCGTGAGGTTCTCAATGTTGTGACAGGCAGGGGGTTTCGTGCTGTTTCGTGCGCTTGCACGAACTCTGAACGAGTCCCTGCGCTTACTCTGCAGGCGTTTTCGTCGACACGGCGATCGAGAAGAACCAGTTGGACAAGGAGCTCGCGGTTCAGGAGGATCTGCGGAAGAAGAGGTTGCGACGCCCAGCTGCACACCAACTTGTGGAGGCATTGTCATTCTCCTTGTTGTTGTTTTCTTCTTGTTGTTATTGTTTTCCTCGCTTTTACCATTGTTGTATGTGTCTGCTCGGAACGGTCACAGCCGCAAAGCTCAGGCATGAATAAGATCAGGGATGTTCTCAGCGAGCTTGATTCCAGTGGGGATGGCATCATTACGCAGCAGGAGTTCGAAATCCAGCTGTAACCCGGCAGCAGTCAGCTCGGGCATCTGTTACTGCATTCGTGGCGTGTCTTGTCTCAAGAAACAGCCGATCCCCGAACCCCAAGAACAAACCCTGTAAAGCCTATATCATTGCGAACCTGCGAACCCTGACTACCGCTCCGATTCGCTCAGGCCGACTTCAACACGTTGAAGCTGGACGCGAGCGATGCCTTGCGCCTTTTCGACAGCCCCTCGACATCTCTAAAATGTTTCCGCAGGCAGAGCGAGCCCGAAGGTAAGCCTACGACTCCGCATTCCCAAGAACTCCAGAGCAAGTCCAACTAGCACCGATACGATGCCAACCGTCAGAAACCCCCACCATCCCCACACTGTCTGAAAGGCTTTCTTCCTCGCGCCATCCAGCGGATACAGCACCTCGCAGCTTTCTGCCCTTCGCACCCACCCCCACACAGATGGGCTTTGGCGGATGCTTTATATGCTTTCATGTGTCAGAAGCGGGGCAGAGTAAGCAAGCTGCTTCACGTATGAGAGCCCCCCCAAAACCCCAAAACTTCTCAAAAAGGAAGTTCCTAAACCCCTGCAACCTAAAGTTCTAAATCCTTGATCCTTATGCCCTTCAACCATGAGCCCTATAAGTATCCCTTCTTAGGGCGGCGGCTCTCATCCCCCCCGAAACGCCGCAGCGCCTCCTCCGCGAGCCCTTCGCTCCCCGGGGCCCTCGCCTCGCTCCTTGGAACCACTGGGGGACCGCTCTTTTCTTGAAAAGGTTTCAGAGAGAGAGGTTCAGAATGGGGGGGGTCGGGGGGGGGGGGGTCTTCTTGCGGACTTGGGGGCGGTTGCAAATTGAGGCTGGGAGACAGACTTGGGGGCAGGATGCGTTGGATGCTTTGTAAAAAAGGTGGCGGTGAGGACCGGGATCGGGCAGGTGACTGGGCTATCAGTTTCTCCATCTCAGGCGATGGCTCGGATGGTGTCAACATTGACGAGTTCGTCTGCTCCGGCTGCGACCCCGTTTCTCTGGTGAGGCGACCACGCTCCACACGCAGGTGCACAAATTGAAGTTGGGTCGCACCACTGCCTGTTAGCTAGGCCGGATGGAGGCTGCCACAGCTGGGGACCTGCGCTTGTGGCCGATCGACAGGTGATGCAGATGGACGTCAAAGATATCCCGAACAAGAGACGTCCTGGAGATTTTGGAGGACATGCGAAATCGACCGAGGGGCAGCGCCAGTCGACCCTCCCAGCGTGAGAGCCTGCATTTGCAATTGTGATTTCCCATTCAACCGGGCAATTTGAGAGTGACGAAGTGAGAAATCTCAGGCCCGTATCCTCTTCGATTCAATGCAAGACGGGTCTCCAAGCCTCGAATTCAGGAGTCCCAAACTCGTTTACTCAAGTGCACTTTGTTTCTGCCGGCACTTTATGGCGATGCTCTCTTCACCCTCAAAGAGAGTTGCTGCGCAGTCTAATTCGGTGCGCATCTGATGCCTGCACCATCGCTAGGCTAAGAGAAGGACCATCGCGGCCAGGAGGCGGGAGGCAATCCTCCCTGGGTGTCTTTCGAAAAGGGGGGCGGCTCTTCAGAAGAATCTCTGACCTGGTATGACCTTCAATGCGGCGGGGGCCGGGGTGTTCAGCTCTGATCGGCTCGTGTCTGTTCGCACTTCCCTCGGTGCCTCGAGCGACGAGCCCTGAAGCAACGGCGAAGTATGGGATGTCAAGGATTGCAAAGAGATCGACACCACGTTTGACGTTTGTGTTTGGTCAATCATGTTAACCCTGCAGTGCCTCCAAGCGGTCGGTCTTGATCATGCACAGCTTCTCATAGCGGCATAGGGTCATATAGGACAATCGTATGCCATGGCCATAATCTACTTCGAAGCCGGTCGGGGTGTGGACGATGTGCTCTCCGGCCGATCCGTTCGGTCTAGATCATTACTCGTCGTACCTAGAAAAACAAATGTACCGTGAAAAAGGGAAATGACCTTAAACACTTGGTGCATTTACGTCGTTTAAGGTACCCTGGACACTCTAGGTAGATTCGGCATCAAAGTCGTTTTTAGTTTTTGATGCCGGCCGATGGGAGCCCTGAGTGCAGTACGACGCTTTGTCCCTCCATTAATGGAGGCGATCGACGCAGTGGACATGGTGAGAGAAGAAATCGGTTCTGAGTTCTTGACTTGCAGCCCGCTGTGACTGTGAGTCCATCATGCAGAGAAGTCTTTCGAAGCGTTTCTGAAGGCAGCCCTCTATGTCCAGCAAACGAGCGGTTGGTACTAGGTTTTTGCACTGGCTTTCGGCATGATTGCATTCCCTCATGGTGTGAGGACTACAGATGATGTCGAAGTTCACCAGTCATGGTTGCAGAAGTGCGTTTACAGCACCGGCTATGAGATGTGCAGCCGCCTGGATTGAGCAATAAGCCGGAAGGTCAAGGGCGCAAATCTCTGAGCCTACTTGCAATGATGCATCATATATCACATACATCTGTATACATGCATGCGTGTGTTGTCCGCTTATCTAGGTATGTATGTCCTTTAGTCGTAATTCTAGTTATGTGTGGACACGTCGACAGATAGATGATAGCTAGACAGCAGATGGACAGATACATGGGATGAGAGCTCCTGGATTGTGGAGCCTTGGTTGGAAGCAGTGTCGGCCTGGGTTTCAAGAAGCAGTCATGCCCGACAAACCGTCAGGTATACTGTACTCTGATCGTGTTTGGATAGTGCCACTTATATCTACTAATTAACTGTTTAGTCGCCTATAGTACAGCATCGAGTTGACGCCCTGTTCTGAGGCATTTTCATGCGCATTTGTGCATAGCCGTCTTTTGTCATTTCCATTCAGATCCTCTGTGCGAGTTTCTGGATTCGCATGCGTCCGAGGTGCTGTGCTGATTTTTGTGAATGCTATCTTCGTCTGTTGGCAGACAGAGTCTTGGCGAACCTACATGTTTGTGCATCGTGATCTGCCTCTTTTGGATTCTGTGTGATTCTTCGCCGTGCCTCGCTTTACGAGCCTAGGAACATTTGGCCCAGACCGACAACGAAGATGATCAGGGATTTGATCGCACGTTCTTCTATGCAGCTTAGCGGCATCTCTTGTAGAGGATCGGAACCTGGCCTGTGTGGGCTGTGCTTGACCTCGATTTTCCAGTTTCGCCATGAGGTTGCACAGGTTATGTTCTTTGTAGTACTCTTTTTGGACCTGGTCATGCGCTGGATTGAAGATGGGTTCCTGTTTTTCATCGGCAGTGAGGCAACTCTGCATTGTTTGCCTTGCACTGCTGGCAGCGTGGGCTGCTGTTTCGATGTCCTGAGAATGGTCGCCCCCTCGAGGAAATGTCGTGGAACTTGTGCCTTGCGGCATTGGAGTCGGACTCAAAGCCTGGCGTCACCCGGCGCTCGCAAGTCTGCTCGACTCTGACGACTCCGGCGTTTTGGGTTTCAGGTCGCATCGAGGCGAACGGCCTTGGGCCCGGGCCTGTTCTTGATCCACGCCGCCAGGGGTGCACAGAAGAAGGGGGAGGAAATCGGGCAGGCTGTGATCTCCGCTTTCCCCCCCCCCCCCCCCGCGAGAACTGTGGAAACATACATTTTTTCCAAAGTTCTCGGATCTGAGGATTCTGCACTCCGACGGCCGACGATCCGACCGAATACTGAGCACCTCTGCGCGCCTCCTCAACCTCAACCTGAACCCAGCGCGCGTAGACCTATAAGCCTCCAGCAGGCTCACAGGCTCCAGTCAGCGCGGCACCGGACACACATTCGATGCAAAAAACTCGCTCAAAAACAAGACCACTAAACCCTAAAGCCGAAACACCCAGCAGCGCACCCCACCGGACGCAAAATCGCCCAAGCGCGCCTCCACTGCTCCGAGCCGAGCCGGGCCGGGGGAGCGCCTGGGGCAGGGCCTCGCTCCCGGCCCGGCGGCGGCCTTTTGAGAGTGGAGAGGGAGTGGGGGGGGGGGGGTGGCGCTCTATAGGGGCTTAGGAGAAGTTTATACTGGGCTCTATAGGGGCTGATATAAGGGCCTTATACCCTAGGTCAGTGTCTCAGGGCGCCAGTCGAATTGGCCATGCCAGACCTGCAAAAGTGACGATGGAGCTCGAGTCGTTCTTCAGGGAAGAAGTCGGCGCTGAAGACCTCAAGAAGTGGCAGACGCATTCATTGTGCTTCCGTGAAGTGTATTGCCACTGTGGAGGTACTCTGGGTCGCCGTCCAGCGCCATGTTGACGCTCCACACCTCCATGCATGTCCGGAGGAGAAGGCTGGACAGTGTCACGTGGCCACGTGGGTGGGGTTGCCTTTCCTCTTCTTCGTTTGGGTTTTGCGCCGCTTCCTTCGCGCCGCTCCGCGCCGTTCACCGTTCTGCGTGGTGTGCAACGAACGACACGAGGGGCGACTTTGCGTGCGCTGCGGCTCGCTGCGCTTCGTCTTCGGCTTTCGGAGTTTCGGAGTGAGGGGCAAACGGGCCCCAAGGTCAGGGTAATTGCGCGACGCCGCCGAGCTGCGGTTTGGGCGGTGGCCAAAAGCGCCCCATCGAATTGCCGCAGCCGCAGAGCAAAGTTGCCTGTGGCCGGCATAGCCAATGATGGCACTTCAAAGCTACTTATATTCTGACTTTGCTTTGCTGGTGTGTCGGAACATATCTAGCCGCGTGTGCGCCGGCTTGGAGACTTTTCAGCTTTTTTGGAAGTCTGCTCGAGGTCGCGGAGCCATTCGGCGATGAGCTCTTTCAATGCGTTCGTGGACAGGGCTGCGTTGGTCTGGAGCCCTTCCGGGGCGTGGGTTTGTCCTCGTTGGATCGCCTGTCTCTCAGGACAGATGGATGTGCTGGTGCTGCCATTATGCCGATCTCCCCAGTGAATGCAGACGGAACTGCAAGCCTTGAGCCTGCTGTGTTTGGCTTCGGCACCTCGGACGCCGAGCTTAGCTGGTGCTGTGCGTTCGAGAACGACGTTCAGTCGGACACCTGGTGCTAGCCGGCAAATTGCGCTCTGAGTATCCGTGCGCTCTGAGTATCCGGTCTGTCCTTGCGGAATCGCAGAGTACGCCGAGGCTGGGAGTGTCTTTCTACACTGCAGTGCTTTCACACGTTGATGCTTGGCTGCGAAGTCGTGCGCAGGTCACTGCTCGTCTTCATTTGCATGGGTTTGCACCTCAGAAAGTGAAACATGGGGAGTTGCTGGTGTGCTTCGCTGCCAGACAGTCACGTTGCGTTTGCTTCTTTGGATGTCTTTATACGCTGATCGCATGTTTGGAGCGTTTCGATTCGGTGTTTGGATATCTTTACACATTGATTTTGGGAGGGGGTAATTCTGGGTGCATTTTTGGAGTTTGTTTTCGCTACGGTGTTTGGATTTGAGTGCACACTGATTTTCGGGGGGGGAATTATGGGGCGCATCTTTGAAGTTTATTTCGATTCGGTGCTTGGGTTTCTTTACACGCTGATCTTGGGAGGGGGGAACTATGGGCGGAATTTTGGGATTGTTTCGATTCGATGTTTGCGTATCTTTACACGCTGATTTTGGAGGGGGGAGCTGTGGCCGAGCTCTCCTTTGTGTTGCCTCAATGAGGTTTGTGATTTCTCATTCTTGTGGACGATCATGCTCTGAATCGATGCGTTCTTGCCGAGCACCAAGAATCCCAATATAGGGCGATTTGCACACCGGCTTCGCTTCAATCAGCTGCAGGACCATGGGCGGTAGAGAATCCCAATCTGTCAGGACAAATTTTGGCCTTGATGATGCTGAATTCGGCGTTGTTGGTGACGTTGGTACCCTTTGACTGTCATTGCCGTAAGCAGGCCACATCCTGACATGTCGTAGCCAGATCCAGGGCTTAGCTGCGCCAGTATTGATTCTTGCGAACATGCAGGAACAGCAGCAAGATATTGGGCTCTCCAGCTTCTGAGGTGATCACCGTTTGCAATTTGCTGCTGCAGCCTGAGGTTTGTTTGGCCCCGTACGGATTACATGCTGGAACTCGTACGTGGATCCTAGGTGCTGCAGATCGCAAGCCACGCTCCCTTGCTTTCAAGGCATAGCCAAGCCTTGACACTCTCCAGCGTCTCAGCGTTCGCAGAAGTGCTAGGATAAGTCTGTGGTACAAGCATCTCGAAGGATTTGGCCAGGCGTGGCTGTCCATTATGAGCGGCGCGTGCTTTTGATCTGGCTTGGGGCCTGGGTCTCAGCAGATGCAGTGAGAACAAGCCACGACCCGTACTGTATGCTACTATGCATGTCGCCACTGATGAGATTTGGTGCTTGGGCCAGTTTCACAATCTCATGCTGGGAAGGGAGCTATGCACGCTTTCTCTGCATTTGTTTAGCGTTTTCGTGCATGAGCTCAGCTGGTCACAACCTCATGCTGGGAAGGGAACTATGCGCGCTTTTTCTGCATTTTTTTTGTTTTCATGCTTGAGCTGTTCACAACCTCATGCCGGGAAGGGAGCTATGCGCGCTTTTTCTGCATCATTTTAGTTTTCGTGCTTGAGCTGTTCGCAACCTCAAGCTGGGAAGGGAGATATGCGCTGTTTCTGCATTTTTTGAGCGTTTTTTAAGTTGTCGTGCTTGAGCTGTTCACAACCTCATGCTGGGAAGGGAGCTATGCGCGCTTTTTCTGCATTTTTTTTTTACGTTTTTGTGCTTGAGCTGTTCCCAACCTCATGCTGGGAAGGGAGCTATGCGCGCTTTTTCTGCATTTTTTTCCGTTTTCGTGCTTGAGCTGTTCACAAGCTCATGCTAGAAAGGGCACTCACAACCTCATGCTGGGAAGGGAGCTATTCGCGCTTTTTTCTGCATTTACGTTTTCATGCTTGAGCTGTTCACAACCTCATGCTGGGAAGGGAGCTATGCGCGCTTCTTCTGCATCTTTTTACGTTTTTGTGCTTGAGCTGTTCACAACCTCATGCCGGGAAGGGAGCTATATGCGCGCTTTTTTTGTATATATTTTGTTTCCGTGCTTGAGCTGTTCACAACCTCATGCTGGGAAGGGAGCTATGCGCGCTTTTTCTGCATTTTTTTACGTTTTCATGCTTAAGCTGTTCACAACCTGATGCTGGGAAGGGAGCTATGCGCGCTTTTTCTGCATTTTTTTACGTTTTCATGCTTGAGCTGTTCACAACCTCATGCTGGGAAGGGAGCTATGCGCGCTTTTTCTGCATTTTTTTACGTTTTCATGCTTGAGCTGTTCACAACCTCATGCTGGGAAGGGAGCTATGCGTGTTTTTTCTGCTGTTTGTTTTACGTTTTTGTGCTTGAGCTGTTCACAACCTCATGCCGGGAAGGGAGCTATGCGCGCTTTTTTTTTTTTTTTTTTTTTACGTTTTCGTGCTTGAGTTGTTCACAACCTCATGCCGGGAAGGGAGCTATGCGCGTTTTTTCTTCATTTTTTCCACGTTTTCGTGCTTATGCTTGAGCTGTTCACAACCTCATGCTGGGAAGGGAGCTATGCGCGCTTTTTTGCATTTTTTTACGTTTTCGTGATTGAGCTGTTCACAACCTCATGCCGGGAAGGGAGCTATGCGCGCTTTTTCTGCATTTTTTTACGTTTTCATGCTTGAGCTGTTCACAACCTCATGCCGGGAAGGGAGCTATGCGCGCTTTTTTTTGCATTTTTCAGGTTTTCATGCTTGAGCTGTTCACAACCTCATGCTGGGAAGGGAGCTATGCGCGCTTTTTCTGAATTTTTTTACGTTTTCATGCTTGAGCTGTTCACAACCTCATGCTGGGAAGGGAGATATGCGAGCAATTTCTGCATTTTTTTAGGTTTTAGTGCTTGAGCTGCTCACAACCTCATGCTGGGAAGGGAGCTATGCGCGCTTTTTCTGCATTTTTTTTACGTTTTCATGCTTGAGCTGTTCACAACTTCATGCTGGGAAGGGAGCTATGCGCGCTTTTTCTGCATTTTCTTGCGTTTTCGTGCTTGAGCTGTTCACAACCTCATGCTGGGAAGGGAGCTATGCGCGCTTTTTCTGCATTTTTTTACGTTTTCGTGCTTGAGCTGTTCACAACCTCATGCTGGGAAGGGAGCTATGCGCGCTTTCTCTGCATTTTTTACGTTTTCGTGCTTGAGCTGTTCACAACCTCATGCTGGGAAGGGAGCTATGCGCGCATTTTCTGCATTTTTTTTGTGCGTTTTCGTGCTTGATCTGTTCAGAACCTCACAACCTCATGCTGGGAAGGGAGCTATGCGCGCTTTTTCTGTTTTTTATTGCGTTTTCGTGCTTGAGCTGTTCACAATCCATGCTGGGAAGGAAGCTATGTGCGCTTTTTGTGCATTTTTTTACGTTTTCGTGCTTGAGCTGTTGACAACCTCATGCTGGGAAGGGAGCTATGCGCGCTTTTTCTGCATTTCTTTACGTTTTCATGCTTGAGCTGTTCACAACTTCATGCCGGGAAGGGAGCTATGCGCGCTTTTGCTTCATTTTTTCCACGTTTTCGTGCTTATACTTGTGCTGTTCACAACCTCATGCTGGGAAGGGAGCTATGCGCGCTTTTTCTGCATTTTTTTACGTTTTCATGCTTGAGCTGTTCACAACTTCATGCTGGGAAGGGAGCTATGCGCGCTTTTTCTGCCTTTTTTTGAGGTTTCGTGCTTGAGCTGTTCACAACCTCATGCCGGGAAGGGAGCTATGCGCGCTTTTTCTGCCTTTTTTTGAGGTTTCGTGCTTGAGCTGTTCACAACCTCATGCTGGGAAGGGAGCTATGCGCGCTTTTTCTGCATTTTTTTACGTTTTCATGCTTGAGCTGTTCACAACCTCATGCGCGCTTTTTCTGCTTTTTGTTACGTTTTCGTGCTTGAGCTGTTCACATTCTCATGCTGGGAAGGGAGCTATGCGCGCTTTTTCTGCATTTTTTTACGTTTTCATGATTGAGCTGTTCACAACCTCATGCCGGGAAGGGAGCTATGCGCCCTTTTTCTGTCTTGTTTTTTTTTTTTTTTTACGTTTTCGTGCTTGAGCTGTTCACATTCTCATGCTGGGAAGGGAGCTATGCGCGCTTTTTCTGCATTTTTTACGGTTTAATGCTTGAGCTGTTCACAACCTCATGCCGGGAAGGGAGCTATGCGCGCTTTTTTTTTTTTTTTAACGTTTTCGTGCTTGAGTTGTTCACAACCTCATGCTGGGAAGGGAGCTACGCGCGCTTTTTCTGCATTTTTTTACGTTTTCATGCTTAAGCTGTTCACAACCTGATGCCGGGAAGGGAGCTATGCGCGCTCTTTATGTTTTTTTTACGTTTTCGTGCTTGAGCTGTTCACAACCTCATGCTGGGAAGGGAGCTATGCGCGCTTTTTCTGCATTTTTTTACGTTTTCATGCATGAGCTGTTCACAACCTCATGCTGGGAAGGGAGCTATGCGCGCTTTTTCTGCTGTTTTTTTTTTTTTTTTACGTTTTCGTGCTTGAGCTGTTCACATTCTCATGCTGGGAAGGAAGCTATGCGCGCTTTTTCTGAATTTTTTTACGTTTTCATGCTTGAGCTGTTCACAACCTCATGCTGGGAAGGGAGGTATGCGCGCTTTTTCTGCATTTTTTTACGTTTTCATGCTTGAGCTGTTCACAACCTCATGCTGGGAAGGGAGCTATGCGTGCTTTTTCTGCTGTTTTTTTTACGTTTTCGTGCTTGAGCCGTTCACAACCCCATGCTGGGAAGGGAGCTATGCGCGCTTTTTCTGCATTTTTTTACGTTTTCATGCTTGAGCTGTTCACAACCTCATGCTGGCAAGGGAGCTATGCGCGCTTTTTCTGCATTTTTTTACGTTTTCATGCTTGAGCTGTTCACAACCTCATGCTGGGAAGGGAGCTATGCGCGCTTTTTTAATTTTTTTTTTTCGTGCTTGAGCTGTTCGCAACCTCATGCTGGGAAGGGAGCTATGCGCGCTTTTTCTGCATTTTTTTACGTTTTCATGCGCACTTTTTCTGCATTTTTTTACGTTTTCATGCTTGAGCTGTTCACAACCTCATGCCGGGAAGGGAGCTATGCGCGCTTTTTCTGCTGTTGTTTTTACGTTTTCGTGCTTGAGCTGTTCACAACCTCATGCTGAGAAGGGAGCTATGCGCGCTTTTTCTGCATTTCTTTGCGTTTTCATGCTTGAGCTGTTCACAACCTCATGCCGGGAAGGGAGCTATGCGCGCTTTTTCTGCATTTTTCTACATTTTCGCGCTTGAGTGTATCACAACCTCATGCTGGGAAGGGAGCTATGCGCGCTTTTTCTGCTTATTGTTACGTTTTCATGCTTGAGCTGTTCACAACCTCATGCTGGAAAGGGAGCTATATGCGATTTTTCTGCATTTTGTTGCTTTTAAATGCTTGAGCTGTTCACAACCTCATGCTGGGAAGGGAGCTATGCGCGCTTTTTCTGTTTGTTTTTTACGTTTTCGTGCTTGAGCTGTTCACAACCTCATGCTGGGAAGGGAGCCATGCGCGCTTTTTCTGCATTTTTTTACGTTTTCATGCTTGAGCTGTTCACAACCTCATGCTGGGAAGGGAGCTATGCGCGCTTTTTCTGACTTTTTTTGAGGTTTCGTGCTTGAGCTGTTCACAACCTCATGCCGGGAAGGGAGCTATGCGCGCTTTTTCTGTCTTTTTTTGAGGTTTCGTGCTTGAGCTGTTCACAACCTCATGCCGGGAAGGGAGCTATGCGCGCTTTTTCTGCCTTTTTTTGAGGTTTCGTGCTTGAGCTGTTCACAACCTCATGCCGGGAAGGGAGCTATGCGCGCTTTCTCTGCCTTTTTTTGAGGTTTCGTGCTTGAGCTGTTCACAACCTCATGCCGGGAAGGGAGCTATGCGCGCTTTTTCTGACTTTTTTTGAGGTTTCGTGCTTGAGCTGTTCACAACCTCATGCTGGGAAGGGAGCTATGCGCGCTTTTTCTGTCTTGTTTTTTTTTTTTTTTTTTTTTTTTTTTACGTTTTCGTGCTTGAGCTGTTCACATTCTCATGCTGGGAAGGAGCTATGCGCGCTTTTTCTGCATTTTTTTACGTTTTCATGCTTGAGCTGTTCACAACCTCATGCTGGGAAGGGAGCTATGCGCGCTTTTTCTGCATTTTTTTACGTTTTCATGCTTGAGCTGTTCACAACCTCATGCTGGGAAGGGAGCTATGCGCGCTTTTTCTGCTTGTTTTTTTTACGTTTTCGTGCTTGAGTTGTTCACAACCTCATGCTGGGAAGGGAGCTATGCGCGCTTTTTCTGCTTGACTTTTCATGCTGAGCTTTCAAACTCATGCCTATGCGCGCTGCATTTTTTTAGGATTTTGTTCTTGAGCTGTTCACTACCTCATGCTGGGAAGGGAGCTATGCGCACTTTTTCTGCATTTTTTTGCGTTTTCATGTTTGAGCTGTTCACAACCTCATGCCGGGAAGGGAGCTATGCGCGCTTTTTCTGCATTTTTTTACGTTTTCGTGCTTGAGCTGTTCACAACCTCATGCTGGGAAGGGAGCTATGCGCGCTTTTTCTGCATTTTTTACGTTTTCATGCTTGAGCTGTTCACAACCTCATGCCGGGAAGGGAGCTATGCGCGCTTTTTTTGTTTTTTTTTTTTTTTTTTTTTACGTTTTCGTGCTTGAGTTGTTCACAACCTCATGCTGGGAAGGGAGCTATGCGCGCTTTTTCTGCATTTTTTTACTTTTTCATGCTTGAGCTGTTCACAACCTCATGCCGGGAAGGGAGCTATGCGCGCTTTTTCTGCATTTTTTTAGGATTTCGTGCTTGAGCTGTTCACTACCTCATGCTGGGAAGGGAGCTATGCGCACTTTTTCTGCATTTTTTTGCGTTTTCATGTTTGAGCTGTTGTGCAGAACACGTGTGTTCGTAGTGACAAGCGTAGCGAGAACTTTCCGAAGAGAAGCCTTCGCTGTTCGCAGCACGGAGGCCCGAGGAAAGGTCGAGCGAGCTAGCCGTTTTTTGCTTTTTCGAAAGCAGGTCGCCATGGCTGGCTCTTGGGGAGACTCGACTACCGGGTCGCCAGTGGACCTTTGGGCAGCCCTTTTCACGGTCGTTCATTCGACTGATGAAGAGCGGCGTCCCTTGATGCAGAGGTTTGACCTCGACGACTTGGTTCGCCTACGACGAGTGGTCCAGCTCGCCATCGACGAGCAAGTGGAGCAGAGTCTGGATGAGGCCGACGCTGCGGTCGCTAAGGTGGCAGTTGGGTCGCCCGTGGTAGTTCCGGCTGACTCGGGCACACACAGTTCGACCGCGGCCAGTTCGTCAACCGGTGCGGCCGCATCTACACAGGTGCCGGTGGCCACACCTACAGACGCAGGTTCGCGGGTGAGCTCGACTGGCCAGATACCAGGGGTCGCACAGTCGGTCGCCAGCAAGAAGGCCGGTGCGCCGCCTGCGAAAGACCCCACTACAGGACCGCCACCACAGCTCGTGGTCCCCAAGGGCATGTCCGCGGAAGCCAAGGCCTTTAAGAAAGCAGACCCGCCACCACTGGTCGTGAAGGCGAAGGCTGACCCGCCGCCCTTGAGCAAGAAGGGCAAAGGTCGCGGTGGTCCAGCTCAGCCAGCTCCTCCACCTGCCAAGGCGACGCAGGTCATGGTGAAGGCCACTCCGGCCCAGGTCGCGGCGATGTTCGCTGGTACGGTGGCTCCACAGACCGGGGAGGATGCCATCGGCATGTTGCGGGCGGCACAGGCCGCGGTGATCCCGTCGGTACCTCTGGTCGACGCCTCCCAGGTCGCCGTCATCGACCTTAACACCATGGACGATGACTTGCAGGATGATCCTCCGTTGCCCCGCCCTCTACCAGCCCGACACGGTCGCCGCCGAGCAAGCCTATGCCACAGCAACCGCCACGCCTCAAATCTCACCCGAACCGGCCAAGGCGACGACACCGGCTCCGACCTCCACACCGGCGAGTTCGACCAGTTCGCCGACTGGACCCGCGCCAGGACCGTGCACCCGCGCCTCAGCCCAGGTTCGCAGGGGAGAAGGTCGCAGCGAGGTCGCGCAGCGGTCGACCGGCCCAGCCTCGCAGACGCGCTGGCGCGGGGGCCACCAGGTCCGCTCTATGCGCCCCAGTACGCCCCGTCGGGCTTGCCTGCACCGTGGCCGCAGCGTGATGTGGAGTCGGGCGTCACATTTCGTGACGAACCCCCTCCTTTTACAGATGTCTCTAGCGTTTGGCGTTTGTAATGTTCGCTGCCCGTCGTGCTGGATGAGAGCATGTCCGCGAGTGAATCGCCCGGGCTACAGGCGGGTGCACGAGCACCACTTTTGTGGCTTCTGCCACACCGAGGCCAAGCGTTCGGACCCGAACAGGACATAGTCTGTTCGCATGCTGCCGCTGCCCCAGAGTGTCGCAACGTTATACTTAAGTTCGCTTGAGAGTAGGGGCGTTTTGCAGCATGTTCGGGACGATCGCCCTCGGGCCTACGACCCTTCGGGGAAAGACAGTGGCTGTTCGCAGCACAAAAGAAGGTCTGCACGAGTCGCTGGTCTGACAGTCGTTTTGCAGTTCGCTTGCCTTTGGAAGGTCGTGCAAGGTAAAGGCAGGCAGACATGTCGGGAAGGTCGCTGAAGGTACCAGGCATGCAGTTATGTTCGGCAGGTCGTGCAAGGTACCAGGTGACAGTCATGTCTGAAGGTCGTGCAAGGTTACAGGCAGGCAGTCATGTTCGACAGTTCGCGCTAGGCTTGCGGTAGGCACACATGTCTGGAAGGTCGTGCGAGGCAAGAGGCAGGCAGTCATGTCGGGAAGGTCTTTCCAGGTTCCAGGCAGAGTGTTCGGTCGGGCAGGTCGACACAGGTCGCAGGCAGCTACACGCACACGGCATGTCGCAGAAGGGGTCGGGTCCTCACAGTTGGCATAACAAGTGCGGAGAGAACAACACCACCGTCGTCACACGGTTCGAGCCAGGCACAGCTTCCCCTAGCACCATGCATCACATACAGTGCCCACATGATCGTTCCTCGTTCGCGAGTTTGGTGCATATTCTGGCGAGTCTCGATTTGCACTGTGCTCTCGAGCCTCTTCGGTCCCAAGGGATTCGGTCCGCAGATCAACTGGAGAACACCCCCAAAGCCCAGCTCCGGTCGTGGATCGGTGACCCGGCCATTGACAAGCTGTTCAACAAGTCGGTCGCCAGGCCAAGGACCCGTTCGGATGCCCTGGTCGTGCACCCGTATCAGAGGGGTTCTCGCGCTGCGGCCTCGGCCGTCCAAGGCAAGAGCGCCTTGGAAAAAGCAGACGAAGCCTTTCAGGAGGACAAGTTCGCAAGGAGCTCAAGGGGCCCCCGGGAATCCCGCTGGAAGCTATGGTGCTCCCTTGCTGAGCAGAGAAACCTCCCCCCTTTGCCGATTACAGTCGATCTTATTGACAAGATCGGGGCCCTCTTCAAGCAGGCACGTTACAGGTCGGCAGCACAGTATTACAGTGTCGCGAAATCCGAGCATAGGGCACAGGGATTCGAGTGGTCGCCTTCGCTGGATCACGCAGTGGCCCAGGCCGTTCGCTCGATCACCAGAGGCATGGGCCCTTCTGCAGCCAAGTTGGACTTCCCTCTGGAGTCCTGTTCGAGGAGCCTCGAGCTGGATATCGAACGGGCATACGCATCCCTTCAGGTGCCGGCCAGTTCGCGGATTGAAGCTCCTGCCGACACGGGCATCGTGGCAGCATGGTTCCTCCTCCGGGGCTTGGAGATATCTTCCGTCGTGTGCGAAGATGTTAGCTTTTCGAGAGAAGGGCTGGTTAAGCTTTCGCTGCCGGTTTCGAAGAATGATGCATCGGCCCGTGGGTGCTCGAGGACTCATGCGTGCATATGTTCGCGCCAACATGACCCAGGATGCAACAGGTCGGGCGACGAGGGCATGCTGTTTACGCCTCTGCAGCAGTGCTCCTGTTCGCTGGGACGTCACCCTTTGTGCCCCTACCACGCGGCACTGCGCTGCGCAATCAGGCTTCGCAAATCAGGCCGTTGGGAACCGAAGGCGCCGTTCTTTGGCGATGGGGAGGGCCCCCCAACTAAGGCACAAGTGGTTTGGCTGGCTAGAGTGTTCGCCTGGGTCCTTTGCGAAGGCGACCTCAGAGACTGGCCGAGACAGGTCGTTCAGCGTTGGGCCCAGCATGCATTTCGGGTCGCGGGTGCCCAACTTTTCGCTCGAGCCGACCTCGACCTTCACGTTATTATGCTCATCGGTCGCTGGGGCAGCGCAGCGATCTGCCGTTACGTCCAAGAGGCAGCCTTGGCCAACCCAGCAAGAGCAGCACAGGCGGTCGCAGATCGCACCTCAGTCCTCCCTTCGAGTTCGCAGACACCCCGGCCCTCTCGACTCGCACTGCTCCCAGCTGCCCTCGACCAGGTTCGCGCTGTGGTTGCCGACTGCTTCAGAGGACAAGGGGTTCTTGTACATAACGTTCGGTCTAAGCTCGCGCACAAGCCGTGCAAGACAGAATGTTCGACGCCTTCGGGCGAGTGGAGATCCGCGTGCGGCTTGTGGAAGTATGGAAAGGCTAGTTGCCAGCGGAACCCGACGTTGCTGCCAGGTTTTCGACACTGTCCAGTCTGTTTTCCTGAAGAGAGTTCGGTTTCAGAAGTCTTGGCATCCAGGAACCATTCCCACGAAGATTCAGGCTCGTCTTCCTCCTCGTCCTGAGGTAGTCAAGGCCATGGCCGCGCCAGTGCCGTTTCAGACGATGTGCGACCAGGCGGCCGTGCATCCCACAGTGAGGCTCCTCTTCAAGGCAAAGGGAGTAGACGTTCCTGGCGTGCTGCACCACCTGTTCGCAGACAGAGACAAGGTCGCTGCTTTCCTGGACCCACTTCGCGCGGGCATCGAGATCGATGGCACGACCAGATGCAGGTCCACCGAGGAGCTCCTGATCGACCAGGCCACGATCCTCGAGTTGCTCGACGTCATCGCTGCCAGCAAGGCCGCAGCGACACCGGTCGCAGCTCCAACGCCGGCCGCGGCTAACACAGCGCCAAGTTCGGCAGAGAAGTCTCAGGAGCTGCCTGCCGGATACTGGAACGACTTCGTGACAGATTACGAATCTACAGTGGTCGACGGCAGGAACCGCAAGTTCCCTGCACACTTGCTTCTGGGGGCAGAGAAGACACTGGGCCGCATGGTCGCCGAGAAAAAGTCCGGCCTGTTCACAGCCTTGCCCCTTGGAGAGGTCCTCTTTTCGCGTCACTTCACCTCGTCACGACAGGTGAACCCGTTCTCTGCGACTACAAAACCCGAGACGTCGACCAAGCTGTTCGCTGCAGAGGACGGCACCTTGTCCAAGGTCACTCGGGGGATACCCGAGCCGCAGCGCATGGTCACCATGATCGATGCATTCGAGGCCTGCAAGTTCGCTTTTATGTTTGCTCGATGGAGGCCGAACGCTGAGGTCTGCGATAACTTCGAGTTCTGGGAAGACCTCACTCGTGACAACGCCAGCAGGTTCGCCCAAATCCGCCAGTTTTGGAAGAAGGCGTCCTGGGAGATGGCCATGGCCCTGCGCTCTGGCAAGACGTTCGCACAGGCCGCAGCAGAGGTCACCAGTCCGCAGGCCAAACAGGACGCCATGAGCAGGTGGGCCCCTCCCGACCGGCCCACCAAAGGCAACGAGAAAGGAGGAGAGAAAGGCGACAAGGGCCCTGGCAAAGGCAAAGGCAAAGGCAAGTTCGGCCGGCCTTCGCCCTACTGGTCGCAGCAAGGGCAACAGTTCCAACAGCAGACGTGGCCGCAGCACCAACAGACGGCCGGGCGACCACAGTGCAGACTGTTCGCAGCGGGCTACTGCCGGTTCGGCGCGAGCTGCAAGTTCGCACACGGTAGCCAAACTCAGCAGCAAGGGAACGTCCCTCCGCCCCCGTCCGCCTAGGGACAGCTCGGACCGCCTCAGCCGTCGGGGCGATACCCGATACTAGAATAGACGGTAATCCCACTCCTCCCCTTCTTAGGACCCTAGTCCCGAACCCGTGTGCTCCGCCTTGGCGCCCGAACCCGTAATCCCTGCCCACAGGTTAGGTTCGCAGGTGCCGAGCCGTTGCAGCAACCAGGTTCCACCACTGCCAAGACCGCCAGCGTCCGTCATGGATGACAACAAGGTACAGCACAGCAGCACGGCGTCCGAGCTTCCGTTAGCTCCGCCAACAACAAGACCGCAGTTTCCACCTCCTCCTCCCCTTCCCGGTCGCACCAAAGGTACAGGCACAGGTGAGCCCGATAAGAGGACCCGCACACCGGTCGTGCTCACTCCCAACTCTACCACACAGGCGTTGACGTCTCGCGTGACTCCGCCGTCGCAATCAGTGCATAATTCGCCGCAGCCTCAGCTGGCTCCGCTTCACCAATTGTCCCGCCAGGCGTTGCAGCCTCATGTGGCTCCGCCTGGCACTGGCCCGCGGCCTGTTTCCAATCAAGCACCACCACAGCCGCAGTTCTCAGCTTCTTCGATGGCATAGCCACCGCTCTGCATGCCGTTAAGAGCTGGGCCATACGGCCGGTGCTCTCCTGGTCTTGGGAGCTCGATCCAGAGGCCATCAAGGTCGCGTCCTCTCAGCACCCCGAGATGATCCACCATGGCGACGTGTTCGGCCGCAAACCTCAGGAGGTGCTTGCTGCCTTGTCCGCCTCAGTTCCCAAGGATGCCGTTCTCCTCGTGTTTGCAGCCCCTCCTTGTCACGACTTTTCCCGGATCCGGAGTGATCCCCCAGGTACGCAAGGTCCAGAAGGCTCCAAGTTCGTTCGGTTCGCGAGGTGGCTCAAAGAGTTCGCTCAAACCTCCAGTTTTAGAGTACTCTTCCTTGTTGAGAACGTGCAGATGGCCGCCTCACAGCAGACAGAACTGGACGAGGCTCTAGGCTGCCGAGCGTTCGCTTGCGACGCTGCAAGCTGGGGCATCGTGTCTCGCCCTAGACTCTGGTGGTCGAACGTGGTCAACCCACCGCCAGAAAACGTTCGCGAGCCGCCGGTCACCTTAGGGGGACAGGCAAGGTGGCGGCGACTGAACCGGCATTGGGAGATCATACCCAACAGCACTCTTTTCCCCCGACAGGTCGCGCAGTCATGCCCTTTCGCGACATTCAGTGAGGGTCGCATCAGGTTTCCATGTTTGAGCACATGGGGGGATAACTGCGCCTACTTTTTGCCTTGCTACTGCCACTGCTTGGGTTGGGGGGGAGGGGGGAGGGGGGGGGGGGGATAATAACGTTCTTTGTTTAACGTTCTTTGTTTAACGTCCTTGGTAACGGCCTTGCTTCAACACATACTTGGCTGCACGCTCTGCTAGTCCGTCGTCATATTCCTCTTCTCATGGATGCATGCTGCTGCCTTCTGCTGTATGCCTTGCATGGAGATGGTGCTGCTGCGTGATGTTCGACTCGGGACGGTGCTGCTGCCTCAGGGACGTGGTCCATGGCGAGTGCCCTTAACCCCAAGCCCAAAACCATCACTTGACATGTCCGCCTGCCGCTCGGGTTGCAGGCTGCCGCTCGGACTGAAAGGTGCATTTCGTGGATACTGTGGGAAACCTCCAACACTATTCCACGGTCTCCTTCGTGTCACAGAGTCATGTTAAGAGCGTCATTACACTTTGTAGCACCTGCAATAGGTTTTCGTGTCATGTCGCCTTGGCTGGCCACCGCTTTGTCTGCGGTCTTGCTGCTTCGCCTGAACGGCCAGACGCTGGCCAGGGAACTGGCTGGTTTCGGCTTCTTTCCCGTGGAGGAGTTGGAAGATGCTTTGTGGGCCGCTTCACAAGATATAGTACAGCTGTCTTGGTTCTCTTGCTCTCCGATAAGCCTCGTCTTCTGTCCCTTAGCTCTTCCTTTTCTAAGGTGTTTTGCCAACCACCCGGAGCAGCAGAGATGATCGTTTGCGCTACCGTGCTTGGCGAAAGCCGTCGAGGCGCTTTGCCATGGAGGGTCTTGGTGCAGTTGGCGCCACAGCTAGCGGCCTGGGCCGCACGTGTCGCGATGTCGCCGTCCTGCAGACCCGTGGCCTTGCGAGCTGCCTGGAGGTACGGGGCTTGGATAGAAAACCGATTCGGCCCAGCTACTGCGTGGGATCGCCCCAGCTCCACAGACGACTTTTTCCTTTGCTTTGGCTTCTCACGGACTTCAAATGCAGAACTCATTCTGGACAGCGCGGCCGGTCTGGAGACAGAAGGCATGGACAGCACGGTTGCTGCGGAGACCGAAGTGATGGACGCCAGGCTTGCCGTCCCGCCCGAAGATTCTTGGGATCCCTTCCATGCAGATCTGGACTGGAGACTCCTTGCCACGGATGAGGACGAGGGCTGGGTTGCTTCCTCCTTTGAACAGCTAGGCTTGTTATTGAATCTTCCTTTCCAATGAATGCCGTCAGGAGCATTCCTGTGGGGCCAGTGTTTCCGCAGAAGAGGAGGATGCAACACCATCAAGTGCTTCCGACTTGCACGCCGATGCCGCTGGTGCTGAGGCCGCTTCTCTTCGTGCGGCCTCGGCATTTTCCGAAGCTTCCAGTCGGTCTTCCTCCCTGCTCAACTCTCTCGCAGCCGACGACAGCTGGGAAGCAATTTCCGGAAGAGAGACTCCACCGCATCGTCGACGTCCCGTGGACTGGCAGAGCCCTATAGGCCGTGAACTGGAGCACTTCGAGTACCATGCCGAAACTGTGCCTTCTACACGTTGGCATAACTTCTTGTTTTGACACTCCGCAGTAGATGTTACCCCACGTCGCTTCCTACTTTAAGGTGTAGGTGTATGTTAAGGCCGCCCTCTCTTTTTCTCCACTGTGCTCCCAAGGGCATGCCCGAGAAGCCGGATCTTTATGATTCTCCGTGGTCTCGCCGTTACAAGACGTGGTATTGGACTAGAGCTTGGGCGCCGGACACGCCTGCCGCGGACAGCTCCGATGCCGAAAACCCTCCATTGCGAGACGTCTTTCACGCCGAAGCTGCTATGAGTGCTTCCTCTTGGAGTCCACATCATCTTCATGCTGGCGCCGCTGCTCGCTCTGCGCATGTCGAGAGTATGCAGGCGGGACCACTGTCTGACTCCAAACAAATGAAAACACGACGCAAATCCTATTGTGATTCTCCTAAACCCTAAACCCTAGACCTTGAACTCTAAAACAAAAAAAAGATATATGCAAAGTAGGGGCCTTATAACTTAGAATAGGGTTTCCTTTCTTGACGAGCTGAAGGAAAAGGAACCTTACATCAGGCACATACTTAAAAGCTTCCTGCAATCGAACCACTTGAGGTAGACTCCTCGCAACATCCTTCTGCTGGCATCGCTGCTCGCGCTGCGCAAGTCGGGAGTATGCAGGCAGGAACATTGTACTGTCACGTTCAACACAAATGCAAAAGGACGCAAGTTCAATGTCCGAATCCCCTAAATCCTGAACCTTACATCTTCCGCTTTAATAAAGCCGTACATATATATATATATATATATATATACACACATACATATGCATCTACATCTACGTCTTTCTTCTATATATGTCTGTGTCCATATATATATATATATATATACATATATTTACATATATATATATATATATTTACATACATATATATATATATATATTTATATTTATATTTATATTTATATTTATATTCATACATACATACATACATACATGCATACATACATACATACATGGACAAAATCCTGCACGACCCTAAGGGTTAAAAAATACGTGAAAATGCTATTGTCGTTATAATGAGTCATGCAGGATTGGGTCCAACAACTGTATGTATGTGTATATATAGATATAGATTCATATAGATATAGATATAGATATAGACCTATAAATATGTACATCTATTTGTCTATCCCTTATCATAATATGTGGAGATTGCAGAAAGGACTTGGAAGATCCCATCGAGGATCATGTTGAGGGGCCTGCTCTGGAACAAGTTCCGGCTCCTCGACCTGGTCAGGTGCCTCGTCCATGCGAAGCAGACTTTACACCTGTTAAGTCGCAACCGCAGTGGCTGCTTTGTATTGCCCACTCTGTCAGTTTTGCAGGCTCGTCGCCCTTTTAAATGGGGTGCATGTGCGCTCTGCGGCACCTCCATGGTGCCTTATGTGTTCCGCTCGGGCCCGTTCCTCTGCCGCACAAGCACAACTCCTTGTCTTTGCTCACGCAACCCTATTTTACGCGGACCCATGCCAAAGTGTTTGATCTTTCGTGATGTTGCTGATGAAAAATGTTTGATCTCTAATGATGCTGGTCATGTTGCTGCTGATATGTGTTTGATCTTTCGTGATGTTGCTGATGAAAAATGTTTGATCTCTAATGATGCTGGTCATGTTGCTGCTGATATGTGTTTGATCTTTCGTGATGTTGCTGATGAAAAATGTTTGATCTGTAATGATGCTGGTCATGTTGCTGCTGAAAAAATTTGATCTCTCGTCATGTTGCTGATGAAAAATGTTTGATCTGTAATGATGCTGGTCATGTTGCTGCTGATATGTGTTTGATCTTTCGTGATGTTGCTGATGAAAAATGTTTGATCTGTAATGATGCTGGTCATGTTGCTGCTGAAAAAATTTGATCTCTCGTGATGTTGCTGATGAAAAATGTTTGATCTGTAATGATGCTGGTCATGTTGCTGCTGAAATGTGTTTGATCTTTCGTGATGTTGCTGATGAAAAATGTTTGATCTCTAATGATGTTGGTCGGATGTTGATGATGACATGTGTTTGATCTCTGCTGATGTTGCTGATGAAAAATGTTTGATCTGTAATGATGCTGGTCATGTTGCTGCTGAAATGTGTTTGATCTCTCGTGATGTTGCTGATGAAAAATGTTTGATCTCTCATGATGCTGGTCATGTTGCTGCTGAAAAAAATTTGATCTCTCGTGATGTTGCTGATGAAAAATGTTTGATCTCTAATGATGTTGGTCGGATGTTGATGATGACATGTGTTTGATCTCTGCTGATGTTGCTGATGAAAAATGTTTGATCTGTAATGATGCTGGTCATGTTGCTGCTGAAATGTGTTTGATCTTTCGTGATGTTGCTGATGAAAAATGTTTGATCTGTAATGATGCTGGTCATGTTGCTGCTGAAATGTGTTTGATCTCTCTGATGTTGCTGATGAAAAATGTTTGATCTGTAATGATGCTGGTCATGTTGCTGCTGAAATGTGTTTCATCTCTCGTGATGTTGCTGATGAAAAATGTTTGATCTGTAATGATGCTGGTCATGTTGCTGCTGAAATGTGTTTCATCTCTCGTGATGTTGCTGATGAAAAATGTTTGATCTGTAATGATGCTGGTCATGTTGCTGGTGAAATGTCTTTGATCTTTCGTGATGTTGCTGCTGAAAATGTTTGTTCTCTAATGATGTTGGTCATGTTGATTGTTTGATCTTTGGTGATCTTGGTGATGAAAAATGTTAGTCAAGTTGGTGCATGATGATGGTGATGATGTTGATGACAACGACGAACTCTAGTTCGTCCACTACTACTGCTACTACTACTGCTACTACTACTACTACGACGACGACGACGACGGGGCCACCAGGGACTGCGTGACCTTCTCTTCGGGTGTCCTGAAAGTCTTCCACCTAAATATTATCTGCTGCTCTGCAGGTTTCAACAGCAGATCCGCCTGGTATGCCGCAACTTTTGGCGGTCCGACAACTTGAACCGGCGCAGGTGCTGGAGACACGTGCCGTTTGACATGGCGCGACTCCCGGAAGCCCCTAAGGAGATTCGCCAGCACGCAGAAGGCGTGTCTTTTTACTTGTCCGTCCGCAGAGGTAAGACCTGAGATGTCCGCACATAAAATTCATCGGAGACTGAGATGTTCTCAGATCATAGGCTGATCCAAGAAAAGCTTCCTCTCCGGGGCAGAGGACAGGTAAGTACATATGATTACCGTCGCTTGCGATTTTTGCTAGCATGACCACGCCGGCTGTGATCGTGCTCCGTAGTCAAAGATTCGGGCAAGCAACTTCTGTGACTGGCACGAAAGGATCTTGAGTGCATGCGTGTCTTTCACGTGCATGGCAGTGCATGCAGCTTCTTCGCATTCCGCATCGCCAATCTGTCGGCCTGACCTTCAAAACCCCACTTGGAGGTTCATGGGACTTAGTGCCCTCGAACCCTAATCCCTATGTGAGGCCGGGACCTTGCATACAAAGCCCCTGCACCAAGAGCACAAAGATGATCTTCTGTCGCTTGCTGATGCCGCTCTCAAAAGGTGTCGCCGTGCAGGGTTCAGGTGGGTAGAACTGCGTCTTGTAGCAATGCCGCCCAAGCACGGCACGAAGGCGCAGCCCCGCTGTCAGTTCTGTCATAAGACAGGACACCATGCCTCGACGTGTCCTGACTTGGCGCAGTCTGTCTTGAAGCAGTTACGGGCTACGTGTTCAACTGCCAACTTGTGCAAGAAGCTCTCTCAGGGCAGCTTGAAGCTACAGCAAGCCAACAAGCCGCTGCGCTGTGGCAAGCGGACAGGTCGCCGAGGGCCTGGTTTCAAAGGCGGCACTTCGCGGACGGAGGACAGAGGGACCAAAGGTCGCACCAGTGTGCTTAAGCAGAAGCTACGGGAAGCCCGGCGTCGACCCTTGGCCATGAAGGTCGCGCGGGAAACGTCCTTCACCTACCAAGACGTGACTACAGCTCACAAGTTCCTTGTCCGCGCAGGCTGGGCGTGGAACCCCAAGCGTTGCGGCTGTGGTGGCAAGCTCGTGTTCCTGGGACGAGACCAGGCCCGCAAGCGAGGTTTGGGGAGGCGCTTTCGGCGCTTCTTGACAAGCACTTGCAGTTTTCGGATTGTTTGCAAACCTGGCGGTTTTCACTGCACTCTAGCTTCCTGATCAAGTAAATCCAGGCTGCGGCTCCTGCCGCCGATCCTTTGACGTCTTGACCCACAGCTTCTTGCCTCGCCTGAAGCTGCCCTTGCCTCTCGTGCTCAAGGCGATGCGCATGCACTTCGACACCTCCCAGCCCTCGTCCTTGCAGGACATGGGCCGCCGCCTGGGCTTGAGCGGCGGCAACAAGGGGTCTCTCAAGAAGCTTGTGCAGCACCTGCGAGCAGCTGAGGCACCATTCGCCCTGAAAGACTGTGATTAAACAACCTAAACAACGTGGTCTTTTCAAAACAGGCTTCCACGCCAATCTGCTTGCAGGCTCGCTGTGGCCAGCACATGCAGTGCAAGCGCAAGCTCAGCGGATGGGTGGAGGCAGATGCCACATGTGTGCGCAAGTGGAAGGGTCCGAACAGAGGCGTCTCGTCTTGCAGACTCGTCAGCAGGAGTATTAGGCCAACTCCAACCCTACCGTCAAACGTTCGAAACATATTTCATACAAGACCCTCAAGCGTTTCGTGGACTCCTAAACCACCAGGCCCTTCCCTCATTGCCCAGGCTTAATCTGGCAGCAGCTCTTCGGCTTTGTGGAGCGTCCTGTCGGTGCTGCCGTTCCTCGCGTTCATCTCTATGAGTTGCCTCTGATCTCAACGCTGCCGAATGCGAAGCCGCCCCAGGACAACTTGCCTGCTTCCGGCTTCCCATGGACGTTGCAGGTACACGCTTGTCCTGCAGTTTATCGCTTCACGCTCTAGACATGAAGCTTTGCAGACCCCTATAAGAAAACACCCCCAAAATCGACCAGGAGTCCAAGAACAGAATCTTGCAGACCAACGCTTTCGACTGCCTGAGCCAGGCCACGCCGAGTGGCCGACCCACACTTTTGCTCACGGATGGTGCGAAAGCCTATCCTGGCCTGGCTCGTGCCTATGGCATCAAGCACAGGGCATGCAACCATGCCAAGGGCATTTTTTGTATCAAGGTCCGTCAAGGCCCGAATCCCAGTGTCCCTGTCCACACGGGCGGAGTGGACGCGGTTTGGCAGCAGCTGAAAGCGTGGCTGCCGAACCAGATTCCCGCCTTGATTCAGCACAAGCCCAACCCGGCAATCATGCTTTACGTTCGACAGTGGCAGTGGCGGAACGAACACCGCCGAAACTTGCTGGAGAGGACGGGCAACATGCTCCGATCGCAGTTTTTCTGATACGCCAGAGCTTGCGACAAGCATGTGACCAGACGCACTGCGCAGACCAGAGTCTTTCTTGTCGCGAGAAAGGGTGAATGTCTTCCACTTGAGCTTTGCGGGATTCATGCTTCCTGGGCAGTATGAATAAATACTATCGTATCATACCATGTGACAATGGCAACGACTCTTCCATAATCCTGCCCAAAAACGCATCGGATCAACTTCGTCAGATGTGCCTATCGCAGTTAACTGCATCGGATGAACTTGCTCAGATGAGAAAACCTAATCTCAGCTCAATGGAATGTACCATTTGTCGAATCCAGGTACGAATTTAGCCAACCTTTCTAGTTGCTGACAACGACTCTTCCATAATCCTGCCCAAAAACGCATCGGATCAACTTCGTCAGATGTGCCTATCGCAGTTAACTGCATCGGATGAACTTGCTCAGATGAGAAAACCTAATCTCAGCTCAATGGAATGTACCATTTGTCGAATCCAGGTACGAATTTAGCCAACCTTTCTAGTTGCTGACAACGACTCTTCCATAATCCTGCCCAAAAACGCATCGGATCAACTTCGTCAGATGTGCCTATCGCAGTTAACTGCATCGGATGAACTTGCTCAGATGAGAAAACCTAATCTCAGCTCAATGGAATGTACCATTTGTCGAATCCAGGTACGAATTTAGCCAACCTTTCTAGTTGCTGACAACGACTCTTCCATAATCCTGCCCAAGAACGCATCGGATCAACTTCGTCAGATGTGCCTATCGCAGTTAACTGCATCGGATGAACTTGCTCAGATGAGAAAACTGATCCCGGAGGAATAGAAAGCAAACGTATTTGCAATCTTACACCATGTCATGTGAGAACATATCAGACATGATGTCTCCTGTGTTGCTATTCTCTAACATGTCCTGTTATGTCCTGTTATACTCCGTCCCTGTCAAATTCTTCTCTTTTTACATCATGCCATGTCACACGACGACTGTTTTAGTACATCCTCCGTTCCGTGTTCAACCCTGTTTTGTGTGACAGATGTGGTACTTTGTGTATGTTTCCGACTGATACGTGCGCATTACAACTTACCGCATCCACGCCTCCAAAGGCCGAAAGAGCGACAAGCGTAGCCAAAACTCGAGTTTTAAGCACTTCCCAACTGTAAACGCAAAAAAAAACATGGGGTTTACTTTTACAACCCGAATGCTTGTTTCATGTCGCAGGCGCAGTAGATTCCAACTTCAGGCGTCCTTTCAACGGCGCAATACTCCCCCCATGGGGATGTTTGACGACACCGGCCCAGAGCGTACAGGGCCGCGAACCTCCAGGTAAGAAACGCCGCTCCGAGAGCCCGGGAACCATGGAACGCTGGAAAGCAGCTAACCGCTCATACCCCCCTTGTGGCAGTTTCGCACACACGCCTTGGTGCAGGTCGCAGGCAAGAAGGACCTGCCAGACCCAGCCGCACGTGAGTGGCTTCAGCTTCTTCCGAGCGGTTACACGGCGTCAGTTTCGCCACAGGCAAGAGCAAGGTTACTCGGCAACGCGTGGCATGCCGGAGTAGCCAGACTCCTCGTGCTCCTGGTGTTGTGTCAGGCGGGAGTCATGGACGCACACCCCGTTCAGGCCGAAGAATGGTACGCCAAGGTGCCAGACCCGTGCTTTCAGGTTCGCTGGCATCCAGACGGAAGCCGACCTTTGCAACGGGTCGCTTCCTGGTGGTTGCGTTCGACCCTCTCATGGGATCCGAACGAGACCCAATCCAGCGATCTCAGGTCACCGGGCGCAGGGGCCGAAGCACACGTTCACTGGGCCCAACAGCTGACATATGCAGACGTGTTTCCAGCGCCTCTCAACCCCTGCTTGGCATGGACCTTCCAGGTACAGGCAAGGTTAGGCCTTAAGGTAGTGCAGGTCCGCGAGTCAGTACTGCAAGATCTCCGGGCCCTAGTCGCAGAACTGCAAGAAGACCAAGACGAAGCCCTCCAGTCACTTCCAGCGCACGTGGCCGCGGTTTACAGACAGGGTTCGCCACAACTTCGGTTTCAGCTTCTTCCCCTAGCGTGGTTACTAGAACTTTGCCAGTTTCCGGGTCGCACTGAGCTCCTGACTGAGCTATTCTGGGGTTTTCGGTTACTAGGCCCGATGGTCGCGGATCCGGTTGGCTCAACCGGGACGACGCGAAGTACTCCCGTCCCCTGTCGAAGCAAGACTTCATTGCCGCAAACCGACAGCTGGCATGAACGTTGGGAGAGCCCTCCACCCAACCCGAGCACCACGAGGTAATGGTCGCAGAACTCGAGAAGGAGCGTCAGCTGGGTCGTGTGCAAGGTCCGCTTCCCCTCTCCCTTCTTGGGAGTGGTCAAGAGCCAGCTGCAGTCCAGGTTTCACGAGGTTTCGCTGTAGTACAAAACGACAAGGTTCGCAGAGCGGACGATTGGCTCTCAGGTCGATACCATCTCAGCTGTCGACACACCACCATACCTCGGCGGCCCTACTGTGGTCGGCGGAGTTCTGCAGTGCTCCGAGACGTTCGCCGAGCCGGTGCTTCTGGGCGCCATAGACCACGAAGGGGCCTACAGATCGCTACCAGTTCGCGAGCCCACGGAGTGTGGACTGGTTATGCCAGGAGTTTCTCCGAGCCTATGGGCTCACAACGCTTTGCCCTTCGGGTCGGTAGGTTCAGTATGGGCTTACCTGCGGGTCGCCGATGTTGTATCCTTCCTGACCATATCGTTGCTCCTAATGTTCGCTGCACACTACGTCGACGACTTCTTCGCCCTGGAACGCTTCAGGACAGCGATGTCCGGCTTCGCAGTTTTCCAGGCGTTCCACCGAGTCTTGGGCTTTCGCATGAAGGAGGAGAAGCCCAAAGAGCCCCGGTTCGCTCAGACGTTACTGGGCATAGAATGGACGCTGACTGCAGAAGCGATTTTCGCATCGCCGGGAGCCCGCAGAGTCACGAAGCTGGTCGAGACGATCACCGACTTCTTGACATCCGGTCGCATGTCAGCCTCAGAGTGTTCGCAACTTACGGGCAAGCTGTGCTTTACATGCACTTGGGTGTTCAACCATGTAGGTCGCATGCTACTTCAGCCCCTGTACCACCGTCAGCACAACGGTTCGCCTGGCTCGAGTCCGCTGACTCCCAGGCTGCAACAAGCACTTCACCAACTGAGGGACCTTTTGCCTAGGTTGCAACCTCGGCGGTTCGCGATAGCCCCTCCAGAGCGCAGACGACCAGTCGCGCACTTATATGCTGATGCATTCCTGACGGTACACGGAGTTCGCCGTGTTGCAAACAAGTGGCTGCCGGAGCTTCCAACAGCCCAGGAGCTCAGCACGGCTACGAACGGTTTCGGGGCGATAGTGTTCGTCCCAGGTCGCCGCCCTCTGGGATTCCGAGGCGAAGTACCGTCAACTGTGCTAGCCAACCTGGCTGCCTCCAGGGCATATATATTTTGGTTGGAGGCATTAGCACAGCTGGTCGAATTAGCCACCATCTGCGACCTGGTCGAGACTCACGTCTGTTGTTGGGTCGACAACACAGCAGCTGAACACGCTCTCAACAAAGGCTACTCAAAGGACCTCCGACTCTCGGCTTTAATCGGAGCTTTTTGGGTTTGGGCCGCCTCTAGGTCGCTTTCAGTTTCTTTTCATAGAGTCTCGAGCGAAGAGAACGTTTCCGACGGCATCTCAAGAGGCGACCTTAGCGATCTTCAGTTCGCCCAGGGCCAGTTCTACGAAGTCTCCTTCAAAGAAGTTTGGCCCCTTTTGGAACAGTTTCGCGACGACTACCGAAGTTACCAAGCAGAGTTCGCTCAGATGGTCGCCCTGTTGGCGACACAACTTCGCTGACGCGCACAAGGGTGGCTTCACGGTGCGCTTGAGGTGGTTAGTTCGTTGCGCCTCCTGTGAAGCCTTTTCGCTTCGGAACTTTACAGTTCGTTTCGTTTCGGAGCTTTACAGTTCGAGGTCGCAGCGAGCTTGCGACCGATTTCCGCCACCGTCCGGAAGGGAAGAGTGGACAAAAGGTGTTCGTCCGTGCGTCTGCACCCAAGCTTGTGAAGCATAGCTTGTCGTGCAGAACACGTGTGTTCGTAGTGACAAGCGTAGCGAGAACTTTCCGAAGAGAAGCCTTCGCTGTTCGCAGCACGGAGGCCCGAGGAAAGGTCGAGCGAGCTAGCCGTTTTTTGCTTTTCCCACCTCTCCCACCCGGAAGTACAGAGTCCGGTTAGTTCGTTGCGCCTCCTGTGAAGCCTTTTCGCTTCGGAACTTTACAGTTCGTTTCGTTTCGGAGCTTTACAGTTCGAGGTCGCAGCGAGCTTGCGACCGATTTCCGCCACCGTCCGGAAGGGAAGAGTGGACAAAAGGTGTTCGTCCGTGCGTCTGCACCCAAGCTTGTGAAGCATAGCTTGTCCACAACCTCATGCCGGGAAGGGAGCTATGCGCGCTTTTTATGTTTTTTTTTACGTTTTCGTGCTTGAGCTGTTCACAACCTCATGCCGGGAAGGGAGCTATTCGCGCTTTTTCTGCATTTACGTTTTCATGCTTGAGCTGTTCACAACCTCATGCCGGGAAGGGAGCTATGCGCGCTTTTTCTGCATTTTTTTACGTTTTCGTGCTTGAGCTGTTCACAACCTCATGCTGCATTTTTTTACGTTTTCGTGCTTGAGCTGTTCACAACCTCATGCCGGGAAGGGAGCTATGCGCGCTTTTTATGTTTTTTTTTTTTTTTTTTCTTTTTTCGTGCTTGAGTTGTTCACAACCTCATGCTGGGAAGGGAGCTATGCACGCTTTTTTTGCATTTTTTTACGTACCTCATGCCGGGAAGGGAGCTATGCGCGTTTTTTAGTTTCTTTTTTTTTTTCGTTTTCGTGCTTGAGCTGTTCACAACCGCATGCTGGGAAGGGAGCTATGCGCGCTTTTTCTGCATTTTTTTACGTTCTCATGCTTGAGCTGCTCACAACCTCATGCCGGGAAGGGAGCTATGCGCGCTTTTTCTGCATTTTTTACGTTTTCGTGCTTGAGCTGTTCACAACCTCATGCTGGGAAGGGAGCCATGCGCGTTTTTTCTGCATTTTTTACGTTTTCATGCTTGAGCTGTTCACAACCTCATGCCGGGAAGGGAGCTATGCGCGCTTTTTTTTTTTTTTTTTTTTTTTTTTTTTTTTTTTTACGTTTTCGTGCTTGAGCTGTTCGCAACCTCATGCTGGTAAGGGAGCTATGCTCGCTTTTTCTGCATTTTTCTACATTTTCGCGCTTGAGCGTATCACAACCTCATGCTGGGAAGGGAGCTATGCGCTCTTTTTCTTCATTTTTTTACGTTTTCATGCTTGAGCTGTTCACAACCTCATGCCGGGAAGGGAGCTATGCACGCTTTTTTCTGCCTTTTTTATTTTTTTTTACGTTTTGGTGCTTGAGCTGTTCACAACCTCATGCCGGGAAGGGAGCTATGCGCGTTTTTTTTTTTTTTTTTACGTTTTCGTGCTTGAGCTGTTCACAACCTCATGCCGGGCAGGGAGCTATGCGCGCTTTTTCTGTTTTATGTATTTTTTTTTTTTTTTTACTTCTTCGTGCTTGAGCTGTTCACATTCTCATGCTGGGAAGGGAGCTATGCGCGCTTTTTCTGCATTTCTTTGCGTTTTCATGCTTGAGCTGTTCACAACCTCATGCTGGGAAGGGAGCTATGCGCGCTTTTAGTTTTGTTTTTTTTTTTTTTTTTTTTTACGTTTTTCGTGCTTGAGCTGTTTACATTCTCATGCTGGGAAGGGAGCTATGCGCGCTTTTTCTGCATTTTTTTACGTTTTCATGCTTGAGCTGTTCACAACCTCATGCTGGGAAGGGAGCTATGCGCGCTTTTTCTGCATTTTTTTACGTTTTCATGCTTGAGCTGTTCACAACCTCATGCTGGGAAGGGAGCTATGCGTGTTTTTTCTGCTGTTTGTTTTACGTTTTTGTGCTTGAGCTGTTCACAACCTCATGCCGGGAAGGGAGCTATGCGCGCTTTTTCTGCCTTGTTTTGAGGTTTCGTGCCTGAGCTGTTCACAACCTCATGCTGGGAAGGGAGCTATGCGCGCTTTTTCTGCATTCTTTTACGTTTTCGTGCTTGAGCTGTTCACAACCTCATGCTGGGAAGGGAGCTATGCGCGCTTTTTCATTTTTTTTTTTTACGTTTTCGTGCTTGAGCTGTTCGCAACCTCATGCTGGGAAGGGAGCTATGCGCGCTTTTTCTGCATTTTTTTACGTTTTCATGCGCGCTTTTTCTGCATTTTTTTACGTTTTCATGCTTGAGCTGTTCACAACCTCATGCCGGGAAGGGAGCTATGCACGCTTTTCTGCTTATTGTTACGTTTTAATGCTTGAGCTGTTCACAACCTCATGCTGGAAAGGGAGCTATATGCGATTTTTCTGCATTTTGTTGCTTTTAAATGCTTGAGCTGTTCACAACCTCATGCTGGGAAGGGAGCTATGCGCGCTTTTTTTGTTTTTTTTTTACGTTTTCGTGCTTGAGCTGTTCACAACCTCATGCTGGGAAGGGAGCCATGCGCGCTTTTTCTGCATTTTTTACGTTTTCATGCTTGAGCTGTTCACAACCTCATGCTGGGAAGGGAGCTATGCGCGCTTTTTCTGCATTTGTATACGTTTTCATGCTTGAGCTGTTCACAACCTCAAGCTATGCGCGCTTTTTCTGTCTTTTTTTGAGGTTTCGTGCTTGAGGTGTTCACAACCTCATGCCTGGAAGGGAGCTATGCGCGTTTTTTCTGCCTTTTTTTGAGGTTTCGTGCTTGAGCTGTTCACAACCTCATGCCGGGAAGGGAGCTATGCGCGCTTTTTCTGCGTTTTTTTGAGGTTTCGTGCTTGAGCTGTTCACAACCTCATGCCGGGAAGGGAGCTATGCGCGCTTTTTCTGCCTTTTTTTGAGGTTTCGTGCTTGAGCTGTTCACAACCTCATGCTGGGAAGGGAGCTATGCGCGCTTTTTCTGCATTTTTTTTACGTTTTCATGCTTGAGCTGTTCACAACCTCAAGCTATGCGCGCTTTTTCTGTCTTTTTTTGAGGTTTCGTGCTTGAGGTGTTCACAACCTCATGCCTGGAAGGGAGCTATGCGCGTTTTTTCTGCCTTTTTTTGAGGTTTCGTGCTTGAGCTGTTCACAACCTCATGCCGGGAAGGGAGCTATGCGCGCTTTTTCTGCGTTTTTTTGAGGTTTCGTGCTTGAGCTGTTCACAACCTCATGCCGGGAAGGGAGCTATGCGCGCTTTTTCTGCCTTTTTTTGAGGTTTCGTGCCTGAGCTGTTCACAACGTCATGCTGGGAAGGGAGCTATGCGCGCTTTGTCTGCCTTTTTTTGAGGTTTCGTGCTTGAGGTGTTCACAACCTCATGCCGGGAAGGGAGCTATGCGCGCTTTTTCTGCCTTTTTTTGAGGTTTCATGCTTGAGCTGTTCACAACCTCATGCCGGGAAGGGAGCTATGCGCGCTTTTCCTGCCTTTTTTTGAGGTTTCGTGCTTGAGCTGTTCACAACCTCATGCCGGGAAGGGAGCTATGCGCGCTTTTTCTGCCTTGTTTTGAGGTTTCGTGCCTGAGCTGTTCACAACCTCATGCTGGGAAGGGAGCTATGCGCGCTTTTTCTGCATTTTTTTACGTTTTCATGCTTGAGCTGTTCACAACCTCATGCCGGGAAGGGAGCTATGTGCGCTTTTTCTGCCTTTTTTTGAGGTTTCGTGCTTGAGCTGTTCACAGCCTCATGCCGGGAAGGGAGCTATGCGCGCTTTTTCTGCCTTTTTTTGAGGTTTCGTGCTTGAGCTGTTCATGACGGGAAGGGAGCTATGCGCGCTTTTTCTGCGTTTTTTTGAGGTTTCGTGCTTGAGCTGTTCACAACCTCATGCCGGGAAGGGAGCTATGCGCGCTTTTTCTGCCTTTTTTTGAGGTTTCGTGCTTGAGCTGTTCACAACCTCATGCCGCGAAGGGAGCTATGCGCGCTTTTTCTGCCTTTTTTTGAGGTTTCGTGCTTGAGCTGTTCACAACCTCATACCGGGAAGGGAGCTATGCGCGCTTTTTCTGCCTTTTTTTGAGGTTTCGTGCTTGAGCTGTTCACAACCTCATGCCGGGAAGGGAGCTATGCGCGCTTTTTCTGCCTTTTTTGTTATCTGGGCAGCGCCTCGGTCCTGGAGGCCCTTCACAGGGCTTGGGGTGGCATGGCAAACCGTCGGAGGTGGCGCTCTTCTATAGTCTCCTTCGGAATTAATTTGTATTTTTGTTCATATTATATAAACCCCAAGAGACTATTAAACACATTATTATTAGTATGTTTCTAAGGCTGGTATAGTCTGGATTTCAGCCTCGATGCCAAAGATTTAGTTGCTTCTGCCCAGAGTGCATCTGAATCTGAAATTCAGAACTGTAGTCCTTTGTTCTCTGAGGGTTTAGGGTTTTGGAACCAGCTTGAGGGTTCTAGGATTTGAGGCTCTGGGTTTTTGGGGTTTGGGCGCTACACCCATGCTGGGAAGCAACCTATGCACACTTTGCTGCGTTGATTGTTCGACTGTGGCTTTTGTGCACTCATTGTTGCACACCCACGTAACAGGCTGCTCCACCTCACTACTTGTTTAGTCCATCACTTTGCAACGTCCTCCCAAGTTGACCTAGCCTGTCAACGATTGGAGTATCCAAGGCTTGGCATTTGGTCTTGTTGCGGGCAGGGATGGTTGGCGAATGTCGCTCAATATATCGATCACCTCTGCTGTGCATTTTTAAAGCTTCTCGTGTCTTCTGCAGGTCCCGTGCCATTGGGGACCTGCGCCCAAAGAGGAAGCCTCCCTCGGCCCAGGCGCGGCCTTGGAACGCACTTGCTCCCTTCAGTGATGCCTCCAGTCTAGAGCTGAGATGCCTTTCCAAGACCGGTGGCCGTTTGCGGGCACAGAGAAATACTCTAAGGAACCCCCAAAATAATGTAGGCAATTGGGCAATTATTGATAGAACCCTGCTATAGATCCCTTTTAGACCCCTTTAAGGAGTGACGAAGTCCGCCTTGCAGCCTTCCGCAGCCGTAGCCTCGCCTCTTCTCCGACAGCCGAGATGCTGGGACGCATCATATTGTATGATCCTGTACTATATTTATTGTTATATCTTACGTTGTATCATATTATGAAAGATGAAAAGCCCAAAACCATGAACCCCTAATTCCTAAACCCGTGATGCCCTAATGGCCTCAACCCGAAGGGTCGAAGGAGCCCCTTCCTAGGGCCACTTGGTGCCTCCGAAGTTCTTTTTTCACTGTTGCCCCTTCGGAGGCAAAGCGCTCTTCCTTTTGCAGCCTCGGCGAGATCCTCAGTCGTGCGTCGATCTTCTCGCGTCCGCTGGCGTTTGCAGTGTTTTGCATGATGATGTCTATGATGGGATAGCCGGTTCACGGGCAGTTCAACAGGTCCAAGCCACGGAGTGTGCCTTTGCAGCTATTCTTCCCCAGGCCTTCTTCGGTTTTTCTACAAACTACTGTAGCTCAGAGTCGAGTCAGCAGCCTCTTTGCTTTGGGCGGCTTCATGCCATGAGAGCCTCCGCGCCTGCTGGGAGCGGAACCATGCGACGAAGGCTCTCTCTCTCTCTTTCTCTCCTCCCATCTAAAGGTAGAGTCTGTATCTGGACCAACCCGCAGTCCTAGAAGTTTGGGGATTGTTGTGTTTCAGTTGTGAAGCTGCACACTCTGAGGCTCTGAGGCCTCAACCTACGACTTCGGCCAAGGGCCACCGCCTGAGTCAAGGGTGTCATTGTCACCATTGGCAGAGCCAAAGGCCGCTGGGAGCCCCTGGCAGTTCTGGTTGGTCGCTGCCAGAGTTGTTTATTCTTCAAGCTAGTTTGGTGCGGGTTGGCAGTCATCAAGTGATGGTTTCGATTCTTGTGGGACTCGAAACCTTAAAGCTCGGGCCCAGAAGCCCTTCAAAAGCTTTCCTCAACAAATGCCTAAGGCCTAAGAAAAGTACCCCAAAGACGAGACTAGCATCCTTCTTGTAAGGACCCCCAAATCAGGTGCCCTCCCCCCTCAATTTTTGGAAAACCCCGCATGGGCAACCCTAAAACAACCTTATATAGTATCCCTCATAGTACCCCTTGTATAGTACCCTTATAGGACCCTTATATGGTATCCCCTACATAAACAGGAACCCCTGTAGTAGCCTTATGGTCCCCCTTATGGTAGCCCTTATAGTAGCTCTTATAGTAGCTCTTTTGGTAGCTCTTATAGGAGCCCTTATAGGAGCCCGTATGGGTAGCCCTTTAAAGGAGCCCTAAGGAACTCCCCCCCCTTGGGTGCTGGAGTCGCCGTCATCTTGAGCCCAGACATGTACACGCAAACGCAAGGCGTGGAACATTCTTAAAAATCACGAAGCGTCAACCTACAAACGGCAGCATTCTCAAGAAGACGAAGAGCGGCTGAGCAGTTGTTTAGAAGCAACCAATGCCAGGTAGTGGTGCGGTCAGTTCGTGCGATCATTTCCGATGTGGCAAAGTTCACCAAATAAGTTGAATGCTGCTTGAAAGTGTGATGCCAGCGTAAGCGTGCAGGCGGCCTTGGAGGAGAATTCCGGAGACGGATTTGTCGAGTTGACACGTCGTTCCACGCAGCGGTGCAACATGGTGAAACAATGTCCCAGCGAACGCATTTCAATCGTGCAGCTTCCGTTCGGGATGCCACGCGGCTGTGCAACAGTTTCCCAGCGAACGCATTTCAATCGTGGAGTTTCCGTTCGGGATGCCACGCGACTGTGCAACAACTTCCCAGCGAACGCATTTCAATCGTGCAGCTTCCGTTCGGGATGCCACGTGGCTGTGCAACAATTTCCCAGCGAACGCATTTCAATCGTGCAGCTTCCGTTCGGGATGCCACGCGACTGTGCAACAGTTTCCCAGCGAACGCATTCCAATCGTGCAGCTTCCGTTCGGGATGCCACGTGGCTGTGCAACAATTTCCCAGCGAACGCATTTCAATCGTGCAGCTTCCGTTCGGGATGCCACGCGGCTGTGCAACAATTTCCCAGCGAACGCATTTCAATCGTGCAACTTCCGTTCGGGATGCCACGTGGCTGTGCAACAATTTCCCAGCGAACGCATTTCAATCGTGGAGTTTCCGTTCGGGATGCCACGCGGCTGTGCAACAATTTCCCAGCGAACGCATTTTGATCGTGCAGCTTCCGTTCGGGATGCCACGCGGCTGTGCCGCAAGTTCCCAGCGAACGCATTTCAATGGTGCAGCTTCCGTTCGGGATGCCACGCGGCTGTCCAACAATTTGCCAGCGAACGCATTTCAATCGTGCAGCTTCCGTTCGGGATGCCACGCGGCTGTGCAACAATTTCCGAGCGAACGCATTTTAATCGTGCAGCTTCCGTTCGGGATGCCACGCGGCTGTGCAACAATTTCCCAGCGAACGCATTTCAATCGTGCAGCTTCCGTTCGGGATGCCACGCGGCTGTGCAACAATTTCCCAGCGAACGCATTTCAATCGTGCAACTTCCGTTCGGGATGCCACGTGGCTGTGCAACAATTTCCCAGCGAACGCATTTCAATCGTGGAGTTTCCGTTCGGGATGCCACGCGGCTGTGCAACAATTTCCCAGCGAACGCATTTTGATCGTGCAGCTTCCGTTCGGGATGCCACGCGGCTGTGCCGCAAGTTCCCAGCGAACGCATTTCAATCGTGCAGCTTCCGTTCGGGATGCCACGCGGCTGTGCAACAATTTTCCAGCGAACGCATTTCAATCGTGCAGCTTCCGTTCGGGATGCCACGCGGCTGTGCAACAATTTTCAGCGAACGCATTTCAATCGTGCAGTTTCCGTTCGGGATGCCACGCGGCTGTGCAACAATTTCCCAGTCAATCCAGCGATGCCACGCATTTCCCAGCGATTTCGTGTAGTTTCCGTTCGGGAGGCCACGCGGATGTGCACAATTTCCCAGCGAACGAATTTCAATCGTGCAGTTTCCGTTCGGGATGCCACGCGGCTGTGCAACAATTTCCCAGCGAACGCATTTCAATCGTACAGCTTCCGAGGTTCGGGAGCTACGCGGCTGTGCAACAATTTCCCAGCGAACGCATTTCAATCGTGCAGCTTCCGTTCGGGATGCAACGCGGCTGTGCAACAGTTTCCCAGCGAACGCATTTCAATCGTGCAGTTTCCGTTCGGGATGCAACGCGGCGATGCAACAGTTTCCCAGCGAACGCATTTCAATCGTGCAGCTTCCGTTCGGGATGCCACGCGGCTGTGCAACAATTTCCCAGCGAACGCATTTCAATCGTGCAGCTTCCGTTCGGGATGCCACGCGCCTGTGCAACAATTTCCTAGCGAACGCATTTCAATCGTGCAGCTTCCGTTCGGGATGCCACGCGGCTGGGCAACAATTTTCCAGCGAACCTATTTCAATCGTGCAGTTTCCGTTCGGGATGCCACGCGGCTGTGCAACAATTTCCCAGCGAACGCATTTCAATTGTGCCGTGCAGCGAAACGTTTCAATCGTGCAGCTTCCGTTCGGAATGCCACGCGGTCGCCATTTCGTGCAGCTTCCGTTCGTGATGCCACGCGCTCTGCAACAATTTCCAACGAACGCATTTCAATCGTGCAGCTTCCGTTCGGGATGCCACGCGGCTGTGCAACAATTTCCCAGCGAACGCATTTCAATCGTGCAGCTTCCGTTCGGGATGCCACGCGGCTGTGCAACAATTTCCCAGCGAACACATTTCAATCGTGCAGCTTCCGTTCGGGATGCCACGCGGCTGTGCAACAATGTCCCAGCGAACGCATTTCAATCGTGTAGCTTCCGTTCGGGAGGCCACGCGGATGTGCAACAATTTCCCAGCGAACGCATTTCAATCGTGCAGTTTCCGTTCGGGATGCAACGCGGCGATGCAACAGTTTCCCAGCGAACGCATTTCAATCGTGCAGCTTCCGTTCGGGATGCCACGCGGCCGTGCAACAATTTTCTAGCGAACGCATTTCAATCGTGGAGCTTCCGTTCGGGATGCAACGCGGCTGTGCAACAGTTTCCCAGCGAACGCATTTCAATCGTGCAGTTTCCGTTCGGGATGCAACGCGGCGATGCAACAGTTTCCCAGCGAACGCATTTCAATCGTGCAGCTTCCGTTCGGGATGCCACGCGGCCGTGCAACAATTTTCTAGCGAACGCATTTCAATCGTGGAGCTTCCGTTCGGGATGCCACGCGGCTGGGCAACAATTTTCCAGCGAACCTATTTCAATCGTGCAGTTTCCGTTCGGGATGCCACGCGGCTGTGCAACAATTTTCCAGCGAACGCATTTCAATCGTGCAGCTTCCGTTCGGGATGCCACGCGGCTGTCCAACAATTTCCCAGCGAAAGCGTTTCAATCGTGCAGTTTCCGTTCGGGATGCCACGCGGCTGCCCAACAATTTCCCAGCGAACGCATGTCAGTCGTGCAGCTTCCGTTCGGGATGCCACGCGGCTGGCCAACAAATTCCCAGCGAACGCATTTCAATGGTGCAGCTTCCGTTCGGGATGCCGAACGGCTGCCCAACAATTGCCCTGCGAATGCACTTCAATCGTGCAGCTTCCGTTCGGGATGCCACGCGGCTGTGCAACAATGTGCAACAATTTCCCAGCGAAAGCATTTCAATCGGGCAGCTTCCGTTCGGGATGCCTCGCGGCTGTGCAGCAATTTCCAAGCGAACGCATTTCAATCGTGCAGCTTCCGTTCGGGATGCCACGTGGCTGCTCAACAATTTCTCAGCGAACGCATTTCAATCGTGCAGCTTCCGTTCGGGATGCCACGCGGCTGTGCAACAATATTCCAGCGAACGCATTTCAATGGTGCAGCTTCCGTTCGGGATGCCACGCGGCTGTGCAACAATTTCCCAGCGAACGCATTTCAATCGTGCAGCTTCCGTTCGGGATGCCACGCGGCTGCCCAACAATTTCCCAGCGAACGCAGTTCAATCGTGCAGCTTCCGTTCGGGATGCCACGCAGCGGTGCAACAATTTCCGAGCGAACGCCCATTTCAATCGTGCAGCTTCCGTTCGGGATGCCAAGTGGCTGGCCAACACTTTTCCAGCGAACGCATTTCAATCGTGCAGCTTCCGTTCGGGATGCCATGCGGCTGCCCAACAATTTCCCGGCGAAGGCATTTCAATCGTGCAGCTTCCGTTCGGGATGCCACGCGGCTGTCCAACAATTTCCCAGCGAACGCATTTCAATCGTGCAGCTTCCGTTCGGGATGCCACGCGGCTGTGCAACAATGTGCAACAATTTCCCAGCGAACGCATTTCAATCGGGCAGCTTCCGTTCGGGATGCCTCGCGGCTGTGCAGCATATTCCCAGCGAACGCATTTCAATTGTGCAGCTTCCGTTCGGGAGGCAACGCGGCTGTGCAACAATTTCCCAGCGAACGCATTTCAATTGTGCACGTGCAGCTTCCGTTCGGGATGCAACGCGGATGTGCAACAATTCTCCAGCGAACGCATTTCAATCGTGCAGCTTCCGTTCGGGATGCCACGCGGCTGGGCAACAATTTCCCAGCGAACGCATTTCAATCGTGCAGCTTCCGTTCGGGATGCCACGCGGCTGTGCAACAATTTCCCAGCGAACGCATTTCAATCGTGCAGCTTCCGTTCGGGATGCCACGCGGCTGTGCAACAATTTTCCAGCGAACGCATTTCAATCGTGCAGCTTCCGTTCGGGATGCCACGCGGCTGTGCAACAATGTTTCAGCGAACCTATTTCAATCGTGCAGTTTCCGTTCGGGATGCCACGCGGCTGGGCAACAATTTTCCAGCGAACCTATTTCAATCGTGCAGTTTCCGTTCGGGATGCCACGCGGCTGTGCAACAATTTCCCAGCGAACGCATTTCAATTGTGCACGTGCAGCTTCCGTTCGGGATGCCACGCGGATGTGCAACAATTTCCCAGCGAACGCATTTCAATCGTGCAGCTTCCGTTCGGAATGCCACGCGGTTGCCAGCGAGCGCATTTCGATCGTGCAGCTTCCGTTCGGGATGCCACGCGGCTGTGCAACAATTGCCCAGCGAACGCATTTCAATCGTGCAGCTTCCGTTCGGGATGCCACGCGGCTGTGCATCAATTTCCCAGCAAACACATTTCAATCGTGCAGTTTCCGTTCGGGATGCCACGCGGCTGTGCCACAATTTCCCAGCGAACGCGTTTCAATCGTGCAGCTTCCGTTCGGGATGCCACGCGGCTGTCCAACAATTTCCCAGCGAACGCGTTTGAATCGTGCAGCATCATGCAGCATCGGCTCGGGGTGCCACGCGGCTATGCAACAATTTCCCTGCGTTCCACGCGGCTGAGCAACAATTTTGAGCGAACGCCCATTTCAATCGTGCAGCTTCCGTTCGGGATGCCGCGCGGCTGTCCAACAATTTCCCAGCGAACGCATTTCAATCGTGCAGCTTCCGTTCGGGATGCCACGCGGCTGTCCAACAATTTCCCAGGGAACGCATTTCAATCATGCAGCTTCCGTTCGGGATGCCGTGCGGCTGCCCAACAATTTCCCAGCGAACGCATTTCAATCGTGCAGCTTCCGTTCGGGCTGCCACGCGGCTGTGCAACAGTTTCCCAGCGAACGCATTTCAATCGTGCAGCTTACGTTTGGGATGCCACGCGGCTGTGCAACAATTTCCCAGCGAACGCATTTCTATCGTGGAGCTTCCGTTCGGGACGCCACGCGGCTGCGCAACAATTTCCCAGCGAACGTATTTCAATCGTGCAGCTTCCTTTCGGGATGCCACGCGGCTGTGCATCTATTTCCGAGCGAACGCATTTCAATCGTGCAGCTTCCGTTCGGGATGCCACGCGGCTGTGCAACAATTTCCCGGCGAACGCATTTCAATCGTGCAGCTTCCGTTCGGGAGGCCACGCGGCTGTCCAACAATTTCCCAGCGAACGCATTTCAATCGTGCAGCTTCCGTTCGGGATGCCATGCAGCGGTGCAACAATGTCCCAGCGAACGCATTTCAATCGTGCAATTTCCGTTCGGGATTCCACGCCGCTGTGCAATCATGTTCCAACGAACGCATCTCAATCGTGCAGCTTCCGTTCGGGATGCCACTCGGCTCTGCAACAATTTCCCAGCGAACGCATTTCAATCGTGCAGCTTTCGTTCGAGATGCCACGCGGCTGTGCAACAATTTGTCAGCGAACGCATTTCAATCGTGCAAGCTTCCGTTCGGGATGCCACGCGGCTGTCCAACAATTTCCAACCGAACGCATTTCAATCGTGCAGCTTCCGTTCGGGATGCCACGCGGCTGCGCAACAATTTCCCAGCGAACGCATTTCCATCGTGCAGCTTCCGTTCGGGATGCCACGCGCAGCTTCCGTTTGGGATGCCGCACGGTTTCGCAACAGTTTCCCAGCGAACGCATTTCTATCGTGCAGCTTCCGTTCGGGATGCCACGCGGCTGTCCAACAATATTCCAGCGAACGCATTCAAATCGTTCAATCGTGCAGCTTCCGTTCGGGATGCCACGCGGCTGTCCAACAATTTCCCAGCGAACGCATTTCAATCGTTCAGTCTCCGTTCGGGATGCCATGCGGCCGTGCAACAATTTCCCAGCGAACGCATTTCAATCGTGCAGCTTTCGTTCGGGATGCCACGTGGCTGTCCAACAAATTCCCAACGAACGCATTTCAATCGTGTAGCCTCCGTTCGGGATGCCACGCGGCTGGGCAACAATTTCCCAGCGAACGCATTTCAATCGTGCAGCTTCCGTTCGGGACGCCACGCGGCTGTGCAACAATATTCCAGCGAACGCATTTCAATCGTGCAGCTTCCGTTCGGGATGCCGGGCGGCCTCCCAACAATTACCCAGCGAACGAATTTGAATTGTGCAGCTTCCGTTCGGGATGCCACGCGGCTGTGCAACAATCTCCCAGCGAACGCATTTCAACCGTGCAGCTTCCGTTCGGGATGCCACGCGGCTGTGCAACAACTTCCCAACGAACGCATTTCAATCGTGCAGCTTCCGTTCGGAATGCCGGGCGGCCTCCCAACAATTACCCAGCGAACGAATTTGAATTGTGCAGCTTCCGTTCGGGATGCCACGCGGCTGTCCAACAATTTCCCAGCGAACGCATTTCAATCGTGCAGCTTCCGTTCGGGATGCCACGCGGCTGTTCAAACATTTCCCAGCGGACGCATTCTAATCGTGCATCTTCAATTTGGGATGCCGCATTTCAATCGTGCAGCTTCCGTTCGGGATGCCACGCGGCTGTGCAACAATTTCCCAGCGAACTCATTTCAATCGTGCAGCTTTCGTTCGGGATGCCACGCGGCTGTCCAACAATTTCCCAGCGAAAGCGTTTCAATCGTGCAGTTTCCGTTCGGGATGCCACGCGGCTGCCCAACAATTTCCCAGCGAACGCATTTCAATCGTGCAGCTTCCGTTCGGGATGCCACACGGCTGCCCAACAATTGCCCAGCGAATGCATTTCAATCGTGCAGCTTCCGTTCGGGATGCCACGCGGCTGTGCAACAATTTCCCAGCGAACGCATTTCAATCGTGCAGCTTCCGTTCGGGATGCCACGCGGCGGTCCAACAATTTCCCAACGAACGCATTTCAATCGTGCAGCTTCCGTTCGGGATGCCACGCGGCTGTCCAACAATTTCCCAGCGAACGCATTTCAATCGTGCAGTTTCCGTTCGGGATGCCACGCGGCTGTGCAACAATTTCCCAGCAAACGCATTTCAATGGTGCAGCTTCCGTTCGGGATGCCATGCGGCTGTCCAACAATTTCCCAGCGAACGCATTTCAATGGTGCAGCTTCCGTTCGGGATGCCATGCGGCTGCCCAACAATTTCCCAGCGAACGCAGTTCAATCGTGCAGCTTCCGTTCGGGATGCCACGCAGCGGTGCAACAATTTCCGAGCGAACGCCCATTTCAATCGTGCAGCTTCCGTTCGGGATGCCAAGTGGCTGGCCAACACTTTTCCAGCGAACGCATTTCAGTCGTGCAGCTTCCGTTGTGGATGCCATGCGGTTGTCCAACAATGTCCCAGCGAACGCATTTTAATCGTGCAGCTTGCGTTCGGGATGCCGCGAGGTTGTCCAACAATTTCCCAGCAAACGCATTTCAATCGTGCAGCTTCCGTTCGGGATGCCGCGCGGCTGTCCAACAATTTCCCCGCAAACGCATTTCAATCGTGCAGCCTTCGTTTAGGATAGTTCAGGATGCCACGCGGCTGTGCATCAATGTCGGAGCAAACGCGATTGAAACGTGAAGCTTCCGTTTGTGGTGCCATGCGGCTGTGCAACAATTTCCCAGCGAACGCATTTCTATCGTGCAGCTTCCGTTCGGGATGCCACGCGGCTGGCCAACAATTTCCCAGCGAACGCATTTCAATGGTGCAGCTTCCGTTCGGGATGCGGCTGTCCAACAATTTCCCCGCGAACGCATTTCAATCGTGCAGCTTCCATTCGGGATGCCACGTGGCTGTCCAACAATTTCCCGGCGAACGCATTTCAATCATGCAGCTTCCGTTCGGGATGCCACGCGGTTGTCCAACAATTTCCCAGCGAACGCATTTTAATCGTGCAGCTTGCGTTCGGGATGCCGCGAGGTTGTCCAACAATTTCCCAGCAAACGCATTTCAATCGTGCAGCTTCCGTTCGGGATGCCGCGCGGCTGTCCAACAATTTCCCCGCAAACGCATTTCAATCGTGCAGCCTTCGTTTAGGATAGTTCAGGATGCCACGCGGCTGTGCATCAATGTCGGAGCAAACGCGATTGAAATGTGAAGTTTCCGTTTGTGGTGCCATGCGGCGGTGCAACAGTTTCCCAACGAACGCATTTCAATCGTGCAGCTTCCGTTTGGGATGCCACGCGGCTGCGCAACAATTTCCCAGCGAACACATTTCAATCGTGCAGCTTCCGTTTGGGATGGCGCGCGGCTGTGCAACAATTTGCCAGCGAACGCATTTCAATCGTGCAGCTTCCGTTTGGGATGCCATGCGGCTGTGCACCCAGCGAACTCATTTTTCTTGTGTAGCTTCAGTTTGGGATGCCACGCGGCGGTGCAACAATTTTCGAGCAAACACGATTGAAACGTGAAACTTCTGTTTGGGATGCCATGCGGCTGTTTATGTATGTCCCGGCACATGCATTTCAATCGTGCAGCTTCCGTTTGGAATGCCATGCACCTGTGCATCACTTTCCCAGTGAACGCGTTTCAATCGTGCAGCCGCCGTTTGGGATGCCACACGGCGGCGCAACAATTTCCCGGCGAACGCATTTCAATCGTGCAGCTTCCGTTCGGGATGCCACGCGGCTGTGCAACAGTTTCGGAGCAAGCGCGGTTGAAACGTGAAGCTTCTGTTTGGGATGGCACGCGGCGGTGCAACAATTTCCCAGCGAACGTATTTCAATCGTGCAGCTTCCGTTCGGGTTGCCGGCGGGCTGTCCAACAATTTCCCAGTGAACCTTGGTTTGGGATGCCATGTGGCTGTCCAACAATTACCCAGCGAACGAATTTGAATTGTGCAGCTTCCGTTCGGGATGCCACGCGGCTGTGCAACAATTAGCCAGCGAACGCATTTCAATCGTGCAGCTTCCGTTTGGGATGCCATGCGGCTGTGCACCCAGCGAAATCATTTTAGTTGTGCAGCTTCAGTTTGGGATGCCACGCGGCGGTGCAACAATTTTTGAGCAAACACGTTTGAAACGTGAAACTTCCGTTTGGGATGCCATGCGGCTGTTTATGTATGTCCCAGCACATGCATTTCAATCGTGCAGCTTCCGTTTGGGATGCCATGCGGCTGTGCAGCACTTTCCCATCGAACGCAATTTCATCGTGCAGCTGCCGTCTGGGATGCTACGCGGCAAAGCAACAATTTCCTAACGAACGCATTTCAATTGTGCAGTTTCCGTGTGGGGATGCCACGCGGCTGTGCAACGATTATCAACGTTTTCCCAGCGAAAGCATTTGAATCGTGTAGGTTCCGTTTGGCATGCCACGCGGCGGTGCAACAGTTTCCCAGAAGATGCATTTCAATCGTGCCACCCCCGTTTTGGACGCGACGCGGCTGTTCAATAATGTCCCAGCACATGCGTTTCAATCGCGCAGCTTCCGTTTGGAATGCCACGCGGCTGTGCAACTGTATCCCAGCAGATGCATTTCAATCCTGCAACCCTCGTTTTGGACGCGACGCGGCTGTTCAATAATGTCCCAGCACGTGCGTTTCAATCGCGCAGCTTCCGTTTGGAATGCCACGCGGCTGTGCAAAATTTTTCCAGCGAATGCGCAGCTCCCGTTTGGGATGCCACGCGGCTTTGCAACAGTTTCCCAGCGAACGCGTTTCCATCGTCCAGCTTCCGTTTGGGATGCTATGCGGCTGAGCAATAGTTTCCCAGCGAACGCATTTCAATTGTGCAGCTTCCGTTTGGCGATGCCACGCGGCTGCGCAACGATTTCCCAGCGAACGCATATCAATCGTGCAGCTTCCGTCGGCATGCCGTGTGGTTGAGCAATGTTTTCGAATTATCACATTTTCCCAGCGACGCGCGCATGTCAAACGTGTAGCTTCCGCTTTCGGGATGCCATGCAGCTATGCGAGCTCTTTCAACCGGCGCATGTCAGACATGCAGCTGCCGTTTGGGATGCTACGTGGTTGTGCGTGTTTGACCGTTGGCGCGCATCAAGTGCGCACAATCCGTTCGGGATGCCACACGGCTGTGCAATAATTACCGAGTGCGCGCTTTTCAAGTTGCCCAGTTCCGTTTGTGATGCAGCGCGCTTGCGCAAGAATTTCCCAACGGGCGCATTTCAATCGCAGCTTCCGTTTGGGATCAGTGATTTCCTAGCGGGCGCATTTCAATCGTGCAGCTCCCGTTTAGGATGCCACACGGCAGTGCAGTGATTTCATTGGGCACATCTCAAGCGCGTGCAGCTTCTGCTTGGGATGCCGCGCGGTTGTGCTTGGTCATATCAACAAAGCATTTTTCGTTTGAGATGTCACGCGATGTCATGCGGCTGCATGCGGCTGCGCAAGTCCCGACACATTTCAAAAATGCAGTTTCTGCTTGGGATGCCACAAGGCTGCGCAACGACTCGTCAGCGGGCATGAGTGTGCGAAGTCTGAGTCTGGGATGCCACGCGGCTGCGCCACAGTGTCTGCACGGGCGCATGCAGCTTTCGTTTGAGATGCCACGTGGCGTTTCAAACTGAAGCCAACTTCGTCCGGTTATTGTCCTGAGCACGCGCATGCGATGCCGGTTTTTTTCATTGCGATGCAACGGTGGCTGCCTTTGTTGGACGATGGTCGCGGCTGTTGTCGGTTGCCGCCGCAATGCCCTTTGCTACCAATGCTCTGTCCTTGTCACTGCCAGTCGCCATGACCGCCAATGTTGATGGCGAACTCTGCTCAGCGACGTCCTCGCTGACTCCTCTCAATCGCATCCCCTAGTTTCCGCTTTGCGCCGGTGGAGCTTCGGTTGCACTGTGGCCACGTGGATGGTTGCAAGCAGTAGTGACTTGTGGAAGATGCCGTATGTTGTCACCCAGCAAATTTCATAATGATGGCCCAGCAAGCGCATGCCTTACGTGCAGCTGCCGTGTGGGATGCCACGTGGTTGCGCAATAATTCACCAGTCACGAGTCGGCGCATTTGAGATGTGCAGTTTTGGTGTGGATGGCATGCGGTCGTGCAGCAGATTTTTCAGCGGGCGCATTTTACAAATGCAGCTTCCGTTTGGGATGCCATGCAGCTTTGCTATGATTTGCCATAAAGTGCAGCTTCCGTTTCGGATGCCACGCGCTGTGGAAAGAGTTTCCGATCGGACGCATTTCTGATGTGCAGCTTCGCTGAGGATGCTGCGAAGTTGTGCAACAGTTTCGCAGCGACAACGTTTGACATTGACAGGTGCAATGTCTGCGCCCAGCGCTGTAGCAGTAGATGTATGCGGGGAGGCCAAGACGTATGTAGGAAGGTGACCATCGTGCGACCGCTCATTTGTTTTGGTGCCGTGGGGTCGCTATAGAGGCCATCTCATGTGAGTAACTATAGGAGCCAACGTGTCTGGCAACTTGGTTAAGTATCGTGCAGGAACATGCCAGAGGAAAAAAGAAGCCGGACACGATGTCGCCTGTGCTGCCCTTGGTGGTGTATATGCGAGCTACAGAGCCCGTTTCAGTCAGCAAGAGCGTGAAGAATCACATGGCCACAGGTCGAAGCGAGACAAACCGCATCATTCCATTGGACGCGGAAAATCCTAGCTCTTCCAGGCCTACCGAGCAAGTTGCTCGTTTGGATTGCAAACTTAGCCGTCGAGGTATTGCACTTGGAGTTCAAAGGGAGTGCCGAACCGCACCTTCCCGCGCACGCTTGTTTACAAGCGTCACCCGTGCTGTTAAACACGAGCTGGCGGCTGGTGGTTCCGAGTTGATGCATGCTGGCTGGACAAACACAAACACTAATGGAACGACCACTTGACGGTAATACCGGAGACACACGTGTAGACTGCAAGACTCTAAAAACATTCCAAAACATTCGCGCTCAACAGTTAGTATTTGCATGCAAAACGCAGGCCCCAGAGCAGTCAGTTCCATGTTTGGAGGGACCCTTCTGCGTTCCGGGGAGATGTCACGTCGCTTGAATCTCTTCAGTCAGTACAGGCTTCGCTCTTCATGATCGTCGGCATTCTGAGACTTGCTTGAACAGGATCTGTCAGGGCTTCCCCAGCGTTGGGTCCTACGCAGTCTACAGGGACTGGGTTGCGTGCGTTTCACGCCCAGGACGACTAGCAGCTGCATCATACATGTGCAGCGTCGACTTTCCGGAGTTCTGCTCTCAGCGTCGCTTGCATGTTATGTCACCACAGTTTCACAACTGACAAATGAGATCTGTCGACGGTCAGGTCTTAGACCGCTGTGCGGGGTGGCTTTCAACGGATTGCCGACAACATGTTGCAAGTGGGAGCATGCGCATTGCTGTCTGGTTGGAAAGATCGCCATGGGATGTGGCGGCGACCTGCTGGTGCCTGAGTTGCACCCTGGCGGTCCACACTGTAAAGATCGAGTTGACCTTTCTCTAGGTTTTCCCGGTGTCCGCAGGTTGGAGTGTCGGATATGCGCTTTCGTCGCACAGTGGCAATCTCAAGCGCAAGGACTGGAAAGAACCTTGCAGTTCCTCGCAGACTTTACATGTCGTTCCCCAGGAGTATTCGTGCCAAGAACCTTGTTACCGAGCATGCGCTCAGTGGAAGCTCTGGTCTTCGATGCGCAGCCGCTGCGCAGCCCTGAGGCTTGTAATTTTTCACTCTCGTGGGCGATCATGTTCGGAATCGATGCGTTCTTGCCGAGCACCAAGAATCCGAAGACAGAGGTGTTTGCAGACCGGCTTCGCTTCAGTCGTAGCCATATTCAGGGTTTGGCTGCGGCAGTATCTTGAACATGCAAAAATGGCAGCAAGATCTTGGGCTCTCCAGCCTCTGAGGTGATCACCGTTTGCATAGTGACAGTTTGGGCATTTGCTGCCGCAGCCTGAGGTTTATGCAGCCCATACAGATTACAATTTGCATGGATGCTCCGTGCTGCAGATCGCCAGGCATAGCCAAGCCTCCACACTCTCCGGCATTTCAGCTGCGGCAACTCTGTGCAGATTTTGGCAAATGGTGGCGGCTGTAAAGCGCATGCTTTTGGCCTGGCTTGGAGTTGAGAGCCAGCAGACGCAGAGACCAGGCTCCCAGCCAGTCACGACACGTACTATATCATACGATGCATTTCATCGCGGCTGATGGGGTGGCCTTGGTGCTCGCGCATGACCCGGTCGAGGCGTAGCAGGGGCCAATCGTGTGTGGGCCACATTCGCAAGACATTCCAGCTGTTGTGCAGGTGCATGTTGCTTGATTGCCGCACCAGATAGGAGCAGAGCCCAGCCACATGGCCTAAAGCAGCTTTCGGTTCAGCTGTGGCCTCAATTCTGTACAGCAAGGCATCTCGACGTGTTCACCTGGCACAGACCAGATACGTCCGAGTATTTGAGAGCTTAGTCTGCGTCTTCTCGCCCTGAGGGCCTGAGCTCAGCATGAACGTCACCAGCCAACGCGGCTACTACTGCACCTCGGACTCCTCCAGGCTGCATGCCGCTGGCAAGCTCCCCACGCATCCATGGATGGACCGCATCTATATCTCCTTTGTTTGGAAGGGGACAGGATCTCGTGTTTGCACATGCATTTTCCTTTTTGATGCAGGCATCCTATCCAAGCGTTTGCAGAACGTGGATATGCGCAAATTTTGACAGCAACAGCATCAATCACGCACATCGCGCGAGATTGTCGGCCGCAGCAGCTCGGTTGCGTTAGACCAGATGCTAGCTCTGCCTAGTGGTATTGGTATGGACTCGGGAATCCCTGTCCCGCGCTTGTGGATTTTCGATTGGTCGCGCTTCTGCTACAGCACTGTGGATCCACAATTCATGCCTGTGTCACAGCTAACACAACTCTGCGCACTGTGCTGCAGAATGATGTCTCAAGGTGAGGAAAGACCGACTTTCTGCTGTGCTATTAACGGGACCATGTGCGATCAATGTTAAGGACCTATTTGAAGTAGGTGTCTGGAGGACAACGAGAAGTGAATCTTTCATGCAACCGGAACTCAATCTACATGAGCTTGATCTAGAGGACCGTTGACCACCACTGCGGCAGCTATCGTGACTTGATCAAGTGCGGACATTTCTTGCAGGAAGCACGTGCCCATCTTGGATGTCTTGATCGGGCTTTCAAAGGCATTTCACCCAGAGAGCACTCCCTCCTAACTTCGGAGACTGGCACGTAGCCGAGGCGACCTTTCCGCAACTGCACTTCGGCGCATGCCTCAGCCCGAAGCTCAGCCGCTTGTCTGTGAAGTTTCGGGCGAGTGCAGCCCTGCTTAGTGACCTCTTCGGAGGGCGGCTCGCGGGACTCACCTTGACACTCTCTCACAGCAAGCAGTCACAACACATTGCGATTGCTTGTTGCTTGGCATTGCTTGGTGTCATCAGCTTCACTGTGATGGGAAAGCACGACTGCAGGTGGGGGGCCTGCGCAACGGCGGGTATGCGCAAGTATGCGCGAGTATGTGCGAGTAAGTGCGAGTATATGCGCGAGTATGCACGAGTAGTGCCGGTTGTGTACGAGTAGCGCCGGGTATACGCGAGTATGCGCGAATATAATACTGTTAGTTATATGTCTATTTTTGTGTAGGATATCCTAAATTAGTATATGAGATCTGTCACCGACTCACGTTCACGTACACCTTGTGATCTTATTCGGTCTCCTGGCAACTTTGTTTCACACTCGCAGCTTGACTGCTCAAGACTTGGCTTGCCAAGGTCCAGGAAAAGGTCCGCTTGCGCTAGCGAGCGTAGGTGTTGCCCTTTCACTGTGTAGTCAACCTGACGGCTTTGTCCTCCAATCGTTCTCGTGCTTCTGCTCTTGCTCCTGCACTGCTACGATCTGCGGTCGTTTGCCCACAGCTTAGTGACCGAGAGTTAAGTGGATACGTCTGCTCTTCAAAGGGTATCAGCCGTAGGACCTCTGCATCCGATTGTGGATTGCTGCTGTGCTACTACCGAGTGAAGCCAGTCGCATAGGATGTCGTGGAGCCCGATGGGCTAATGCTTCGCTGCTTGCTTTGCCTGCTGAGGACCATCAGAGTGCTTTGCTGCATGCGCCGTGAGCATCAACAGCATATCGCAGGTCGCGCTCACAAGACCGCCTCTGAGCTTCTGATCGATCGACCCCGTCGCCGCATGAACATACTCAGCTCTCTGACATCAGCGGTCATGATGCTGACATTCCCCGGCCCGCTGATTTGCTGCCTGTCCCCGGATCGCTTGTTTGCCGATGAGCATGCATATCGTATCATCGGCGAGGTTCCGAAGCAAGTTTCGGTGATGTTCCGAGGCAGGTTCCGGCAGGTTCCGGAGGTTCCGGAGGCAGGTTCCGGCAGGTTCCGGGGAGGTTCCGGGCAGGTTCCGGCGAGGTTCCAAAGACAGTTCCGGTGATGCAGGGCAAGTTCCGGGGCAGGTTCCGGCAGGTTCCGGGGAGGTTCCGGGCAGGTTCCGGCGAGGTTCCGAAGCAAGTTCCGGTGATGTTGCGGGGGAAGGTCGGGGCAGGTTCCGGCAGATTCCGGAGCGGTTCCGGGCAGGTTTCGGTGAGGTTCCGAAGCAGGTTCCGGTGATGTTGCGGGGCAAGTTCCGGTAGAGCTTCCGGCAGGTTCCGGCAGGTTCCGGAGCGCTGCCGAAAATTCTGCTGCACATGCTTTACTTTCGTCTCCAACAGCCCCAATACATTGTCCGAGATTTGAAAACCGCATTTTACAGCTTTCTCAGCCTTGCTAATGCCCCTAGCTCCGAAGCTTCAGACCGAGCCCAAATGAATTTCGCGAGGCCTGCTAAACGCACTTGGCCTGCGTGGCAGCAGTGCTCAACCTCCATGCCGTCGCTAAACCCGAAAATCATGCTGCACACGCTTTACTTTGGTATCCAGCAGCCCCAAATGCATTGTCCAAGGTTTGAAAACCGCATTTTACAGCTTTCCTAGCCTTGCTAATGCCCTTCCTGGTCCCAGTCCCGGGCTGTAATTCAGCGCCCGAAGCTTCAAAGCGAGCCCAGATGCATTTTCCGATGCCCGGTAAACGCATTTGGCCTGCGTTGCAGCAGATCTGGACTTGAATGCCGTCCCTGAGTTTGAAAATCCTAGTGCGCACGCTATACTTTGCTTTCCAACAGCCCCAAATGCATTGTCCAAGCCTTGGAAACCACATTTTACAACTTTCTCAGCCTTGCTAATGCCCCTCCTGGCCCCAGTCCCGGGCTGTAATTCACCTCCGGAAGCTTCAAATCGAGCCCAAATGCACTTCCCGAAGCCTTGTAATGCATTTGGCCTGCGTTGCAGCAGTGCTCAACCTCAATGCCGTCGCTAAACCCGAAAATGCTGCTGCACACGCTTTGCTTCGGTCTCCAACGGCCCCTAAAGCATTGTCCAAGCCTTGAGAAGCGCATTTTGCAGCTTTCTCAGCCTTGCTAATGCCCCTCCTGCTCCCAGTCCCGGGCTGTAATTCAGCTCCGAAGCTTCAGACCGAGCCTGGTGACGACAGGATGGCCGACAGACCTGCAGCCACCACAACGCCACTATATGCTGGGATGGATGCTAGCACAGCTTCCAGAGGCCCTCACCTTTCTGAGAAACCGTGGGATCTTGCGAGAAGGGGATGACCACACCGCCATGGAGCCGGAGGTGTGGTTGAATGTTCTGCAAGTTGATCCAACCGCGATTCCGCAGTCTCACGGCTTCTTTTCGGCCATGACCATGCTCACGTTCAAGGCCTGGAACCTTAGGTCAGCTCCGACCGCACCCGGGCGGGGAAACACGTAAGGGTGTCCCCTTGCGCGCCCCAGTGGCAGCGCAAATTAGAGGCCCCCTGCGTGTCGTCATTGCGGTAATTAATGCACATGAGGATTGTCGAGGCCAGCGCTTGATTATCCTCTGGAAGTCTTTGACCGTAATGGCTCCGACAGACTCGCCGGATTTTAATCCCGACCACACCGCCTTTGCTCGCTTGTCTTACGAGGAGCAATGGGAGCTTTTGAAGGTCGCCTGGAAGTCTCGGCAGATTTTGCACGGATCATGCAAGCCCCGGCCACAACACTTGCGGTCAATGGTGAGAACGGCTCGAATGAGTCGCTTTGGAATGAGAAGTGGAATGAGGTGATTTTGGGGCCACAGCTTGAGATGGATCAACTGGAGTCTCAGGCTTACACCCAGGCCAAGACAGAAGCCAGGGCCGGAGGCCGTGGCACAATGTACGGGGGCGGTCGAAAGCACTGGTCCTCGACCTTGCACCACAACTCGCGTTTATCTCCGTATCCCCTCAGCATTGAAATCAATGCTGTGGACCACATCGCCTACGTGTGGGACGACAGGAAACCCACAGGAAAAGGTGGGAGATGTGAAAGCTTGCATATGGTGGCAAGCCCGTGGTCACAGGAGACGTGAACATGGGTGATGACATGGGTTTGGATCCCTTTGTTAAGGCAGCAGCACCTTCGGTGCAATCCGTTGCCAAAGGCGCAAAAACAAATCCTGATGGGCTTCTACGTGCACGGACCGCACCGCTCGCTTTTGTGTGTGTGTGTGTGTGCTTTTCGACCGTGTTTTTTCAGGGTTTCTAGGAACACAGGAGAGCACGCCGCAGCGGCTTACAATTCAGGATGCACATGGAGCCCCTTTGAAATTTTCTGAAGCTCCGGAGCTGCGCCTGGACCACACCGCCGTAGGAGCGGTCTTTCGCAGGGTTCCCGCAAAGAGCCTCTCGAGAGCCAGTGAGGGTTTCAGCAGGGTACTTCAAAGACACCGCAACAAGCTTCAACACATTCTCAATGGCAACACAGTCCTTAGCTTAGACCAGCTTCTTCCCCTGGCGTCACACCGCCTGTCATCCAGAGGTTGTCGGAGTTACTTACCTCACCCCAACCATCCCCAGCATCTTTGCAATATTCTAGGGACTTGCTTCTAGCAGCTAGGCCCACAGACGAAACACAGCCGTCAATTATTGCCCTAGCTCCAGTGATCAAACCGCTTTTACAGGGCATCGCCCAGCACAAGCCCAGCCCATCGCGAACGGGACGCCGGCGCAAAATCCAGGATTCCCTGGGGCAGTTTCACGTTTACAAAAAGCCAAAAAACCGTAAAAAGAAACCTAGAATTCGAGGAATTCACAGAATTCAACCTGAGCTGGATAAGCCCCGATCACCGCCTCTTAGAGGCACGCCGGGAGCTCCTTCGGGGGCGAACGAAGAGTGTCCCCAACCGCAGGAGGGAACAGATGCATATGTAAGGGGAGCCACTCTCCGAAGGTCCTGTCGCAGGGCCTATCGGAAATGGCGCAGGGAATGCAAACAACAAGGGAATGAGAGGGCGGACCACAAAAGCCGCCCCCACCCGCACCAATTGGTTTCGCGACGCAATTTACTGGCAGGAAGCACTGCAACGCAAATGCAAACCAACAGCGGAATGTCAGAAGACCACACCGCCTTTAGCCATAAGTTGAGGGTTGGTGCTCAGAATGTACAGGGCATGGCACACACACTTAAACTCAAGAACCTCATCATGATGATGTCGGAGCATTCACTAGATGTTCTAATGCTTTCGAAAACCAAGAGCACAAACTATTATTCCTATACTTCGGAGCAGCATCTAGCAAAACCGTCAGGGAACAACAGAGAAAAGCACGCAGGAGTAGGAGCAATCATCCACCCCAGGATCAGACCGCATTTGGCGGATGACGTCCAGGTTAACAACCGACTCCTCCACCTTACTTTCAATAAGAAGGGCGGAAGGGTTCATGTTATAGGGTGTTACGCCCCACATTCGGGCTTGGATTTGGAAACCTCTAGGCAACCTTTTTGGGATGCCCTTGATAGGATACCCCAACCAGAACCAGTGTTTCTAACAGGCGATTTCAATGTTAGGTTCAAGGCCCAGCACCGCAACGACGACGGAGTTACCGGTCCCTATACCTATGGTAAGGGCTCGCTGCAAATCGACACCGCTCCCTCTAACCGAAGCCTTTGCGTTGAATCTATGAACCTCATGGATATGGTAGAGGTCGCTCCCTGCAGAACCCCAGCACCGGTGCATCACATTACGTACCGTGACAAGACAGCCCCTCCTTCGGATTGGTCCCAGTATGTTTTAGACCCACTGATCATGTAGCAACTATATACGAAGATGCATTGGGAGTTTGGGGATAAAGCCCTAGAGGTAGCTTTGCCGATAGAGCAGCACACCCGGACCCCACTCGCTTCCAGAGACTCCATCACACCTCTACCCGTAGGCAGTGGCTGTCCTCTATAAATTTGTGTAGGTCTAGATTGCATACGGTTTTTCCCCTCGGACCACTACTTGCTGCTCACGGAAATTCAAATCAAGCTTGCAGCGCGCAGTCCCAAAGCTCCTCATCAGCCCAAGCTAATTTCTCCGCAGTTGACCACACCGCCAGATACCAGTCTAATGAAAGCCTCAGACAAATCCTGCATGAGACGGCCCCGACAAAACCCAGTGCAAACGAGGCGTCAGGCACCACTTTCGTAGTATATATTGACGGCTCGGGTACCAGAGGTAAGGCCACCAGATCCACACCTGCAGGCTGGGGGTGGTGTTCGCCTAACGTTGACGAGTGGACACACTGAAAAGTTTGCTGCGCAGCTTGCTGCATGGCTTGCGACAGGCTGTGCGCTGCCGTTGGTGGGGTTTGGTCGACCTCTAGCGGGAGGATAGGTACAACTGCGGAGTGGTCGCCTTGACGGTCCTGGCTAGTTTTACCTTTGTGCGCCAACCGGTTTGCGAGCTCGTTGCCCCGCGTCCCCTGGTGAGATTTGACCCACTGGAAGTGTACCTTAAGGCCCGTTTGCGCCACAAGTCTCTGAGCGTGGTGTACAAGATTGCGGTTGGCTTTTGCGTGCCAGCGCCCCTTGATGACGTTAATAGCCCATTCGCTGTCCGGGTAAACGGTAACGGCGGTGTGGTCGTGTGTGTGCGCATATTCCAACGCTTCTATGATGGCTGTAACTTCCCCTGTGTTGTTAGATCCTACCGTCGCGCCATGATAGTGAAGCGCCCTCTCGTCTGTGACGACCGGCCTACAAGGAACGCTCGCGCACAAAGCCGTGGATCAGAGACGCAACCCTGCGGTTTTTGGCGGAAGCTCGTGTGGCGCAAGCAGCGCAAACGGAAAGTTGGAAACACAAAAGAAACCAGGCCAAGCGCAGCGCAAGAAAGGACAGGGTTAACTGGATACACGAACAACTCACGGCAGATCCGGACGCAGCGCACTCCACTCTTTGGAACGTATTTAAAAGACAGAAGAAAGGTTTTCAAGGCAAAAAGACCCACCTGACCCACCTTATAGTAGACGGTAAACCTGTTCCGTGGTCGCAAACCCACGAAGCGTTCAAGAAGCACTTAGAAGAAAAGCAATGGGCAGAACCAATCATACCTGACCACACCGCCGCTCCTAAGAAGACTAGGCCAGCCTTGAGGCCTACGTTTGCAGCGGAGCCCCCCTTTACACTACAAGACTTCCCCGCAGCGATGGCTAGACTTGAGAAAAAGAATAATGCTCCGGGTCCGGATGGTTTAGTTAACGAGCTTATCCTACTACTAGACAGAGAAGGAGAAAAATAACGACTCACTTTCTTTAGCCACTGTTGGCTAAACTGCGAATTCCCGGATACTTGGGCCCAGGCTATAGTAGTTAGTTTCTATCTTTAAGGGAAAGGGCTCCGACACAGACCCCGAAAACTACCGCCCTATATCTCTACTTAACGCACTTTATAAGCTGTACGCGGCCATGTTACAAGCGTGAATTGCCGCTCAAGCAGAACCCTACCTCTGGCAAAGCCAGTATGGCTTTAGATTACAACGCGGGACTAGGCACCCCCTATTCGCGGTCAGAAGAGCAATGGAGCGGCCGGAAATGACGGGAAACGCCATACATGCTATTTCTAGATTGGAAGCAAGCATTCGACTCCATTGACCACACCGCCATGGTGGAAGCACTGGACAGATTCGGGCTATCAGACAGGATGATCTTAGCTATCATGTCTATCTACGATAAGCCGGAATTTTCCACGCGCGGACCTAACGACCAATCCGCCACACGTAAAGTCTCTTCGGGTATCAGACAGGGGTGCCCGCTAAGCCCGTACCTCTTTATCATAGTCCTGTCGGTCATCCTGCACGATATGGAGAACACCCTGAAATCCCAGGGAGTCTCCACGAATACATGGTCAGGGGGATATCCGGTATGTGACCTGGAGTATGCAGACGACACCCTGCTCCCGGCTCGGACCATACCGCAACTTCAGTCAACTCTGACCGCCTTGGAACACCATGCGGCGGAGTACGGTATGCATCTTAACATGGTAAAAACGGAGTTCCTTCTACACCCTGACAGGCCAGAACCAAAGTTATACTTCTCAGATCAAACCGCCGTTCCTGTAACGTCACAAGTTAAGTATCTAGGTTCCATAATAACATGGAAACGCCCTTTCGAGGAAGCCTTCAAGCAAAGATGCGGTCTAGCTGAGGAAGCTGACAAAAAGCTCCGACTAGTATGGAATAGCTCCCTCAGCCGCAGAACGAAGCTACATATATTCCAAAGCTCCTTCGTGCCAATTCTAACCTATGGGTTAGATGCACTCACCCTGACCACACCGCTCCTTAAAAGAATAGAAGGTGGGTTTTGCTACAGACTTTTGCGAAGGACTGTAAACTGTAGGTATTAAAGCCTCATACTATTCTAGTGTTACCAACCAGGAAGTCTGGAACAAAGCAAACAGGCCCCGACTCCCAAGAGAAACCCTGCATAAGCCCCAACTCAACATGATGAGAGAAGTCTTCACACAGCCCTGATCTGAAATCACACATTCTGTGGTCTTCGGCTCCGCTTTCAAGGATAGAATCCTTAGTCAAGGTCGACGTCGTGGTATGCAATTTGCATATTGCATTGAAGTAATGTGCAAGAGGTACTTCCCCAAGGAATTTGCAGAAGACCACACCGCCCTAGGACCTCACTTCAAGTATAGCCAAATCTTTAAGCTCATGTGGGAACCCTTATTTGGGCTGGCGCCAAAGTGCGCAGACGCGCGCGCATGGTCATAGCAAAAAACCGAATTGAAGGCTTTATTTACACAAGCATTTGTCTGGGGCTTACTTGAATCCAATGTCAGGTTTACTTGAACCTAATTTCGGTATCAGCCGACCGTGAATTCGGGTTTGAAGAAAGCTTAAATGCGCTTAACGAACCGCAAACCTTCTGTACGAAGCAAGGTTCAAGCTAATTGACCGAAGCGGCCAAGACGAGGTTTAGGCCAGTTGAGTCGAACGGCCCAAGCCGAGGTTTCAGTAATTTGCTTTGGGGATTGCCAAAAGTTGGACCTGTAAGCAAAAAATGATAAAGCTGACCGGGCGTTGCAAAATGTTTTCATTTGTTAACGCGGAGCCAACTTCATGATTCTGCGCTTCCCCACGCCCAAAAGCCATAAAGTTAGCATTCGGCTGTTCAATGATGTGGACCGAAGCAGTGCCACGGCACCTTGCAGCACAGCCACCATGTTCTCAGCATTGGACAAACAAATTGAAACTTCATATATGCTTTTTGGGTATAACCTTTCGGGTTAAGGTACACCGGAATTTCGGGTCTAGCTACATCTTAGTTTCAGGGTTGGACACAGGGTTTAGCTATGCCAGAATTTCGGTTTAGCTAAACCTGAATTTCGGCTTTAGCTACATCTTAGTTTCGGGCTAGCTAAACCTTACATTCGGGTCAAACTTTAAATTCGGGTTTAGCCAAACCTTAGTTTCAGCTTGAATTAAAGCTTATCCGGGTTTAGCTAGCCCGTAAACTCGGGTTTAGCTAAATCCCATTTTCGGGTTTCGAGCTTGAAATTCTGGTTTAGCTAGATTGGATGTAGCTAAACTTTAATTTGGGATTTAGCTGCACCGTAAATTCGATATTCGCGTAACTTTCAGTTCGTGTTTAGCCAAACCTTGAATTCGGGTCGAGGTAGTATGCACTAATCTCGCGGGTTTAGCTAAACCTCAAACGTTGGTTTGGCTATCCTTTAATTGCAGCTTCAGGTAGATTGTAGGTTGAGTTTAGCTTTACTTTACTTGAATTGGAAGTTTAGCTATGCCTGCGGGTTTAGCTAAACCTTGATTTCGCTTCTAAGGTAGGCCTCGATTCGGGTTAAGCTAGACTTTAGGTTCGGGCTTACATAGACCTTAATTTCGGCGTTATTTACGCTTTTGTTGTGGTTCACTTAAAGTTTTCGGTTTGGCTAAACCTTAACTTCGGCTTTAGCTAAGCCATAGGTTCGGGTTCATTAATTTCGGGTTTTACCGAGCCTGAATTTCGGGTTTATGAAAATTTTGTTCTCGATTTTCATTCAACTCTAATTTCGAGTTTAGCCAAACCTTACTTTCGAGTTTACCTGGACCTTAGTTTCGGGTTCAATTGCGGGTTTAGCCGAGCTTTAATTTCGGGTTTAGCTGAACTTTAATATCGGGTTCAGCTAAACCTAAATTTCGGTTTACTTATTAAGCTTTTAGTTTGGGTTTGGCAAAACTTTGAGTTCGGGTTTCTCTAAATCTTAACTCCGGGTTCAGTTTCACCTTAGTTTCGTGTTTAGCTAATCTTGGTTTCGGGTCCACTTAAGCGTTTAGTTCGGGTTTAGGTAAACCTTGCATTTCGGATTTTATCTAAACCTTAACTGCGGGTTTAGCTAAACCTGAAATCCGGATGTAGTTAAACAGCAGTTTCAGTTGCAAATACGCTTTAATTTCGGCTTTGGCGAAACCTTAGCTTCGGGTCGACTTTAACTTGTACTTCGGGCTTAGCTGAACCTTACTTTCAGGTTCAACTAACTTTAATGCCGGCGTTAGCTAAGCTTCATGTTGCGGTTCACCCAGACCTCTCGTTTTCGCTCTAATTTCGGGTTAGGCTAAACGTGAATTCGGGTTTGACTAAACCTTACGACCTGTCAGCGCAAACTTCGGATACTCAGCGATGTGCACGTGCAGCAAAGCAATGCCACAGCACCTTGCATCGGAGCCGTCATGTTCTCAGCATTGGACAAGCTGTATGTCGTTCTGGTTTAAATAGTCACATTCAGCGAAGCTTTTATATCGGGCGGAACCAAACGTTAAGTTCGGGTTTAAGTACACCTAAGCTTAAATTCGGGTATCAAAATGCCGCTTTCGGGTTTCGCAAACCTGTATTTCGGCTAAACCTTGATGTCAGCTTTTCCAAAACTTGAACTTCGGGCTTAGCTAAACATGAAATTCGAGTGCAGCTAAACATTTCAGCTAAAACTTATATTCGTTTTAGCTAAACTTGAACTCGGGTTTAGTTCACAACATTTCTTTAGCGGTTAGCTATTTTCTTCGGGTTTAGCTAAACCTTAAATTCAGCTTTAGCTACACTTCATGGGTTTTGCTAAACCTTAGATTCGGGTTTAGCTAAACATGAAATTCGGGTGCAGCTAAACATTTCAGCTGAAACTTATATTCGGTTTAGCTTAACTTGAACTCAGATTTCACTCAACATTTCTTTAGCGGTTATCAAACTTTTTAACGTCGGGTTTAGCTAAACCTTAAATTCAGCTTTAGCTAAACTTCATATTGGGGTTTGGCTAAACTTTAGATTCGGGTTTAGCTAAACCGATTTGTAGGCTTTCTTTACAAAAGCATTTATTTGGGGTTTTCTTAAATTTTATTGTCAGGTTTATTTAAACCTAATTTCGGTATCAGCCAACCGTGAATTCGGGTTTGAAGAAAGCTTAAATGCGCTTAGCGAAACTCAAACCTTCTGTACGAAGCAAGGTCTAGGCTAATTGACCGGAACGGCCAAGACGAGGTTTAGGCCAGTTGAGTCGAACGGCCCAAGCCGAGGTTTAAGTAGTTTGCTTTGGGGATTGCCAAAAATTGGACCTGTAAGCGCAAATTCGTCAAGTTGACCGGGCGTTGCAAATTGTTTTCATTTGTTAACGCGGAGCCAACTTCATGATTCTGCGCTTCCCCACGCCCAGAAGCCATAAAGTTAGCATTCGGCTGTTCATTGATGTGGACTGAAGCAGTGCCACTGCACCTTGCAGCAGAGCCACAATGTTCTCAGCATTGGACAAGCAAATTGAAACTTCATATATGCTTTTTGGGCTTAACCTTTCGGATTTCGGGTTAAGGTACACCTGAACTTCGGGTCTAGCTACATCTTAGTTTCGCGGTTGGACACAGGGTTTGGCTATGCCAGAATTTCGGTTTAGCTAAACCTGAGTTTCGGCTTTAGCTAAGTCTTAGTTTCGGTCTAGCTAAAGCTTACATTCGGGTTAAACCTTAAACTCGGGTTTAGCCAAACCTTAGTTTCAGCTTGAATTAAAGCTTATCCGGGTTTAGCTAGCCCTTAAACTCGGGTTTAGCTAAATCTCATTTTCGGGTTTCGAGCTTGAAAGTCTGGTTTAGCTAGACTGGATGTAGCTAAACTTTAATTTCGGATTTAGCTGCACCGTAAATTCGATATTAGCGTAACCTTCAAAGCGGGTTTAGCCAAACCTTAAATTCGGGTTGAGGTAGTATACACTAATTTCGCGGGTTTAGCTAAACCTCAAACGTTGGTTTGGCTATCCTTTAGGTGCAGCTTCAGCTAAACCGTAAGTTTGGGTTTAGCTTTACTTGACTTGAATTGGAAGTTTAGCTATACCTGCGGGTTTAGCTAAACCTTGATTTCGCTTCTAAGGTAGGCCTAGATTCGGGCTTAGCTAGACCTTAGGTACTTAAAGTTTTCGTTTTGGCCAAACTTTAACTTCGGCTTTAGCTAAGCCATAGCTTCGGGTTTTGCTTAACTTTTTAATTTCGGGTTTTACCGAGCCTTAATTTCGGGTTTATGAAAACTTTGTTCTCGATTTTCACTCAACTCTAATTTCGAGTTTAGCCAAACCTTACTTTCGAGTTTACCTGGACCTTAGTTTCGGGTTCAATTGCGGGTTTAGCCGAGCTTTAATTTCGGGTTTAGCTGAACTTTAATATCGGGTTCAGCTAAACCTAAATTTCGGTTTACTTATTAAGCTTTTAGTTTGGGTTTGGCAAAACTTTGAGTTCGGGTTTCTCTAAACCTGAACTCCGGGTTCAGTTTCACCTTAGTTTCGTGTTTAGCTAATCTTGGTTTCGGGTCCACTTAAGTGTTTAGTTCGGGTTTAGGTAAACCTTGCATTTCGGATTTTATCTAAACCTTAACTGCGGGTTTAGCTAAACCTGAAATCCGGATGTAGCTAAACAGCAGTTTCAGTTGCAAATACGCTTTAATTTCGGCTTTGGCGAAACCTTGGCTTCGGGTCGACTTTAACTTGTACTTCGGGCTTAGCTGAACCTTACTTTCAGGTTCAACTAACTTTAATGCCGGCGTTAGCTAAGCTTCATGTTGCGGTTCACCCAGACCTCTCGTTTTCGCTCTAATTTCGGGTTAGGCTAAACGTGAATTCGGGTTTGACTAAACCTTACGACCTGTCAGCGCAAACTTCGGATACTCAGCGATGTGCACGTGCAGCAAAGCAATGCAACAGCACCTTGCATCGGAGCCGTCATGTTCTCAGCATTGGACAAGCTGTATGTCGTTCTGGTTTAAATAGTCACATTCAGCGCAGCCCTTATATCGGGCGCAACCAAACGTTAATTTCGGGTCTACTTACACCTAAGCTTAAATTCGGGTATCAAAATGCCACTTTCGGGTTTCGCAAACCTGTATTTCGGCTAAACCTTGATGTCAGCTTTTCCAAAACTTGAACTTCGGGCTCAGCTAAACATGAAATTCGAGTGCAGCTAAACATTGCAGCTGATATTCATACTTGGTTTAGCTAAGCTTGAACTCGGGTTTAGCTCAACATTTCTTTAGCGGTTGGCTATTTCCTACCTCCGGGTTTAGTTAACCCGAAATTCAGCTTTAGCTAAACTTCACATTGGGGTTTGGCTAAACTTTAGATTCGGGCATAGCTAAACCGATTTGTAGGCTTTCTTTTCAAAAGCATTTATTTGGGGTTTTCTTAAATTTTATTGTCAGGTTTACTTAAACCTAATTTCGGTATCAGCCAACCGTGGAAAGCTTAAATGCGCTTAGCGAAACTCAAACCTTCTGTACGAAGCAAGGTCTAGGCTAATTGACCGGAACGGCCAAGACGAGGTTTAGGCCAGTTGAGTCGAACGGCCCAAGCCGAGGTTTAAGTAGTTTGCTTTGGGGATTGCCAAAAATTGGCCCTGTAAGCGCAAATTCGTCAAGTTGACCGGGCGTTGCAAATTGTTTTCATTTGTTAACGCGGAGCCAACTTCATGATTCTGCGCTTCCCCACGCCCAAAAACCATAAAGTTAGCATTCGGCTGGTCAATGATGTGGCCGAAGCAGTGCCACTGCACCTCGCAGCAGAGCCACCATGTTCTCAGCATTGGACAAACAAAATTGAAACTTCATATATGCTTTAGGGGGTTTAACCGTTCGGGTTAAGGTACACCTGAATTTCGGGTCTAGCTGCATCTTAGTTTCGCGGTTGGACACAGGGTTTAGCTATGCCAGAATTTCGGTTTAGCTAAACCTGTATTTCGGCTTTAGCTAAATCTTAGTTTCGGGCTAGCTAAACCTTACATTCAAGTTAAACCTTAAATTCGGGTTTAGCCAAACCTTAGTTTCAGCTTGAATTAAAGCTTATCCGGGTTTAGCTAGCCCTTAAACTCCGGTTTAGCTAAATCCCATTTTCGGGTTTCGAGCTTGAAATTCTGGTTTAGCTAGATTGGATGTAGCTAAACTTTAATTTGGGATTTAGCTGCACCGTAAATTCGATATTCGCGTAACTTTCAGTTCGTGTTTAGCCAAACCTTGAATTCGGGTCGAGGTAGTATGCACTAATCTCGCGGGTTTAGCTAAACCTCAAACGTTGGTTTGGCTATCCTTTAATTGCAGCTTCAGGTAGATTGTAGGTTGAGTTTAGCTTTACTTTACTTGAATTGGAAGTTTAGCTATGCCTGCGGGTTTAGCTAAACCTTGATTTCGCTTCTAAGGTAGGCCTCGATTCGGGTTAAGCTAGACTTTAGGTTCGGGCTTACATAGACCTTAATTTCGGCGTTATTTACGCTTTTGTTGTGGTTCACTTAAAGTTTTCGGTTTGGCTAAACCTTAACTTCGGCTTTAGCTAAGCCATAGGTTCGGGTTCATTAATTTCGGGTTTTACCGAGCCTGAATTTCGGGTTTATGAAAATTTTGTTCTCGATTTTCATTCAACTCTAATTTCGAGTTTAGCCAAACCTTACTTTCGAGTTTACCTGGACCTTAGTTTCGGGTTCAATTGCGGGTTTAGCCGAGCTTTAATTTCGGGTTTAGCTGAACTTTAATATCGGGTTCAGCTAAACCTAAATTTCGGTTTACTTATTAAGCTTTTAGTTTGGGTTTGGCAAAACTTTGAGTTCGGGTTTCTCTAAATCTTAACTCCGGGTTCAGTTTCACCTTAGTTTCGTGTTTAGCTAATCTTGGTTTCGGGTCCACTTAAGCGTTTAGTTCGGGTTTAGGTAAACCTTGCATTTCGGATTTTATCTAAACCTTAACTGCGGGTTTAGCTAAACCTGAAATCCGGATGTAGCTAAACAGCAGTTTCAGTTGCAAATACGCTTTAATTTCGGCTTTGGCGAAACCTTAGCTTCGGGTCGACTTTAACTTGTACTTCGGGCTTAGCTGAACCTTACTTTCAGGTTCAACTAACTTTAATGCCGGCGTTAGCTAAGCTTCATGTTGCGGTTCACCCAGACCTCTCGTTTTCGCTCTAATTTCGGGTTAGGCTAAACGTGAATTCGGGTTTGACTAAACCTTACGACCTGTCAGCGCAAACTTCGGATACTCAGCGATGTGCACGTGCAGCAAAGCAATGCCACAGCACCTTGCATCGGAGCCGTCATGTTCTCAGCATTGGACAAGCTGTATGTCGTTCTGGTTTAAATAGTCACATTCAGCGAAGCTTTTATATCGGGCGGAACCAAACGTTAAGTTCGGGTTTAAGTACACCTAAGCTTAAATTCGGGTATCAAAATGCCGCTTTCGGGTTTCGCAAACCTGTATTTCGGCTAAACCTTGATGTCAGCTTTTCCTAAACTTGAACTTCGGGCTTAGCTAAACATGAAATTCGAGTGCAGCTAAACATTTCAGCTAAAACTTATATTCGTTTTAGCTAAACTTGAACTCGGGTTTAGTTCACAACATTTCTTTAGCGGTTAGCTATTTTCTTCGGGTTTAGCTAAACCTTAAATTCAGCTTTAGCTACACTTCATGGGTTTTGCTAAACCTTAGATTCGGGTTTAGCTAAACATGAAATTCGGGTGCAGCTAAACATTTCAGCTGAAACTTATATTCGGTTTAGCTTAACTTGAACTCAGATTTCACTCAACATTTCTTTAGCGGTTATCAAACTTTTTAACGTCGGGTTTAGCTAAACCTTAAATTCAGCTTTAGCTAAACTTCATATTGGGGTTTGGCTAAACTTTAGATTCGGGTTTAGCTAAACCGATTTGTAGGCTTTCTTTACAAAAGCATTTATTTGGGGTTTTCTTAAATTTTATTGTCAGGTTTATTTAAACCTAATTTCGGTATCAGCCAACCGTGAATTCGGGTTTGAAGAAAGCTTAAATGCGCTTAGCGAAACTCAAACCTTCTGTACGAAGCAAGGTCTAGGCTAATTGACCGGAACGGCCAAGACGAGGTTTAGGCCAGTTGAGTCGAACGGCCCAAGCCGAGGTTTAAGTAGTTTGCTTTGGGGATTGCCAAAAATTGGACCTGTAAGCGCAAATTCGTCAAGTTGACCGGGCGTTGCAAATTGTTTTCATTTGTTAACGCGGAGCCAACTTCATGATTCTGCGCTTCCCCACGCCCAGAAGCCATAAAGTTAGCATTCGGCTGTTCATTGATGTGGACTGAAGCAGTGCCACTGCACCTTGCAGCAGAGCCACAATGTTCTCAGCATTGGACAAGCAAATTGAAACTTCATATATGCTTTTTGGGCTTAACCTTTCGGATTTCGGGTTAAGGTACACCTGAACTTCGGGTCTAGCTACATCTTAGTTTCGCGGTTGGACACAGGGTTTGGCTATGCCAGAATTTCGGTTTAGCTAAACCTGAGTTTCGGCTTTAGCTAAGTCTTAGTTTCGGTCTAGCTAAAGCTTACATTCGGGTTAAACCTTAAACTCGGGTTTAGCCAAACCTTAGTTTCAGCTTGAATTAAAGCTTATCCGGGTTTAGCTAGCCCTTAAACTCGGGTTTAGCTAAATCTCATTTTCGGGTTTCGAGCTTGAAAGTCTGGTTTAGCTAGACTGGATGTAGCTAAACTTTAATTTCGGATTTAGCTGCACCGTAAATTCGATATTAGCGTAACCTTCAAAGCGGGTTTAGCCAAACCTTAAATTCGGGTTGAGGTAGTATACACTAATTTCGCGGGTTTAGCTAAACCTCAAACGTTGGTTTGGCTATCCTTTAGGTGCAGCTTCAGCTAAACCGTAAGTTTGGGTTTAGCTTTACTTGACTTGAATTGGAAGTTTAGCTATACCTGCGGGTTTAGCTAAACCTTGATTTCGCTTCTAAGGTAGGCCTAGATTCGGGCTTAGCTAGACCTTAGGTACTTAAAGTTTTCGTTTTGGCCAAACTTTAACTTCGGCTTTAGCTAAGCCATAGCTTCGGGTTTTGCTTAACTTTTTAATTTCGGGTTTTACCGAGCCTTAATTTCGGGTTTATGAAAACTTTGTTCTCGATTTTCACTCAACTCTAATTTCGAGTTTAGCCAAACCTTACTTTCGAGTTTACCTGGACCTTAGTTTCGGGTTCAATTGCGGGTTTAGCAGAGCTTTAATTTCGGGTTTAGCTGAACTTTAATATCGGGTTCGGCTAAACCTAAATTTCGGTTTACTTATTAAGCTTTTAGTTTGGGTTTGGCAAAACTTTGAGTTCGGGTTTCTCTAAACCTGAACTCCGGGTTCAGTTTCACCTTAGTTTCGTGTTTAGCTAATCTTGGTTTCGGGTCCACTTAAGCGTTTAGTTCGGGTTTAGGTAAACCTTGCATTTCGGATTTTATCTAAACCTTAACTGCGGGTTTAGCTAAACCTGAAATCCGGATGTAGCTAAACAGCAGTTTCAGTTGCAAATACGCTTTAATTTCGGCTTTGGCGAAACCTTGGCTTCGGGTCGACTTTAACTTGTACTTCGGGCTTAGCTGAACCTTACTTTCAGGTTCAACTAACTTTAATGCCGGCGTTAGCTAAGCTTCATGTTGCGGTTCACCCAGACCTCTCGTTTTCGCTCTAATTTCGGGTTAGGCTAAACGTGAATTCGGGTTTGACTAAACCTTACGACCTGTCAGCGCAAACTTCGGATACTCAGCGATGTGCACGTGCAGCAAAGCAATGCAACAGCACCTTGCATCGGAGCCGTCATGTTCTCAGCATTGGACAAGCTGTATGTCGTTCTGGTTTAAATAGTCACATTCAGCGCAGCCCTTATATCGGGCGCAACCAAACGTTAATTTCGGGTCTACTTACACCTAAGCTTAAATTCGGGTATCAAAATGCCACTTTCGGGTTTCGCAAACCTGTATTTCGGCTAAACCTTGATGTCAGCTTTTCCAAAACTTGAACTTCGGGCTCAGCTAAACATGAAATTCGAGTGCAGCTAAACATTGCAGCTGATATTCATACTTGGTTTAGCTAAGCTTGAACTCGGGTTTAGCTCAACATTTCTTTAGCGGTTGGCTATTTCCTACCTCCGGGTTTAGTTAACCCGAAATTCAGCTTTAGCTAAACTTCACATTGGGGTTTGGCTAAACTTTAGATTCGGGCATAGCTAAACCGATTTGTAGGCTTTCTTTTCAAAAGCATTTATTTGGGGTTTTCTTAAATTTTATTGTCAGGTTTACTTAAACCTAATTTCGGTATCAGCCAACCGTGGAAAGCTTAAATGCGCTTAGCGAAACTCAAACCTTCTGTACGAAGCAAGGTCTAGGCTAATTGACCGGAACGGCCAAGACGAGGTTTAGGCCAGTTGAGTCGAACGGCCCAAGCCGAGGTTTAAGTAGTTTGCTTTGGGGATTGCCAAAAATTGGCCCTGTAAGCGCAAATTCGTCAAGTTGACCGGGCGTTGCAAATTGTTTTCATTTGTTAACGCGGAGCCAACTTCATGATTCTGCGCTTCCCCACGCCCAAAAACCATAAAGTTAGCATTCGGCTGGTCAATGATGTGGCCGAAGCAGTGCCACTGCACCTCGCAGCAGAGCCACCATGTTCTCAGCATTGGACAAACAAAATTGAAACTTCATATATGCTTTAGGGGGTTTAACCGTTCGGGTTAAGGTACACCTGAATTTCGGGTCTAGCTGCATCTTAGTTTCGCGGTTGGACACAGGGTTTAGCTATGCCAGAATTTCGGTTTAGCTAAACCTGTATTTCGGCTTTAGCTAAATCTTAGTTTCGGGCTAGCTAAACCTTACATTCAAGTTAAACCTTAAATTCGGGTTTAGCCAAACCTTAGTTTCAGCTTGAATTAAAGCTTATCCGGGTTTAGCTAGCCCTTAAACTCCGGTTTAGCTAAATCTCATTTTCGGGTTTCGAGCTTGAAATTCTGGTTTAGCTAGACTGGATGTGGCTAAACTTTAATTTCGGATTTAGCTGCACCGTAAATTCGATATTAGCGTAACCTTCAAAGCGGGTTTAGCCAACCTTAAATTCGTGTTGAGGTAGTATACACTAATTTCGCGGGTTTAGCTAAACCTCAAACGTTGGTTTGGCTATCCTTTAGGTGCAGCTTCAGCTAAACCGTAAATTTGGGTTTAGCTTTACTTTACTTGAATTGGAAGTTGGTTGTACGTGTGGGGTTAGCTAAACCTCGTTTTCGGTTCTAAGGTAGGCCTAGATTCGGGTTTAGCTAGACCTTAGGTTCGGGCTTACATAGACCTTAATTTCGGCGTTATTTACGCTTATGTTGTGGTTCACTTAAAGTTTACGTTTTGGCTAAACCTTAATTTCGGCTTCAGCTAAACCCTAGGTTCGGGTTTAGCTTAACTTTAACTGCAGGTTTTACCGAGCCTTAATTTCGGGTTCATTTAAACTTCGATATCCATTTTCACTCAACTCCAATTGCCCCTTAAACCGCCTTTGAACCTTTGGACCCATAGACCTTCGGAAAAAATCAGGCGTGCGTCTATTTCTTGTGAGGGTGGATCGAACCTGGCAGATCTTGTGATGTGCGGTCTGGGCTATGAGAGCTCCCCTGAAGCCTCCCGGCTTCTCCCTTTTGTCACCCTCTGCCCATGCTTTGTCCCCAGAACATACATGCCGGCAGCCATCGCGCAAACTCAATCGCAGCCCAGGACCCCGTCCTTTTCATATCGCCATGGTTGCACTCGCGACGTACTTGGGCCAGATCATGCCGTGAGTCGAGCAAGCCACGGTCTTTGCCCCCTACACCTTGGCCTTCATCATTCTGACGGCCTACATGCAGTACCTCTTTGAGTGCTCCTTCCGACAGTTCGAACGCCGCTCCCAAATCTCCTTGGACACGCGCCTCGACGCACACTTGGAGAAGTTTGGAGGGCCCGTTGACTCTCTACAGATGCAGCTGACGGACTATATGCAGCAACTGCCCTCGGAAGAGACGGTCCGCCGCCTACTGAAGAGCCTCGAACAAGCTCTGATTAACCCACACGCTCCAGGAGCAGCAGCAGTCGATCCGGGAAATGATGGATGAACGCTGCGCCACGGACACCCTGCTCTCTAATTTGGTGCAAGTAATTCAACGCATTCTCCAAAGTCCTGTAGCCCACGAAGCTCCTCAACCAGCAGACGGCCAACCCGGTGACGCAGAACTCGCTGGATGACCTACAAGGTTCCCTTCAGCAGTGGATTGAAGGAGAACTTTGCACCAGGGTCAGCTCCGTGATCGATCTGCAAATAAAGGTGCAAGTGGAGCTGGCTACACTCGTGGATGCTTGCGGACCTGGCTGGACCTCTCGGACTACGTCATGCCTTCAGGAAGTCCAGGCCGCGCTCTCCCAGGCAACGGAGCTGTCGAGTCAACTCCATGCTATCATGAACCATGTGAAGGAGTCCTGCTCCCTGGTCACCAACTTTCGCAATGAAGCCATGCCATCCTTGCACCAAGTGCAGGGGATTGGCAACACGCAGTGGGGCCAGGCCGACGTACTCAATGCCCTCCAGCACCTTACCGGCTCGATGGACGAGAAGCTGAAACGTCATGGCCATGCTGAAAGCCTTGCAAGTGCAACTGGACAGAGTCCAAGCTCGCCTGACGCCACCCATGCCGACGAAGGCCCCGCCGCCGTCACCACCACCCGGTACAGGCTCAACCACGGCGACTCCGGCTCAGACGACAGGAACTTCGCCGACACAGAGCACACCCACGCCTGCTTCATGGCCAATCTTCTAGCCGGGGCAATGCAGTACCCCCCACAGTAGCAAGCTGCAGCAGACTGTCGAGCATGGGCCCAGTTAGCTCTGGTTTCTACATGGGTTATCCTATTTCATTGGTCGCCAGCCTACATGCCGACTTTAATTCGTCCAGTTTGGAATTCGTTTTTCGTATAACCGTGGCATTTCAGCAACCTCCGCACGCGCTGCAAAATGTGTGATGTCCGCATTCGACCCCTCTGCGTCATTGAGTAAACCACAGTTGCAATGAAGGGAGTGCAGTGATGTGATGTGCATGGCGTACATGATTCTTGTCTTCGGATTGAACGGCCTGTAGTCTTTCAACATTGTCGTGAGACGACGTACCTGTAGAGCTTGGGTTTCTGACCAGATGACCTACTGCCCCTCCACTCCACATGCTAATGCGCCCACTAGATGCTGACACCTCGCGCCTGGCCCCTGCTTCCCCCTGAATCCGTCATAATAACCCACTAGATTCCTGCCGACCCCTCCCCACCCCGTGGTCCTTCCTTTGTACCTACTTGCCCTATGCCCCTGCCCTATCGTACTCTTAGACTCAATTTCCCCACTTGCCATCGTCGCAACCCTTAATCCCTACGTACAGATTCCCCTAGAAACTCAACAAAAAACAGCGACGCATACATTGCAACATCGGCTCTCCAGCAAGGCGGGACATCTCTACACGATCATGGAGCCCTTTGCTGAAACTCAGGATGACTCCCGAAACCTCCCGGTCGCCAATCCTGAAAGCCCGCCGAGCCCTAACGACCCAAACGACCTGCCCCCAACCTAGCAGCAGGCGACTGGCCCTCAGCAAGCTGAACAGGACTGCTCGCCGACTCGAACGCCGAGGACTCCACAGGACAGCCGTGCAGGTGAGAGGCAACAAGCTAGAGGGTCCAAACATAAGAATCCCCGAGCCAACGGCCCCGAAACCCCCCCAGGATGTAGAGTTTACAGCTATTGATACATCCTTGGAGTCGCTTTCCGAAAGCTTCCTGAACAACTACCTCACCCTCAACCCGGAGCAACGTCGCCTAGCTTTGTCCCAGATTTCGGAAACTGTACCCAAGAAGTTCTGGGATACTGACGAGGGCGAAAACAAGTTTCGGATCGTTGGCCAGACCACTAGGCTGTCAAACTGTCTTGCACGCCTCGCAGACGCACAACCCGGCTTCACACAGGCAGTCACGGCCTTCATTCGTTCCATTCAACCCGAGGTTGTGCCCTTTCCGTGTGCATCCATAAGACTAGGCCGATAATCGCAACTCGTGGGCTCCCTCACTCCTGATAGGACTTTCCCACTACAGCGCCGGCAGGCTCTGGATTGAAAACCAGGGAGGCGCAGTAGAGGGTTGGAGACCCGGAAGCGAAGATGTGCGCCTTGGCAGTTTCCATGATGTTATGCACAAACCGCTCCTGTTCAGCTCCAGGGCTCTTTTGCACGGCACGGAACGTTGGCACGGCGAGGAACGCAGGATCCTGACGGCTTGGGCGCCGCAAATTGCCGCCCAAGATCATGGTTATTTTAACACAGCCGTTGCCTTGATGGGCTTTTTGCCCGCCATGTCTGCTCGGGAACTTGACAGCCACCGCTAATCGGTCTATTACGGCCAATATGCGGTCAAGCAAAGACAGCTCCGTGGGATGTTCGATCGCCAACGAAGCCTGCACCCACCCCTACTCCCGCAGGAGCCTGCTGAGATTGAAATTTCAGATGAGGACGGCGATGAAGACATCCCGAAATCGTCACCATGTGAGGCTGCAGGACCGGGAAGAGCAAGGATGCAGAGTGTAAAATTCTGCAACCGCTAATAAATTCCTACCGTAATTACCCGCATGATACTCGACCGTTCGTCTCCGCGTCGTATCGTACGTATCGCCAAAGGCCCCCGTCTAATTCGTACCTAATTAGTTCTGACCCATCTGCCAATTAATGCAAGCCCCACACAAAAGCCGCAAAACCCGAAAGCCTACTGTACCCACTTTACCCCGCTGTGTAGACTTCCCCGTGCAAAGCAAGAAAAAATTCCTCTCTCCTCTCTCCGACACTTCCCTCATGTCCTTCGTCGTCTCTTACATCATCATCCTCCGCCTGTCACTGGAAGCCGAAAACCCTGTGCCGCCATGAACACTGCGCCGTTGCAGCCTCTCGCAACGGTCTGCGACAATTGCATGACTACATAGATATTCAGATCTATGAATCGTCTTGCGGCTGTGTACGCACTGGTGGCGGCTAATGTCTCTGCTTATGCACATACTTGTGCACTCTGGGACGACAATGACTTCTTTACACATGAACATCTACTGATGAAAGTGGGAACACAGTGCAGACATGTCACTTCTGACAGACAGATGACGGGTATCAACAGTCCCTGGATGACGTTTCTCTCGGACTCGCAATGTTGCGACTGGAATGGTCTGGCGTTTGAAGACTTGGGCCCACGGCTAATGGATTGCCGTTGTGACGGTGTCGCACAGCTGAGCGGGAAGACCCGCATTCCCTGCAGGTACATCTCTGACCTAGGATTCGCTGTCAGTGAAGGGGTTTCGAATCGTGGCCCACTCTTGCGCAGTCTTGGCAGCTAGACACTTGGCCTACTCGATGTTGGACCCTCCAACTTGCTGCAGCGCTGCATGACAGTACCGTATAGTAGCTGGGAATGTGGCTGGGATATCGGATTCTCCCGCTGGAAGCTTGCAACTCTTCAGTGAGCGCAGACATCAGGCAACTGCTGCATGGTGAAGAATACACTGCCGCTGGAGGACAGCCGCCAGCTTTCAGGGCGCTGACGATGCGACTCGCGAGACCGGAAATGCGAGGCACTGCCGCTGGACTGTTGACGTGATGCTGGCGCCGATCGCACCTGCAAGGAAGGCCTGCATTCACTGAGTTCTTCCCTCCCTTCGAGGCAAACTGTCCTGACGCCTGAGGTAATGTACTGACAGCTTTCCACATCTAATTCGGAGCCATAGCAAACACGTTTTCAGTTACTAGTGTTATATCTCATCTTTTGTACCCTACTGACCCTACTTCATCCCATTGCTGCTACATAGCCAGCTCCGGCCTTGCATGCAAGCCATTCGCTTTTGGGCCAAGTGATATAGGATGTACGTTGCTCCTTTATTTCTTTTAGTTGCCTTTTCCGCAGCTGTTGTTTCTATTCAACATGTTTAGGCCCCTGTACATAACATCTAGTTCGACAAGTGTGCCCCTAGTGGGCATCAACAGCCTGTCGTGTGTACTTTTACAGGCTTTTCTCAACTGGCTACGGGCTGCGCCCTGGGTACTTAAACTAGGGTATCAAAGATGTCACTTGCGGGTTTAGCAAATTCGAATTTCGGCTAAACCTTGATTTCAGCTTTTCCTAAACTTGAACTTCGGGTTTAGCTAAACATGAAATTCGGGTGCAGCTAAACATTTCAGCTCAAACTTATATTCGGTTTAGCTAAACTTGAACTCAGGTTTAGCTCAACATTTCTTTAGCGGCTAGCTATTTTTAAACTTCGGGTTTAGTTGACCCGAAATTCAGTTTTAGCTAAACTTCACATTGGGGTTTGGCTAAACCTTAGATTAGGGTTTAGCTAAACCGAATTGTAGGCTTTATTTACAAAAGCATTTATTTGAGGTTTACTTCAACTTTAATGTCAGGTTTACTTAAACGCAAATTCGGTATCAGGCAACCGTGAATTCGGGTTTGAAGAAAGCTTACATGCGCTTAGCGAAACGCAAACCCTCTGTACGAAGTAAGGTTTAAGCTAATTAACCGAAACGGCCAAGACGCGGTTTAGGCCAGTTGAGTCGAACGGCCCAAGCCGAGGTTAAAGTAGTTTGGACCTGTAATCGCAAAGTCGTAAAGTTGACCGGGCGTTGCAAAATTTTTTCATTTGTTAACGCGGAGCCAACTTTATGATTCTGCTCTTCCCCACGCCCAAAATCCTTAAAGTTAGCACTCGGCTGTTCAATGATGTGGACCGAAGCAGTGCCACAGCACCTTGCAGCAGAGCCACCATGTTCTCAGCAGTGGACAAGCAAATTGAGACTTCATATATGTTGTTGGGTTTAACCTTTCGGGTTAAGGTAAACCTTAGTTTCGGGTCTAGCTAAGTCTTAGTTTCGGATGTAGCTGAACCTTACATTCGGGTTAAACCTCAATTTCGGGTTTAGCAAAACCTTAGTTTCAGCTTGAATTAAAGCGTATCCGGGTTTAGCTAGCCCTTAAACTCGGGTTTAGCTAAATTTCATTTTCGGGTTTCGAGCTTGAAATGCTGGTTTGGCTAGACAGGATGTAGCTCAACTTTAATTTCGGATCTAGCTGCACTGTAAACTCGATATTAGCGTAACCTTCAAAGCGGGTTTAGCCAAACCTTAAATTCGGGTTGAGGTAGTATCCACTAATTTCCCGGGTTTAGCTAAACCTCAAACGTGGGTTTGGCTATCCTTTAATTTCAGCTTCAGCTTAATCGTAAGTTAGATTTTGGCTTTACTTGATTTGGAAGTTTTGACTATACCTGCGGCTTTAGCAAAACCTTGATTTCGGTTCTAAGGTAGGCCTTAGAGTCGGGTTGAGCCAGACCTTAGGTTCGAGCTTACATAGACCTTAATATCGGCTTTAGGTACCGTTATGTTGCGGTTCACTTTAACCCTTCGTATTAGCTAAACCTTATTATTTCGGCTTTAGCTAAACCATAGGTTCGGGTTTAGCTTAACTCTAATTTCGGGGTTTCGCGAAGCCTTAATTTCGGGCTTATGTAGACTTTATTCTCGATTTTCACTCAAGTCTAATTTCGAGTTTAGCTAAACCTTACTTTCGAGTCTACCTACACCTTAATTTCGGGTTCAATTGCGGCTTTAGCCAAGCCTTAATTTCGGGTTTAGCTGAACTTTAGTATGGGGTTCAGCTAAACCTTAATTTCGGTTTGCTTAAACCTTTAGTTTGGGTTTGGCAAAACTTTGAGTTCGGGTTTATCTAAACCTTAACCCCGGGTTCATTTTCACTTTAGTCTCGTGTTTAGTTAATCTAGATTTCGGATTTACTTAAACTTTTAGTTCGTGTTTAGGTAAACCTTGCATTTCGGGTTTTATCTAAACCTTAATTGCGGGTTTAGTTAAACCTGAAATCCGGATGTAGCTAAACAGTAATTTCGGCTGCAAATAAGCTTCAATTTCGGCTTTGGCTAAACCTTAGCTTCGGGTCTACTTTAATATTTACTTCGGGTTTAGCTAAACCTTACTTCCAGGGTCAACTAACTTTAATGCCGGCGTTAGCTAAACTTCATGTTCCGGTTCACCCAGACCTCACGTTTTCGCTGTGATTTCGGGTTTAGCTAAACGTGATTTCGGGTTTGACTAAACCTTACGACCTGTCAGCGCAAACTTCGGCTATTCAACGATGTGGACGTGCGGCAAAGCAATGCCACAGCGCCTTGCATCGGAGCCGTCACGTTCTCAGCATTGGACAAGCTTTATGCCGTTCTGGTTTAAATAGTCACATTCAGCGAAGCCTTTATATCGGGCGCAACCAAACGTTAATTTCGGGTTTAATTACGCCCACGCTTAAATTCGGGTATCAAAATGTCACTTGCGGGTTTAGCAAATTTGAATTCCGGCTGAACCTTGATGTCAGCTTTTCCCAAACTTGAACTTCGGGCTTAGCTAAACATGAAATTCGAGTGCAGCTAAACATTTCAGCTGATATTTATATTTGGTGTAGCTAAACTTGAACTCGGGTTTAGCTCAAAATTTCTTTAACGGTTGGCTATTTCTTAACTTCGGGTTTAGTTAACCCGAAATTCAGCTTTAGCTAAACTTCACATTGGGGTTTGGCTAAACTTTAGATTCGGGTATAGCTAAACCGAATTGTAGGCTTTATTTACAAAAGCATTTATTTGAGGTTTACTTCAACTTTAAGGTCAGGTTTACTTAAACTTAAGTTCGGTATCAGCCAACCGTGAAGTCGGGTTTGAAGAAAGCTTACATGCGCTTAGCGAAACGCAAACCCTCTGTACGAAGTAAGGTTTAAGCTAATTAACCGAAACGGCCAAGACGCGGTTTAGGCCAGTTGAGTCGAACGGCCCAAGCCGAGGTTAAAGTAGTTTGGACCTGTAATCGCAAAGTCGTAAAGTTGACCGGGCGTTGCAAAATTTTTTCATTTGTTAACGCGGAGCCAACTTTATGATTCTGCTCTTCCCCACGCCCAAAATCCATAAAGTTAGCACTCGGCTGTTCAATGATGTGGACCGAAGCAGTGCCACAGCACCTTGCAGCAGAGCCACCATGTTCTCAGCAGTGGACAAGCAAATTGAGACTTCATATATGTTGTTGGGTTTAACCTTTCGGGTTAAGGTAAACCTTAGTTTCGGGTCTAGCTAAGTCTTAGTTTCGGATGTAGCTGAACCTTACATTCGGGTTAAACCTTAATTTCGGGTTTAGCAAAACCTTAGTTTCAGCTTGAATTAAAGCGTATCCGGGTTTAGCTAGCCCTTAAACTCGGGTTTAGCTAAATTTCATTTTCGGGTTTCGAGCTTGAAATGCTGGTTTGGCTAGACAGGATGTAGCTCAACTTTAATTTCGGATCTAGCTGCACTGTAAACTCGATATTAGCGTAACCTTCAAAGCGGGTTTAGCCAAACCTTAAATTCGGGTTGAGGTAGTATCCACTAATTGCCCGGGTTTAGCTAAACCTCAAACGTGGGTTTGGCTATCCTTTAATGTCAGCTTCAGCTTAATCGTAAGTTAGATTTTGGCTTTACTTGATTTGGAAGTTTTGACTATACCTGCGGGTTTAGCAAAACCTTGATTTCGTTCGGTTCTAAGGTAGGCCTTAGAGTCGGGTTGAGCCAGACCTTAGGTTCGAGCTTACATAGACCTTAATATCGGCTTTAGGTGCCGTTATGTTGCGGTTCACTTTAACCCTTCGTATTAGCTAAACCTTATTATTTCGGCTTTAGCTAAACCATAGGTTCGGGTTTAGCTTAACTCTAATTTCGGGGTTTCGCGAAGCCTTAATTTCGGGCTTATGTAGACTTTATTCTCGATTTTCACTCAAGTCTAATTTCGAGTTTAGCTAAACCTTACTTTCGAGTCTACCTACACCTTAATTTCGGGTTCAATTGCGGCTTTAGCCAAGCCTTAATTTCGGGTTTAGCTGAACTTTAGTATGGGGTTCAGCTAAACCTTAAGTTCGGTTTGCTTAAACCTTTAGTTTGGGTTTGGCAAAACTTTGAGTTCGGGTTTATCTAAACCTTAACCCCGGGTTCATTTTCACTTTAGTCTCGTGTTTAGTTAATCTAGATTTCGGATTTACTTAAACTTTTAGTTCGTGTTTAGGTAAACCTTGCATTTCGGGTTTTATCTAAACCTTAATTGCGGGTTTAGTTAAACCTGAAATCCGGATGTAGCTAAACAGTAATTTCGGCTGCAAATAAGCTTCAATTTCGGCTTTGGCTAAACCTTAGCTTCGGGTCTACTTTAATATTTACTTCGGGTTTAGCTAAACCTTACTTCCAGGGTCAACTAACTTTAATGCCGGCGTTAGCTAAACTTCATGTTCCGGTTCACCCAGACCTCACGTTTTCGCTGTGATTTCGGGTTTAGCTAAACGTGATTTCGGGTTTGACTAAACCTTACGACCTGTCAGCGCAAACTTCGGCTATTCAACGATGTGGACGTGCGGCAAAGCAATGCCACAGCGCCTTGCATCGGAGCCGTCACGTTCTCAGCATTGGACAAGCTTTATGCCGTTCTGGTTTAAATAGTCACATTCAGCGAAGCCTTTATATCGGGCGCAACCAAACGTTAATTTCGGGTTTAATTACGCCCACGCTTAAATTCGGGTATCAAAATGTCACTTGCGGGTTTAGCAAATTTGAATTCCGGCTGAACCTTGATGTCAGCTTTTCCCAAACTTGAACTTCGGGCTTAGCTAAACATGAAATTCGAGTGCAGCTAAACATTTCAGCTGATATTTATATTTGGTGTAGCTAAACTTGAACTCGGGTTTAGCTCAAAATTTCTTTAACGGTTGGCTATTTCTTAACTTCGGGTTTAGTTAACCCGAAATTCAGCTTTAGCTAAACTTCACATTGGGGTTTGGCTAAACTTTAGATTCGGGTATAGCTAAACCGAATTGTAGGCTTTATTTACAAAAGCATTTATTTGAGGTTTACTTCAACTTTAAGGTCAGGTTTACTTAAACTTAAGTTCGGTATCAGCCAACCGTGAAGTCGGGTTTGAAGAAAGCTTACATGCGCTTAGCGAAACGCAAACCTTTCTGTACGAAGCAAGGTTTAAGCTAATTGACCGAAACGGCCAAGACGAGGTTTAGGCCAGTTGAGTCGAACGGCCCAAGCCGAGGTTAAAGTAGTTTGGACCTGTAAGCACGAAGTCGTAAAGTTGACCGGGCGTTGCAAAATGTTTTGATTTGTTAACGCGGAGCCAACTTTATGATTCTGCTCTTCCCCACGCCCAAAAGCCATAAAGTCAGCACTCGGCTGTTCAATGATGTGGACCGAAGCAGTGCCACAGCACCTTGCAGCAGAGCCACCATGTTCTCAGCATTGGACAAGCAAATTGAACCTTCATATATGTTTTTCGGGTTTAACCCTTCGGGCTAAGGTACACCTGAATTTCGGGTCTAGCTACGTCTTAGTTTCGACATTGGACACAGAGTCTACCTATGCCAGAATTTCGGTTTAGCTAAACCTGAGTTTCGGCTTTAGCTAAATTTTAGTTTCGGGTTAGCTAAACCTTACATTCATGTTAAACCTTAAAAATTCGGGTTTAGCCAAACCCTGGTTTCAGCTTGAATTAAAGCTTATCCGGGTTTAGCTAGCCCTTAAACTCGGGTTTAGCTAAATCTCATTTTCGGGTTTCGAGCTTGAAATTCTGGTTTAGCTAGACTGGATGTAGCTAAACTTTAATCTCGGATCTAGCTGCACCGTAAATTCGATATTAGCGAAACTTTCAGAGCGGTTTTCGCCAAAACGTAAATTCGGGTTGAGGTAGTATCCACTAATTTCCCGGGTTTAGCTAAACCTCAAACGTGGGTTTGGCTATCCTTTAATTGCAGCTTCAGCTGAACCGTAAATTTGGGTTTAGCTTTACTTTACTTGATTTGGAAGTTTTGACTATACCTGCGGCTTTAGCAAAACCTTGATTTCGGTTCTAAGGTAGGCCTTAGATTCGAGTTTAGCTGGACCTTAATTTCGGCTTTAGTTACGCTTATGTTGTGGTTAACTTTAACCTTTCGTTTTGGCTGAACCTTAATGTCGGCTTTAGCTAAACCATCGGTTCGGGTTTAGCTTAACTTTAATTTCGGGTTTTACCGAGCCTTAATTTCGGGCTTATGTAGACTTTACTCTCGATTTTCACTCACGTCTAATTTCGGGTTTAGCTAAACCTTACTTTCGAGTCTACCTACACCTGAATTTCGGGTTCAATTGCGGGTTTAGCCAAGCCTTAATTTCGGGTTTAGCTGAACTTAAGTATCGGGTTCAGCTAAACCTTAATTTCGGTTTACTTAAAACCTTTAGTTTGGGTTTGGCAAAACTTTGAGTTCGGGTTTATCTAAACCTCAACTTCGGGTTCAGTTTCACCTTAGTTACCTTAGTTTCGTGTTTAGCTAATCTAGATTTCGGGTTTACTTAAACGTTTAGTTCGTGTTTAGGTAAACCTTGCATTTCGGGTTTTATCTAAGCCTTAATTGCAGGTTTAGCTAAACCTGAAATCCGGATGCAGCTAAAAGGTAATTTCGGGTGCAACTAAGCTTTAATTTCGGCTTTGGCTAAACCTTAGTTTCGGGCCTACTTTAATTTTTCATTCGGGCTTAGCTAAACCTTACTTTCAGGTTCAACTAACTTTAATGCCGGCGTTGGCTAAACCTCATGTTCCGGTTCATCCAGACCCCTCGTTTTCGCTGTGATTTTGGGTTTAGCTAAACTTGATGTCGGGTTTGACTAAACCTTACGACCTGTCAGCGCAAACTTCGGCTATTCAACGATGTGGACGTGCGGCAAAGCAATGCCACAGCACCTTGCATCGGAGCCGTCACGTTCTCAGCATTGGACAAGCTTTATGTCTTTCTGGTTTAAACAGTCACATTCAGCGAAGCCTTTATATCGGGCGCAACCAAACATTAATTTCGGGTTTAATTACACCTAAGCTTAAACTCGGGTATCAAAATGTCATGAAATTCGGGTGCAGCTAAGCATTTCAGCTAAAACCTATAATTCGGTTTAGCTAAACTTGAACTCGGGTTTAGCTCAACATTTCTGTAGCGGTTAGCCATTCTCTTCGCGTTTAGCTGAACCTTAAATTCAGCTTTAGCTACACTTCATATTCGGGTTTGGCTAAAGCTTAGATTCGGGCTTAGCTAAACATGAAATTCGGGTGCAGCTAAACATTTCAGCTAAAACTTATATTCGGTTTAGCTTAACTTGAACTCGGATTTCACTCAACATTTCTTAAGCGGTTGGCAATTTTTTAACTTCGGGTTTAGTTGACCCGAAATTCAGCTTTAGCTAAACTTCACATTGGGGTTTGGCTAAACCTTAGATTCGGGTTTACTTCAACTTTAATGTCAGGTTTACTTAAACGCAAATTCGGTATCAGCCAACCGTGAAGTCGGGTTTGAAGAAAGCTTACATGCGCTTAGCGAAACGCAAACCCTCTGTACGAAGCAAGGTTTAAGCTAATTGACCGAAACGGCCAAGACGCGGTTTGGGCCAGTTGAGTCGAACGGTCCAAGCCGAGGTTAAAAGTAGTTTGGACCTGTAATCGCAAAGTCGTAAAGTTGACCGGGCGTTGCAAAATTTTTTCATTTGTTAACGCGGAGCCAACTTTATGATTCTGCTCTTCCCCACGCCCAAAAGCCATAAAGTCAGCACTCGGCTGTTCAATTATGTGGACCGAAGCAGTGCCACAGCACCTTGCAGCAGAGCCACCATGTTCTCAGCACTGGACAAGCAAATTGAATCTTCATTTCTGCTTTTCGGGTTTAACCCTTCGGGCTAAGGTACACCTGAATTTCGGGTCTAGCTACGTCTTAGTTTCGACATTGGACACAGAGTTTACCTATGCCAGAATTTCGGTTTAGCTTGACCTGAGTTTCGGCTTTAGCTAAATTTTAGTTTCGGGTTCGCTAAACCTTACATTCGGGTTAAACCTTAAATTCGGGTTTAGCCAAACCCTAGTTTCAGCTTGAACTAAAGCTTACCCGGATTTAGCTAGCCCTTAAACTCGGGTTTAGCTAAATTGTATTTTCGGGTTTCGAGCTTGAAATTCTGGTTTAGCTAGACTGGACGTAGCTAAACTTTAATTTCGGATCTAGCTGCACGGTAAATTCGATAATAGCGAAACTTTCAGAGCAGTTTTAGCCAAAACTTAAATTCGGGTTGAGGTAGTATCCACTAATTTCCCGGGTTTAGCTAAACCTCAAACGTGGGTTTGGCTATCCTTTAATTGCAGCTTCAGCTGAACCGTAAATTTGGGTTAGCTTTACTTTACTTGATTTGGAAGTTTTGGCTATACCTGCGGCTTTAGCAAAACCTTGATTTCGGTTCTAAGGTAGGCCTTAGATTCGGGTTTAGCTAGACCTTAGGTTCGGGCTTACATAGACCCTAATTTCGGCTTTAGTTACGCTTATGTTGTGGTTAACTTTAACCTTTCGTTTTTGGCTAAACCTTAATGTCGGCTTTAGCTAAACCATAGGTTCGGGTTTAGCTTAACTTCAATTTCGGGTTTTACCGAGCCTTAATTTCGGGTTTATGTAGACTTTATCTCGATTTTCACTCAACTCTCATTTCGAGTTTAGCTAAACCTTACTTTCGAGTCTACCTACACCTTACTTTCGGGTTCAATTGCGGGTTTAGCCAAGCCTTAATTTCGGGTTTAGCTGAACTTAAGTATCGGGTTCAGCCAAACCTTAATTTCGGTTTACTTAAACCTTTAGTTTGGGTTTGGCAAAACTTTGAGTTCGGGTTTATCTAAACCTTAACTTCGGGTTCAGTTTCACCTTAGTTACCTTAGTTTCGTGTTTAGCTAATCTAGATTTCGGGTTTACTTAAACGTTTAGTTCGTGTTTAGGTAAACCTTGCATTTCGGGCTTTATCTAAGCCTTAATTGCAGGTTTAGCTAAACCTGAAATCCGGATGTAGCTAAAAAGTAATTGCGGGTGCAACTAAGCTTTAATTTCGGCTTTGGCTAAACCTTAGCTTCGGATCTAACTCAATTTTTACTTTCGGGCTTAGCTAAACCTTACTTTCAGGTTCAACTAAATTTAATGCCGGCGTTGGCTAAACCTCATGTTTCGGTTCATCCAAACCCCTCGTTTTCGCTTTAATTTCGGGTTTAGCTAAACGTGATTTCGGGTTTGACTAAACCTTACGACCTGTCAGCGCAAACTTCGGCTATGCGCAAACTTCGGCTAATCAACGATGTGGACGTGCAGCAAAGCAATGCCACAGCACCTTGCATCGGAGCCGTCATGTTCCCAGCATTGGACAAGCTTTATGTCTTTCTGGTTTAAATAGTCACATTCAGCGAAGCCTTTATATCGGGCGCAAGCAAACGTTAAGTTCGGGCTTACTTACACCTAAGCGTAAACTAGGGTATGGCAAGTTTGAAATTCGCCTAAACCTTGATTTCAGCTTTTCCTAAACTTGAACTTCGGGTTTAGCTAAACATTAAATTCGGGTGCAGCTAAACATTTCAGCTAAACCTTATATTCGGCTTAGCTAAACTTGAACTCGGGTTTAGCTCAACATTTCTTAAGCGGCTAGCTATTTCTTAATTTCGGGTTTTGTTGACCTGAAATTCAGCTTTAGCTAAACTTCACATTGGGGTTTGGCTAAACCGTAGATTCGGGTTTAGCTAAACCGAGTTGTAGGCTTTATTTACAAAAGCATTTATTCGAGTTTTACTTCAACTTTAATGTCAGGTTTACTTAAACGTAAATTCGGTATCAGCCAACCGTGAATTCGGGTTTGAAGAAAGCTTACATGCGCTTAGCGAAACGCAAACCCTCTGTACGAAGCAAGGTTTAAGCTAATTGAGCGAAACGGCCAAGACGCGGTTTAGGCCAGTTGAGTCGAACGGCCCAAGCCGAGGTTAAAAGTAGTTTGGACCTGTAAGCGCAAAGTCGTAAAGTTGACCGGGCGTTGCAAAATTTTTTCATTTGTTAACGCGGAGCCAACTTTATGATTCTGCTCTTCCCCACGCCCAAAAGCCATAAAGTCAGCACTCGGCTGTTCAATGATGTGGACCGAAGCAGTGCCACAGCACCTTGCAGCAGAGCCACCATGTTCTCAGCAGTGGACAAGCAAAGTGAGACTTCATATATGTTGTTGGGTTTAACTTCTCGGGTTAAGGTAAACCTTAATTTCGGGTCTAGCTAAATCTTAGTTTCGGGTTTAGCTAAACCTTACATTCGGGTGGAACCTTAAATTCGGGTTTAGCCAAACCCTAATTTCAGCTTGAATTAAAGCGTATCCGGATATAGCTAGCCCGTAAACTCGGGTTCAGCTAAATTTCGCTTTCGGGTTTCGAGCTTGAAATTCTGGTTTAGCTAGACTGGATGTAGCTAAACTTTAATTTCGGATTTAGCTGCACCGTAAATTCGATATTAGCGCAACCTTGAAAGCGGGTTTAGCCAAACCTTAAATTCGGGTTGAGGTAGTACACACTAGTTTCCCGGGTTTAGCTAAACCTCAAACGTGGGTTTGGCTATCCTTTAATTTCAGCTTCAGCTTAATCATAATTTTGGTTTTAGCTTTACTTTACTTGAATTGGAAGTTTAGCTATACCTGCGGGTTTAGCTAAACCTTGATTTCGGTTCTAATGTAGGCCTTAGAGTCGGGTTGAGCTAGACCTTAGGTTCGAGCTTACATAGACCTTAATATCGGCTTTAGTCGCGGTTATGTTGCGGTTCACTTTAACCCTTCGTTTTCGCTAAACCTTAATTTCGGCTTTAGCTAAACCATAGGTTCGGGTTTAGCTTAACTCTAATTTCGGGGTTTCGCGAAGCCTTAATTTCGGGTTTATGTAGACTTTATCTCGATTTTCACTCAACTCTCATTTCGAGTTTAGCTAAACCTTACTTTCGAGTCTACCTACACCTTACTTTCGGGTTCAATTGCGGGTTTAGCCAAGCCTTAACTTCGGGTTTAGCTGAACTTAAGTATCGGGTTCAGCCAAACCTTAATTTCGGTTTACTTAAACCTTTAGTTTGGGTTTGGCAAAACTTTGAGTTCGGGTTTATCTAAACCTTAACTTCGGGTTCAGTTTCACCTTAGTTACCTTAGTTTCGTGTTTAGCTAATCTAGATTTCGGGTTTACTTAAACGTTTAGTTCGTGTTTAGGTAAACCTTGCATTTCGGGCTTTATCTAAGCCTTAATTGCAGGTTTAGCTAAACCTGAAATCCGGATGTAGCTAAACAGCAATTTCGGGTGCAAATAAGCTTTAATTTCGGCTTTGGCTAAACCTTAGCTTCGGGTCTAACTCAATTTTTACTTTCGGGCTTAGCTAAACCTTACTTTCAGGTTCAACTAACTTTAATGCCGACGTTAGCTAAACTTCATGTTCCGGTCCACCCAGACCTCTCGTTTTCGCTTTAATTTCGGGTTTAGCTAAACGTGATTTCGGGTTTGACTAAACCTTACGACCTGTCAGCGCAAACTTCGGCTATGCGCAAACTTCGGCTATTCAACGATGTGGACGTGCAGCAAAGCAATGCCACAGCACCTTGCATCGGAGCCGTCACGTTCTCAGCATTGGACAAGCTTTATGTCGTTCTGGTTTAAATAGTGACATTCAGCGAAGCCTTTATATCGGGCGCAACCAAACGTTAAGTTCGGGTTCACTTACACCAAACTTAAACTCGGGTATCAAAATGTCACTTTCGGGTTTAGCAAATTTGAATTCCGGCTAAACCTTGATTTCAGCTTTTCCCAAACTTGAACTTCGGGTTTAGCTAAACATTAAATTCGGGTGCAGCTAAACATTTCAGCTAAAACTTATATTCGGTTTAGCTAAACTTGAACTCGGGTTTAGCTCAACAATTTTTATTAGCGGTTAGCTATTTCTTAAGTTCCGGTTTAGCTAAACCTTAAGTTCAGCTTTAGCTAACTTCACAATGGGGTTTGGCTAAACCTTAGATTCGGGTTTAGCTAAACCGAATTGTAGGCTTTATTTACAAAAGCATTTGTTTGGGGTTTACAATGTCAGGTTTATTTAAGCCAAATTTCGGTATCAGCCAACCGTGAGTTCGGGTTTGAAGAAAGCTTAAATGCGCTTAGCGATATGCAAACCTTCTGTACGAAGCAAGGTTTAAGCTAATTGACCGAAACGGCCAAGAAGAGGTTTGTAGGCCAGTTGAGTCGAACGGCCCAAGCCGAGGTGAAAGTGGTTTGCTTTGGGAATTGCCAAAACTTGGACCTGTAAGCGCAAAGTCGTAAAGTTGACCGGGCGTTGCAAAGTGTCTTCATTTGCTAACGCGGAGCCAACTTTATGATTCTGCGCGTCCCCACGCCCAAAAGCCATAAAGTTCGCATTCGGCTGTTCAGTGATGTGGTCCGAAGCAGTGCCACTGCACCTTGCAGCAGAGCCACCATGTTCTCAGCATTGGACAAACAAGTTGAAGCTTCATATATGCTTTTTGGGTTTAACCTTTCTCTAACCTGTGTCTCTCCATTCCGGCGATGGATACACATACTTAGCTGGCATCGTTCTCCATACCTTGTTTTGCGAGGCTTGGTCGAAATCTAGTGTTGGAGCTGCTCGCCCGGTCCTGGCAGCCGTCGGGCCAACAGCAAACAATTAGCCGTCTCGGCGGCCATGGCTCTGATTTTTCGATTGTCAATGCTCATGTGCTCGGTGGTGTGACCGGGGCGGCATTCAGTCAGAGAGTTTCCGAAAGGGTGGACCGTCTTAAAAGTGAAATCGTGGGCTGTTGCAGGCTAGGCATACAAGCAGGGAGGCAGACTGATCTTGGCCACGTGTGCAGCAGGCAGTGGCATGTTGAAAACTTTCATTAAAGCATTGCCCATCGTCTCTCTTAAACCCAAATCTGTCGACCCGTCCAGCGCATCCGTTGATTATTAAACCCATTTGATATCGCACCCAGGCGAAGCCGAAGGAATTCTCCACGGTCGCTGCAGTGGTGCATGCTTGTGCTGAAGGCTTGCCAGAGACACGTTTCGGAGTTCTGTGACAAATAATCAGTTCAGACCAGGTGCCAGGTTGAGTGGGTCCCGAGAAGAACAAAACTGAGCCATGTCAAACGGAGATCCAAGCAGCAGGAGCAGGAGTTGCACACAGTTTTCAACACTGACAGTGCGAAATCATAATTGTCTTGCTATTGAATATTTCGATGTCGCATGTCCAAGCAAATTGACCCCCGCCAATACTTTCGGAGCACGATGAAGCAGGGCATACCCTTTCGAAGTCTTCAGTGGTGGCCGGTTGCTTAGTCGACTTACTTGCTGCCTTGACGCAGGCCCTATGATTGGCGGCTGCTGCTGAATGCCGACCATGTGGTGATCGAAGGTTGGGGCTGCAAGCTCGAAAAGGGGTCGAATGACACAGAGTTTCTTTTTCCGTCTCGATGTGAAGAGTTATAGGCCGTCCTGCTCCTGTTTAAATAACGTGGCCTGTTCTGTGCAGAGTCAAACCAATCTGGGAGTGCATGCTGATCTGGTGCGGGCGCTGGGGTATTCTAGTCTAGTCAACAAGTACTTAATCTGGGTACTCAGAAAAGTTGACTCCTTCTATGCCTCCGTAACGTAGGATAGCCGATATCCCATATACTTGCTTCGTGTTGAAATTGCGGACACTCGGCACTGGGTTCACTGATGAAAGTTTTGATTCTGGAGGATGCAAAAGTCTCGTCAAGCAGATCTTGCAGTTCTAGCCGGGAGCTCGGCTTTCAAGAGAAGTGCTTACTGGGGCCATCATGGTGGCTCTTGCCGATCCCAGTCTTGGGTTCATGCGCCAAAAGAGTTTCGGTTGAACTTGGTCAGTTGTGATGCCTGGGTGATAGTGGAGTCTTTGTGTCGTACTGGGTATGCACACGTATACCTTTGACTTTGACGACATGACCGAGAGTTCAGACGACGGGTGATGTTGGTACTCTTTTCGTATTCCGTTTCAAGCACGACAATACAGCAGCAAAGGTTAATATTATGACTGCTAACCGAGTAGTAATGTTTTTGTATGTTATGATTGTAATTTCAGGGAATTCCCTTCAAGACGTGAAAACCCCACGCAACCTTCCCCGAAACCTTAAAACCAGACCCGATTATCCCACCCGAACAGGACCTTCAGATAGTTAGATCAAGGCATAGCACTGCCCAGATACAACGTCTACACTTTTGGGAATTCAACGAGCATCTCACTGGTAGTCTAACTCAGGTACTTAATTTGGCTATCCTGCCCTGCAGCCGACAACAAGTCACGCTGACCATCCTCATCACAGTTACCGTCATGTATCAGATCACCGACATCGCCATCACAATATCACCATCATACCTTCACGAACATCACCACAAATCATCACAGCCGCCTTCAATCATCATCATCATCGTCATGATATCATCACCATCATCCGAAACCCCCACCCAAAACACCCAAGCTGGAACGTCCAAAGCCCCGCAGATTTTGGCACAGGCGGAACAGGACAATCCTGGAAGCCAAATCAAAGGCCAAAAGCTGTCAATCGTTCGAGTTTTTGCTTGGGGATTCGGTGTTTGCTGACGGGGGCTGGGGGGCTTTACGCCCAAGTTTGAATAGTTGTCATGGCCTTTGGATCATCACAGTCGTTCTTGCAAGCATTTCCTGCAGGCTGCGAACTATCTAGTTGATCGGGCTTTGGGGCTAGGCGGTTAATGGCTTCGTGTCGGGTCATTCGCTCCGGTGGTTCGAACGAAGATTGAAGATACGGACAAATAGATGTCGTTATAAGGACCGCACGGCACAGTTGCTAGCGCCAGCACCACAACACTCACAACCGAAGCTTTGGATAGTTTACTGCTGCCGATCCAAGCCCACATTCATTCATGACTCCTCAATTACTATCCCATTTCCGGAGGCAAAGAGCGGAGCAAGATCGGCTCTCCCAGGCGATTCCTCCTTTGCCGGTCGACTTGTCAGAAGATGTTCGGTGATACGGTTTGATGGAGGAGAGTGGCGCCCCTTCTCGGCTTCGGATCAAGGGGGGGGGCTTGGGTTCCAGGATCTCCCACGACACCCAGAACCCCCTTCTCGGCTCGAAATTGGGGGTCTGGGTTTCAGGATGTCCCAGCCCAAAATCACCCACAACTCACAAACCCAGAACCCCCTTTTCGGCTTCAGATTGGGGGTCTGGGTTTCAGGATCTTAGAGCCCAAAATCACCCAAAACCCCAAAATCCAGACCCACCTTCTCGGCTCGAGATTGGGGGTCTGGGTATGTCCCGAAACCACCAAAAATCCAACGCCCAGAACCCCTTCATCTGGCAGCTGCTTGGCTGCCTGCAGGTCGAGTGGCAGCACTGGCTGGCGCTTTCGTGGTTCAAGGCTTCTGCTCCGTGGGTTGCGGCTATCTTCAGAAATTACTTTTCCAGGCTTGTCCTGAAGTGCCTGTGTCTGAGTCCGGAGTCGGTCGGCTACATTCCCAATAATGACGGGTGCAAGAAGTTGCTCGGCCCATCACGTGCTGAGAGTCCCGCCGGTGCAGGAATAGTGTTGAAATCTCTGACTAAGTCGCCTGGAGCCCCGGAGGTGTGTGACGAGAGACGGTGTCTGCTGGATCCTGCACGCCGTCGCTGGCATCATGTTCTGGTGAGCTCAGGGCTAGATTTACCGAAGGCCCTCACGGTCTACGTGTCAAGACCTGTTTCAAGCGGAGCATTGCATTGTGGGCCGTCCGTTTCGAAAGGGCTATCGGCTACTGTTGCAGCTGCACGTGCTGTTGTGTCAAGTCGACAAGTTAGGTTGTAGTAGTATTGCTATATCTTGTGTTAGTGTGGCCGAGTGCCAAATATTGACATATCGGAACTTCGTCGGTGTCCACTCATAGCCAGCTGCACTCGTGAGTGAGTCGTGACTTCTCCACCGGGGTGTCTCGCCGGTGACTTGCCCACATGGGTCGCTCCAAGCCGCACAACCCGAAGAAGAAGAAGGACAAGAAGAAGCGCAAGAAAGAGTCCTCGCAGAGTTCCTCGTCTTCCGTGGATAGTGCGCAGGCCGAGGTCGTTGGCATCGCTGCTACTTTCGGGATGCAGCTTCGCCAGCAGCCAAAGAATGATGCATTGATTCATTCATCGGTGATGCATCCGAGTGGGGTGCATTGGTTGTGCTCTGCTGGCTTGAGTTCTTCTTCTAGTTCGTGAGTCTATGCTGTCTTCAACTCAGGAAGCCGAAGGCCTTGAAGTTCTCCGGAAAGGTTAGCCGTCTGGGAGATCTTCCGCCAGCAGCGCTGGCTACGACAATGGCTCGATTGTTGCCCTGCATGACAGAAACTACTCTGTTCCGAATGGGTGGGGAACTTCTCGAGGTCCCTAGGCCGAATGCGAGTGATTCAACAGGCGCCAATCGAGTTTTATGTAAGTTTGGACAGTGGCCAGACTTGGTTACTTGGGCCCGACGGCCGAAGCGATGGAGGAAGACAGTGCAGTGAGTGAGTGAGTGAGAGACTTCGAGATCGAGAGAGAGGGAGAGAGAGAGAGAGAGAGAGAGAGAGAGAGAGAGAGATCCAGGATCCAGAGAGAGGAGAGTCCGAGAGAGCAAGATAAATAAAGAAAAGGGGAGCGAAAGAGACAGAGACAGAGAGAGAGAGAGAGAGAGAGAGAGAGAGAGAGAGAGAGAGAGAGAGAGAGAGAGAGAGAGAGAGAGAGAGAGAGAGAGAGAGAGAGAGAGAGAGAGACAGAGAGAGGGAGAAAGAGGCAGAGAGAGCGGGAGAGAGAGAGAGAGAGATAGAGGGACAGAGCGAGAGAGCGAGAGAGAGAGAGAGAGAGAGAGAGAGAGAGAGAGAGAGTGAGAGAGTGAGCCAGGCCAGGAGATACATCGAGATATAGACGATGTACCCGCCCCCTGACCGCCAGACCCTATGTACTAGTTGCAGCCGAACAACATACAGTTCCTGTCTTCTTGGGATTCTTGTTTCGCCCAAGGTGCGACGCAGAGCACGGGCGAATACGAGGTTGAACAACGACAACACAGAAGCTTCCTTGTCAGCTCGTGTGGACATGGCCTCCGCCGAGACCCAAGCACACAAGTGTTGGCGAGATCGCCTTATGGAGTTGGCCGAGCACAGTTCCGTGGTTGAAGTTGGTCCGGAGATGGGTGTCGGGGGGCTTTCCTTGGTCAAGTTGGGTGAGATTTGCGAGCGGGCAGTGTGCAGTGTGAAAGAGCAACCGAGTTAGTGGCATGTCACCGCTGACTGTGATCAGCCAGCACAGCAGCCTCTGCAGCTTGAGGAGGCCATGCTGTCAGCCTTGTCCGCATTGCATCGGTATCATGTCCGAGTTTGCATGCAGACCAAACTCAGCAGCCTTACTTGCCAGGTGCTTCCAGACGGAGATCGCTAAGTACACCAACGACTCCAAGGAGAAGATGGAGTGGGAGGCCAAGCTAGACCAGCTCATCAAGTCGGGGCTCGAGCAAGCCAAAGAGGAGATGAAGATGGATGACGCCAAGCCCTTGAGACGCCTTTCTTCCGGAAGTTCCGGCAAAGCTTCCTCGAGGCTAGACCTGGAGGGCGACGAGCACTCTGGGGACGGGGATAAGGTCACGAAACCGAAGAAGCAGAAGAAGAAGCATGAGGCCGAGGAGGACCCACTCAGATCTCCATCTGTCTGATGTAGTGTGTGCCATGTCAGCCAATCAATGCTGAGTAATTATTATTGCCAATTCTTGCAAATCCCGGCTGCCAGGACGACGAGCCTACGAAGACCAGTCCGGGAGCAGGGGATAAACCCAAGACCGCTCCGCGAATGTGGAGGGTTACCAACGATGACGATCTTTTCGATGGTCGCTGGAAGAAGCAGAAATCCAGTCTTGAAGCAAAGTTGGGTGCCAAAGGCATGACGACGACGGTCGCAGAGGGTGAGGGGGGCAAGGGCTCCTCGGTAAAGTGCCCGGTGACTGCCTTCATACAGAAAGACCTTTCCATGTATCTTCCGGTGCAAGCGGATCAAGAGCTTTTTCAATCAGTTCTGAAGGAAGACGGCTTGGTGCATTGGTCGCAATTAACAGATGAAATACAGGTGACGAGTCTGTTTGTCTTCGTTCAACCCAAGTCAAGTTGCCCTCGCTTGCCTTTCAATAGAGAGACTGTGGCTGTCCTCCGCCCTGCTCAAACATGTTGTTATGTGCCGATGATGTTGTGTGTTTTTTCTTCTTGTTGTTTGGCTCGGTCGGAATGCCTTTTCAAATTTTCGGGGGGCTCAGGAATCCCTAACACTGATGCTCGCCCAGGCTGACATCCAGACCTTTGTGCAGGCCCTGGCCGATGGCTGGCAACCGGTGGCGGACACGGTCGGAAAGGGCGCCAAAGACGCTCTCATGGCGATAACGTGGACCGGCCGGAATGCGGCCAAGAGGATGATCAAAGACCTTACGAAGGATATGGCTACTCGGCTGCACGTGCTCCAACGACTGCTCGGGAACTGACTGCTCCTGCTCGGGGGGGTTGGGTGATTTGGGTGCACCGGCCGAGGACTTAGCAGTGGCACTGGGTCTTTGTTGCCTTGTTGCCGTATTCAGCAGCCGCATTTCCTGCCCCCCTTCTCGGGTTCGGATCATGGGGGTTGGGTTCCAGGATTTCCCGCGCCCAAAGTCAGCCAAAATGCGCAAACCCAGAACCCCCTTCTCGGCTCGAAATTGGGGGTCTGGGTTCCAAGATTCCCCAGCCCAAAATCACCCAAAACTCAGAAACCCAGAACCCCCTTCTCGGCTCGAGATTGGGGGTCTGGGCTCCAGGGTTTTCCAACCCAAAGTCACCCAAAACCCAGAAACCCAGACCCCTTTCATGGCTCGCCCAGCCCAAAGTCACCCAAAACCCCGAAACTCAGAAATGCGGTGATGTCTCGCTTCTCTGATGGTTTGAATATTTGCGTCTGAACCGTTGGGAAACTTGTCATGAAGTGTGCTGTGCTGCTGTCCATCAGCCTAGGATGGCCTTGTGCAGCGAGCGGCCGACTTCATGTTCAAAGAGATGAATCCGAAAGCTGATCCTGGCCTGGAGATTGAGACGGGGCCAAAGCGAACACCGGCGGACGGCCAAGAAGCCTCCCAAGAGCCTGCCCCTGCCCGCAACACAAAAGGCAAGATCAACCAGAGCCTTCTCGCTGACGTGTCACATTCCGATGATGACTCCAGCGACAGCGGCAAGTGACTTTCTCAGGCAGCTTCGGAGGGCGACTGAAGTGGGTAGTCGTCCCTCCCTTCTTTCAAGTTGACAGGGGCATCGGACCCGGAGTCCTTAGACCTTCGCGCCTGATGGCCGGACGCCAGGCTCGATGCCGTTAGTTACGGTGTTGTCGTTCTTCAGGTCTCCGACTGAACAACCAGTTTCCTGAGGCCGCCGTGTGAAACCTCTGCCATGTGTTGAGCCAGTGCTGCTTTCAGGATTGGTGCTCTTGTCAGTCTCTACGTGAGTGAGTGGGTCACGTCGTGCTTGCATATCGCGATTCCGGGGTTCGGAGCCTGACCTTTGTGACCAGATCATTCAGTGCTACACGGTGCAATGATTTCACAATCTCAGTTGATTTCGGTTTTCTTGCAGGGAACCTTCTGCAGGGTGACAGGCCGGGTCCGTTTCAATAGTAGTAAGTAGTGGTGGTGGTAGTAGTACTAGTAGGACTAGGAGGAGGAGTCGTACTTGTTGTGGCAGCGGTAGTAGGGTAGTATCTGCACTTCGTCTGACTGTTCGCGCGGTCTCGGGCCGGGGGTCTGACATGGTTCCTAGTTAGAAGTGTTTGGGTCGCATGCAAGTAAGTAAACCCTTCCTTATGCCGATCGTACGTTTTAAATGGGGAAGGGTGGGCGAGAGGCTATAGCTGGCCGTAGTCCTGTTCTGGCAAGAGTATTACTAGTTGGTAAGGGTGAGAGAGGAGCCGGAGCCCGTGCGAGCCAAATTCCGCCGGAATTCTGGCTCCGAGGGACCCATTCTGAGAAAGAATCGTTCTCTCCAGCAGAATCGTTCTCACCAGCCCCAAAACAAATTTTGCCCTTTTGAAGAAAACGTGTCCGAAAATGTCATAAAGAACAATTATGTAAAGAATGGGAGATTGCATGGTTTTTCCACAATAAATCACACAGATGAACATACTTGCTCAGAATCGTTCTTTAGGGTCCGGGCAGCTTCTGTTGCCATGGGGGGGACGCCGGAGCCCGTGGGGTGGGAAGACCGGCTTGGGGCGGGGTGCTCGGTAGCTTTGTTGTGAACCAGGCATGGCTGCGATTGCAGTGCCAGCTGCCAAGGTCTGGGAAGCTGAGCTCAAGAAGCTGGCCGTTCAGGTGCCGACGGGTGAGGATGATCAGGCCGTGGAAGCTTTGTTGCTAAGGAATGCCATTGCTGACAAGTGGCTCTACCTCCAGCAGCACAAAGCCACAACAGAGCAGGTCAAGCAGTACAAAAGCATGCTGAAATCTTTTCTGTATCTGCACGGTGACGAGCTGGCCTTTGCACCCTTTCCGACCATGCCCGGTGCCACCCCGCAGAACAGATTGGCTGAGGCCGTTCATGTGCGACAACGATCCCCCGACGCTGACGACAGGAAAACTATTCTGCCGCATGTCTTCAGGTTTCTCAAGACTGAGCATGGAGTGTGGTCCGTGCTTGTCGCCCCTTGTCTTCAAAAGGCTACACTTTCTCCTGTTCTGTCCGATCTGAAAGGGATGGGGGTCTGATAAGTCTGATAATTCGTGAATCAATGCAAGCTTCATTCAGGTGGACAGTGCACCCAACGCCGACGGCTATCGATATTACGTGTCGGTTGCAGAATGGTATGCTCTGAAAACACCCTTTAGTCAATAGTACACCAAGAATTTCAGCAGTGTCTTCTTGCCAGCAGCAGAAGCGATGCAGTTCGGGCGCCACCATGCCGGGACCCAAGGATGTAGTGATAGATGCTGTTGGCGCTCACGTGTCATGCGGCTTGTTACATACAGATTCGTTGTAACACTGTAGTGTTCATTTGAGGTGCTGAGAAGAGGCACCTACAAAGGTGCCATCGCTTGCCCAGCAACACTTCCAGTGGATGCTACTTCTGTCCCTGGGATGATCCTGGTGATGGGGAGTGTCCTGCAGACGGCAACACTAACGAGCGATGCTGTGTTGAGTTGTCTTCAAGTCTTTGAATCTCTCGAGCGGATCATGCCCCAAGACCGCACGATTCAGGTTCTACCTCACGACCCCATGTTTGTGGTGGAAGTGCAGGGTGGGCGGGCGCACACGGCCCAGTTCAGGGCGATCCTGAAAGAGCTGCAGCTGCCGTGGCACAGGTGGCAGAATACATACCCCAATCGTGTTTGCTTCATTCATTGTCTTTAATGTTTTCGAAGGACAGAAGCCTGTTGGCTTTGGCTTCTCTAACTCATCCTGGCTTTTCGTCGCCTGGAGTTAGAAGTGTCAGACTGGCAACCCTAACGTATTATTGCTACTCGCTGCTACTCAGGTCTGATTCTTGCATACACAGATTCCAGACTAGAATCTCAGCCCTCCACAGGTTCCTTCAGAAGCTTCCCGGCAACCCCGACCAGCATTTGCCGTTTAGCCACTTCTTGATCGCCATGCTACGCATCAAGAACGACGCCTCCTTCAAACAGTGCGGGTCTTTCCTACGCATGCTCAAACGATGTATGCACCTGTTCAGCCAGGCCGCCGAAGAGGCTTTGGAGCAGCATGTGACAGAAGATTGCCCATCGCCAGAAATTTCAGCACGATATCACCCATTTCTCAAATCTTCTCGGTTGCGGGGTAACAGATGCTTAGCCATGAATCTTGTGCAGAAGTTCATGAGCAGGGGCGGTGGATATGTCACCGTCAAGAACGAAACCCAGCTACAGGACTTGAACGTTCTACGACGTGGCACTGTCTACGCCGCCCGAACTTCTACAGAGTTTGCCGCCAGGTCCTTGGCCAAGGCCCAGGACTTCGTCGGCCAGGTCTTGCAGTCGCAAGAGTTCAAAACGGTCAATTGTTGCTTTGACGGAGCGACGGTGAACCACGAGCAGGCTGGATTGACCGTGTTGGTTTGCTTGGGTGTGTTAGAAGAGCAGCCTGAAGCGCTTCATATCTATTTACAGGTAGCTGCTGCCATCAAGCAAGGAGTCAATCAGCACCGAATGTTAGTGTGAATCAGTCGGCCTCAATGGTGAGCAATGTTCTTGTGCATCCAGCTTGGGGAATGTGTATTCGTATTTCGTTCATGCCGTCATGCCCGGGCAGGTCTTGTCTGTTGTCATGCGGATGGCAGGGTGCCAGTTCGCCGGTGCTACCCAGCTGCTTTCTGCGACTGGGAGCTCCAGTGAAGAGATCGTGGAGGCCGCGGCCAGTATGGCCTCAGCTTTGCAGGACCAGGTCCCTGCAAAGAAATCCGATGTCATTGTCAGCAAGGACACTTTCAAATTCAAGGAGTATCGCAACGCCACGAAGACGGTACTTTGCGGAATCACGAACAGCTTGAAACAGTGTCCACCCGACGAGTGGACCTTGTTGTCCGCGAGGCCAGCGAATCTACTAGTGCCCGCAGGTCCGGACGGCCGGAGGTGCTGCCTGACTACTGCCGAGGCAAGTGCTCGTGGCTTGACTCCGGATCAAGGATCCCGCTGGTTTACCATTGACTCAGAATTGAGAACCAGTGCATTGGACTTTTATGAGAATGAAGACCACTACCGGCTCTGCTGGGCCGCAGACGAGGGGACGGAGGAGCCGGGGGAGCCGGGCGGGAGATGGTTTGCTTATTTTTGATACACTAGCTATTGGCTATTGCATGTATACATTTTCTATTCTGCTAGCAAGTAATGCTGCAATGTTAACCAATATTAGCTGTGTTTAAGCTGTGTTTCCACGCCAACCAAACTTAATTTTGGGCAGGGATGGCTCGCATGGCAACACGTCGTCAGCCAGGGTGCCTACGTCGCCTGGTGGTCAGACATCTTCCACAAGGCTGCCCGTAAATCGAGTGCAGCGATTCGCAACCAGGACTCCGGAGAAGAGTTTATGAGAAAAATGATGCGGCTTTTCAAGTATACTCGTGGCCCCTACAAAACTTCCAAGTTCGGAAAGAGCCTGAGTGAGGCACGAGACGCATTGCTTGAGGTCCTCCGAACGGACAAGAATCACCCGATTCTCGATCCATGGATCGGCGGCATTGCTCGAGACGAGGAAGGACCCCTCCACAAAAAATCCGCGGTGGCCGGCGAAGCCTTTGCAGTCGACCACGCCGTTGCCGCTCTGAAAGCTCAGAAAGGCCGGAGTCCCGTAGCCCTTAAAAATTTACCGCTGCCAATCTAAGCCGTGCCCCCGATGCAGGGCGCTACCACGTCGTCGGCAACTCAGCGAAGGACTCTCGATGGTTTGCCTGGTTCGACAACGGGCTGTGCTGGGACAAGGTGTGGCATTCGATGGCCCTCACCCACAGCTTCGCCTTTTGGCTTGAAGGCAGGAACCCTTGGAGTGTTGGCTCAACTTCTTCTTCCGATGACAATTCTGGCGAAGATTGCAGCTCCAACAGAACCTTTGCTTGGAATGTTTCTCGGGGACAAACAAGAAGACTATTTTGAGAGTAATGTTTCGGATTGATGGGTAGTTAAGTTTGGATGCGAGACTCGACGAACAAGGCCCCCACCCTAGACAGGGAGTGCATGCAATATTTCAGTGAGGCAGTGGTCGGTCGGTGTGCAGAGTCGTAGAAGACAAGAAAACAAACAATGATATGTATTTCAAGATTAGTAACTGCCTGAATTATCCCACTGGATTTATTCGGGTATGTACTTGAACCAGGCGATGGGATTCCAGAACGCAACACTTCTCAGTCTCATTGGACGAATCTGTTGCAAAGCCTGCTGAGCCCCGCATTGTCAGTACAGAGTTGTTGGTGTAGCAGTCTAAAAAGCAAAACCGTGTACGCAGAAATGCAGAAAGATATGGAAGTGGCAGCGACGGTTCTTGGGCTCCTACAGCTCTGTTGAGATTTGGGCTGTTGCTGCTGCGGTATGAAGAGGCTGACGCTTCAAACTGTTAAAAATCGAAAGCACCACTGTCTGATCGTGAAGACTCGAGATTTCGTTTGAATGTCGGACCAACGACCTCGCCCATCAATCGCTTTATAGTGGAGGGGCAAGTTTGAAGGTTAAACTATTTCATCATGTGTCGGTTTCTTGATTGCAAGTTTTCCTCCTACCTGGGCTGTGCCTCCTCGTGTCAGAGTATCAGCATATCTCCCGCGAGAGTGTGTTCCGCCAGATTGCTAATATTGCTCACAAACAGCTACGACTAACAAGTAGTATTGGCCTTTTACAAGACACAGGTTCTCGCGGACGACACAAACCAAGAGAAGCTGAGAAGCATGCTGGTCATTTTTCGTCCAATGAGGAAGTTCATTGGCCGAGCTGCCCTCTGACTGCACACAGCACACACATGCTAACTATTAAATACAAGCCCAAAAACGAAAACCCACGCAAACATTTCCCCGACAGCAAGGCCCACGAGCATCAGACCGACAGCGCGGCATCCATCCGCACCGTGATCTCGCTGGCTTCCGGAAAGAGGGTGGCCAAGCTGGTGTCGCACCATCCCCGCAGGCAGTGTAATGTGCCCCTTCATTTATGGAATCTCTTGGACCGTGCCTTGCGTGTTGCCTTTGCTTGCTGTGTCGGGCTTAGGGTCTGTCTCCCTAAACCCGCTCAGGCAGACGATTCAGGAGAGTGTGACAGCAGAGGCTTTGCAGTACGTCGGGGCTACCAACGATGAGGAGGCGCTACAGTGGCATGCTTCCATGCTGTTGAACCAGCTTGCAGGACTGGCGGAGTTGGATGAACAACCCTACCATTTTCCGTGGAAGTGTTGCTGTGTGCTCAGTGCGCCCCTCCGCCAGACCACACTCTCAGCGATGCAGTCCGAGTGGAAGTTCGTGACAAATTTCGTGGATCTGCTCCCACCGACGCACCACCTACATACACAGCTTAGCATCACAAGGCATCAAGTGTATCGAGATCTCATGACCAAAGCCGAGCGCCCACACCGAATACATTACACCCCTAAGTTTTCTGCTTTTCCCTGCAGTAAATAATCGTAACGTGGCATTTAGTTCAAGCTAAGTAGGCATTGGTCGAACTCGTATTTGACTTGGCAGTTTCGGACGTAAACCGCTTTTCCGAGAATCAGCTATCAGCAATAGAAACAATGGTTATCACCTTTTTGTTTGCGAGCTCAATCGTATTTCGTCACCGCAAGTTCTGTTATACCTACCGACTCGCTTGGTTTTGGAAGCTGCATTGCTGTGCAACAGAACAGGGCCTTCGTATGTCCGTTTAGTAGACGGACAGTACGACTAGCTTCATTGTAATTTGATTTAGGCACCGCCTTTAGTCGGAAATTGCGGAGCTTTGTAGTTTGGTCCGTTTCAATTGCCTAGGCACTTCAACTTCGATCCCAGTCGGATGACTTCCGTCGCCAGCCAGCCCTTTCGCATGGCCGTGAATGCTCTGTGTGGCATCACAGGCGACAAGCCTGACAGCTTATTGTCTTCATTACCCAGTGAGTTGGCTTTTAACGATTTGCGGGATGCTGCACGGCGAGCTACAAAATCGGAGACCACCGCCCCGAGCAACTTACACAGCATCTGCTTAAAGTCAGCCATCAACAGGCCGGCCGGTGCGACAATCCTTGAGTTGCAGGACTCTGACTGGATGCAACCGTTCCGTGGCAAGAGTCTCAAATCCCACATCCATCACTCGCTGAAGCCTAAGGACTGTGAGCTGGGGATTAATGCGGATGGCCTGACAAGGCACAAGCAGAACAAGGCCTACACCAAACCCCACGTTTTCCACGAGAGGCTAAGATTGCTGAAGGTGCTGCACGGATCATGGGTGGAGTCCACAGGCGAGCTTGACGAGCGAGCCGATGCAGTGAAGGCGACCTTGAAAACACTGTGGGTCAGCAAGTTGGTGCCGCGACACTGCTTTTTGCAGTGGCGATCTCGCCGACAAGGCGAAGCAGAGCGACGAATGGTTCTTTCATCGGGCCCACATGCGGCCTTGGTTGTGAATCTCAAGCGAGTCCCAGATGCTTTGCCCATCAGCTACACGTTCGCCGAGCCTGCCATCCGCCGAGCCCTTGTGGTGGTTGGCGACGTCGATGACATCGAGATCGCATTGACGAAGCCTACTTTGCACCAGGGCAAGATCCTCGGTTGGGCTCAGACCACAGACTACATGAGCTTGCCGCAGTACGTGGCGGACCACTCCATCTCTACGATGCCGGCTAGCTTGCTTTCACAAGTTTGCTCCGCCCTTCAGATGAAAGGCCATGGCAAAATGGGGCACCGCAGGCGGGTTGAAGCATTCTTGCAAGAGATGGGAAAGGACGACGACTACATTCAATCAGTCCTTGATGAAATTCCGGAAAAGGAGTCCAAGCCCCGCCGCCAGGCTCATGGGCCGTGCATTTTTAATCGATACTGCAACGGGCGGCCGCTTCAAATCTTGATAAAGACACTTTTTTGATTAAAACGTGGTTGTGCAAAGTGATCTGAACAGTGATGTGAAATTGAAGCTTGCAATCCAACAAAGTTTAGGGTTTAACTACGAAACGAATACATCCTGTCAGGATGGAGATGCCGAGCCTGGTGCTGGTGAACAGGACAGGCTCGACGGGCAGACGGACGATGAGCAGGAGCAGGAGTTCCTGAATCATATCAACCCCGAGCCCGAGGACGAAGAGCAAGATCAGGCTATGGACGGAGAGGCATCGGAACGGTGCCCTGTCGAGCCAGCCGGAGGGGCAGGAGGAGCCGCTGAGGCTGCAGCCGCTATGGCCGTGGACCAAGCCGAAGTCACTGGACCGATTTTGGCATTCCCCGCAACAATATGAACAGTTTGGGTGTGTGGCATTTGTGTGTGGATGGGGTTTGCTGAAGGGACATACATACTCTAATTGACTGACATTTGGGAGTGCCCCTGTCATGCGATCTTGCAGGTCCGAGCTGACGGGCCGCATGTGCCTGCTGTGCCACGTGAGCGGCCTGCCGAGGATCTGTTTCCGCCTCATTGTTCATGTTATTATGGGCATCCTCATGATGCTTCGGCTTTCGTGCAAGCTTTCTTACCGCCTGGCTTTGTGCATCAGGGTCGAAAGAGCCGGTGTGTGTCGTACAAGTCCGATGAAGTGTTTGTGCCGAACGGTACGTCTCGCTCGAAGCTCGAAGCCGAGCGATGTGTGCAGGCCTGGTGCTGGGCTTGGTTCGAGTCTCTACGAGATTCCGAAAAGGAGCATTTAAGGCGCAGCAGCCCGAACGGGCCTGCCGCCAAGAGGCCACGAGTCGCATGATATGACAAACGGGTGCTTCTACTGTGTTGCACAACTTAAACACCTAAACGTGTTGTAAAAGCTCTCGACGTGAAGACTGCGACTTGCGAACGGGGTCCAAGTCGCTTGGAACCTACGTGGGGGACACACGTGGGAGCAGCGCCAGAAGAGAAAAACTAACTCTTTGCATGCCGCTTTCAGCCTGCTCAATGACTGTTGTCATGCTGCTTTAGTATTAATAGTAAACTTATGGATTTGCACCAAAACCGGGAGCATTTCAAAGAATGGCGCTTTGACGGTTAGACTTTCGGGTTAAGGTATACCTGAATTTTCGAGTCTAGCTACATCCTAGTTTCGGGGTTGGACACAGGGTTTAGCTATGTCAGAATTTCGGTTTAGCTGGAACTGAATTTCGGCTGTAGCTAAACCTTAGTTTCATCTCGATTTCGGGTGAACCCTTATAATCGGGTTTAGCTAAACCTTAGTTTCAGTTTCAACCATTTATCCGGTCTTAGCTAGCCGTTAAACTCGGGTTTGGCCAATCGAAAATTCTTGTTTAGCCAACGTGGATGTTGCTAAACCTTATTTTCGGGTTTAGCCGCACCTTAATTCGATATTAGCGTAACCTTCAAAGCGGGTTTAGCCAAACCTTACATTCGGGTTGAGGTGCTCTGGCTCCCTCTCGGCCGTTGGCTGGACCCCTCTCGGCATCTGGATCCATTTCGGTATCTGGATCCTCGTCGACTGTGTCAGCAGCTCTCGGTCCCTACGAAACTACACGATCAAACAAACGGCTCAAATAAACAGCGTGAAACATAAGCAAAGCTTAGCTCAGCCAGTCGGAGAGGAAAACGAGAAGACTGCAGCCAGCGGACTCTGTCAGCGCAGCAATTCAGTCACGGCTACTCTCACTACGGTCTGGCTCAGCAGCTGACCAGGAAGGGAGCCGTGTGGAGCTCAAGCCCAAGCTCCAGCCGCCGTTCTATTGTGCTCGTTGCAGTCCGCTTATTTCTTTAGCGTTGGCCCATGTGCCGTTTCTAAAAGAACATAGGCCTGCCACGCCTTCCCGGAGCTGGTCAGCACCCTAGCACACCTGGCCCAGGATACAGGGTTTGGTTGCATTTCGCGCAATGTTCGTTTACACCAGCTTACGTGCTTTGTGCAAGTTGAGATCATCTTTTACCTTGTTCACATGCCCATCCCGCGGCCTGTTTTTGGGACCAAAAACGGAGCCTGAAATGGATCTTCCCTAAGAGCTGCTGATCAGCCGGAGCCCCAATTCCGGGACCCATATTTGGGACCAATTCCTGGCTCCGGTTTGGAGCCCCAATTGTGTTCGAAACAATGTTGAATCTGCCGGAAGCAAGTGATTTCGTGCATGTTTGTTTCTTCAACTTTTGCCGACATGCGATACTGATGCTTGTGTCTGCTTCGTGTTGCAACTATCTGAAGATGGTCGGCATGTACGATGCAAGTACGTTTCTTGTGCTTTCTTGGGCCCTAAAACTGCGCCCCCTTGCCCTGGATTCTGCCAAGATCCTCCTAAAAGCAGGTCTGCTGCTTGCACTTTGGAGTCCAAAGCCCTCCAATCCACGTCTGCTGTTTGGGTTTTGGAGCAAATCCGCCTAAAGCCGCGACTCAAGACAAATGTGACTTCCTCTTTACAGCTGGCAGAGACGCGAGGCAAACCACATCGACTTACCTCTTTACAGCTGATCCACAGCGACTCGGTTGCGGTGATTACAAGTTTCACTTGCAAGAAAGATGTCAGAACTCTGATTTACTAAGATTCGCACGGAGTAGAGAATTCGACTCGGCACCCCACTATTCCGGCGACTCCGTCAAAAAGGCGTAGCAATTTCCTCGCAAATACTACCTTTGTTTTTATCACATCATAAAACACTGGCATGAAACAGGGACGGACGCGGAGTAAGCTTTCCCTTGCAAAAACTGGGATTGCAGGACATATCAGGGGGCAGAGGAACAGGAACGAGGGCCACGCCACGAAGCCGCGTAGTGCAGGAGGAGACGGGTGGTAGGAGCGTAAGGGGGTGGCTACCAAACAATCACTGCAGAGGTATGCGGACAGCCACAACAACAAGCATGCCAAAACCCCATCTGCTGTTCTCACTTCGCGTGAAGACCAGTATACACTAATTTCGCGGGTTTAGCTAAACCTCGAACGTGGGTTTGGCTATCCTTCAATTTCAGTTTCAGCTAAACCTTAAACTCGAGTTTAGCTTTACATTGTTTGAATTTGAAGTTTGGCTTTACCTTGGCCTATATTCTGGTTAGCTTTTGTTCTTCGTGTTGGCTGAACCTTAAGTTCGGCTTTAGCGAAACCTTAATTTCGGGTTTAGCTAAACTTTAATATCGATTTAGGAGGCGCCCGCCTATGCCGAAGGGGCAGCCGACGCTGACGTTGCCGAGCCCGGAGGAGGTGAGGAAGTTGTTCCGACCGACGTCAACGAAGAGGCTGTACATATTTTCACACGGCGCTGCTAGGATCCTCAAACCGCCTACTCAGTCCTGCCCCAGCTCCCCCAACAAGCGGAGTTCGCGATGCAGGGAACTACCAACAACCGCCAGTAACAGGAACCAGCCGTCGAAGCAATCGATCCTTACGAGCTTCCACAGCCAGCGTGGCAGGATGCCCTGGCATACACTGCTCGACCTAAGTCCTGAGACCTAGCCGCAGCCCGGCCCCCATCATCTCCAGCAGAAGGGGCGAACGCGCAGAGGAAGGTTTCAGGCTAGGAGCAGGTGAGGTTATAGAAGCTAGGTCGCCAAGGCCGGCTCGTTCCAACGCAAGGGGCAGCTCCGAGTCCCGGCCGTGTCAGGACAACAGCTCCTCAACCAACAGCAGCACTAACCAACGCCAAAGCTGCGGCGAAAGAAGCCCACGCTCAGCGCCTTCGGGAAGGAGGCTGCGGCGAAGGCTAGCGTGCCATCTACGCCCAGACAGGGTGGGGCTGCGTCCCACTCTCTCCATAGTTTGGGGAACGTTAGACCTCGACATTGATAGCCGGGGCTTCTGGTCGGTAGACGTCTTCACGATGCAGCTTCCACGCGCCAGGTGGGATGATGCGATCCGCCTGTTGGGTCCCCGCACAAAGATGCCCAAAGTGGCCCAAAGAGCTTGTTGACAAGCGTGTGTTGTCATCAAAGCCAGGAGCAGCGCCCAAGTCTTCCAAGACGATCCTTTGTGACAGGGGCAGCTAGGTTGCGAATCGTTCTTGAGTTGATCGTCTGTTTCTATTTGATTCTAAATCACCGGTCCGGGCGAGTGAGGGGGACAGCCTTTTTGGCGCCCGCAGGCAACAAAGCGCGAGTGCCCGTGCCGCAGCCACCGCTCGCACGCCCTCACTGCCGGCATGACGCCATTTTGGCGTCGGTTAAGAGGCCCCCAGCCTGCCGCACTACCACGTGCACGGCGAGGGGGGAGTTAAGAAATGTTTGCACCTAGCAGTGGCGTAGTAAGCATAGCTTCTAGGAGTGTTCTAGGTCTTGCATGGGAGGCTGTTGCATGCATGTTTCACTTAGAGAATGCTAAGACATGACCAGTGAAAAAGAGTGCGGGCTGCATCTAACTGGGGTAGGCCTGTGTGTGGGTTGTGTGTCCTGTTTTTTATCTTAGCTAAACCTGAAATCCGGATGTAGCTAGACAGTAATTGCGGGTTCAACTAAGCGTTAATTCGGGCTATAGCGAAACCTTAGTTTCGCATCTACTTGAACTTTTAATTCGGGCTTAGCTAAACCTTACTTTCAGGTTCATCTAACTTTAATGCCGGCTTTAGCTAAACCTCATGTTCCAGTTCACCCAAACCTCTCGTTTTCGCTTTAATTGCGGGTTAAGCTAAATGTGAATTCGGGCTTGACTAAACCTTACGACCTGTCAGCGCAAACTTCGGCTATTCAACGATGTGGACGTGCAGCAAAGCAATGCCACAGCACCTTGCATCGGAGCCGTCATGTTCTCAGCATTGGACAAGCTTTATGTTGTTCTGGTTGAAACAGTCGCATTGAGCGAAGCCTCAACAACCGGGCGCAACCAAACGTTAATTTCGGGTTTAATACACCTAAGCTTAAAGTCGGGTATGGCTAAATGTTTCTTTCGGGTTAAGCTAAATAGGCTAAACCTAGATTTCAGCTTCTGCCAAAATTTAACTTCGGGTTCAGCTAAACCCTAAACTTGGGTGCAGCTAAACATTGTCAGCTAAAACTTAAATTCGGGTTCAGCTAAGCTTGAACTCGGAATTAGCTAAAATTACTTTAACGGGTAGCTATTTCTTTACTTCGGGTTTGGCTAAACTTTAGATGTGGATTTAGCTAAACTGTAAATTCGGGCTTAACTCAACCTCAAATTCGGGTTTAGCTAAACCTAATGTTCGGGGTTAGCAACACTCTAAATTCGGGTTTAGCGAAACCTCTGTATACTTCGTTTGTAACTAAACAGTAATGTAGGCTTTATACAGCTAAGCATTTTTGTGGGGTTTACTTAAAGTTTAATGTCGGGTTTACTTAAACCTAATTTTGGTAGCAGCCAAACTGCAAATACGGGCTTAGCGAAACCCAAACTTTGCATACGAAGCGAGGTTTAAGCTAATGGACCGAAACGGTGAAGACGAGGTTTAAGCCAATTGAGTCGAACGGCCCAAGCCGAGGTTAAAGTAAATTGATTTGGGGATTGCCAAAACTTCGACCAATAAGCCCAAACTCGTAAAGTTGACTGGGCGTTGCAAAATGTTTTCATGTGTTGACACGGAGCCAACTTTATGATTGTGCGCTTCCCCACACCCAAAAGCCATGAAGTTAGCACTCGGCTGTTCAATGATGTTCAATGATGTGGACCGAAGCAGTGCCACAACACCTCGCAGCAGAGCCACCATGTTCTCAGCAGTGGACAAGCAAATTGAAACTTCATATATGTTTTCGGGTTTAACCTTTCGGGTTAAGGTAAACCTTAATTTCGGGTGTAGCTACAGTTTCGGGATTGGCCGCAGGGTTTAGCTGTGCCAGAGTTTCGGTTCAGCTAGACTTGAATTTCGTCTTTAGCTAAACCTTAACTTCGGGTTAATTCAACCTTAAATGCAGGTTTAGCTAAACCTTAAATTCGAGTTGAGCTAAACTTTAAATTCGGGTTTTATCAAACCTAAACCTTGATTCGGTATCAGATAAACCTTGATTTCAGCTTTATGTGGGGTTTAGCTCAAGCTTATATTATCTTCGGATTTAGCTGAGCATGAATTTCGGCTTTACTTAGGCCCTAATTTGGAGTGTGCTTGCTTAAATCCTTAACTTGGTTTTAGCGAACCTTAACTTCGGCTTTAGCAACACCGTAAATTCGTGTTTGGCTAAACCTTGAACCGGCCGGCGTGAGGCCGACAGAACACAGTGGACCATCTCGCGGACGTGTCGGCCAAAGAGGCGCTTCATCGTCTTAGGCATCGGCATCATCTTCGTCGCCAATCCATCGGTTTCGGCATCTGCGGGCTCAGAGCCTAAACGGCAAAGAGTAGAAGATCCAAGCCCATCGGGGACACCTTCTGGAGGCTTGGCCGGTAGTTCGAGTGATTGGTTTTGGTCGGTCTACCTCCAAGGACAAGAGAACATACTTGGACGTTGAGACGATACTGCCAGAACGTCGGCGAAACCCACGACTGGAAACTCCCCGACTCTACGCTACCTTCGGAAATGGGTGTCGTAAATGGCAAGAATTCACTCCATTACAACAAGCGAGATGCACAGCTTGCTTTTCGGCGTTCCTTCCTTGTGTAGTCATTACCAAGATGTGGCACCAGCGCGGGAGGTCCCGGAGCGAGAGAGCCCGACAATCAGAATGCTATGTCTACAGATGAGAAGCCAAAACAGGAGATGCATGATGAACATGATCAAGAACATGCCGATGAGGATGAAGAACTTGAGGGCGATTTCGACGAAGAAGGTGAAGTGCGTCGCCCTATTCTTGTCCAGGAAAATATCAGACTCGTCGACACCATGGCAGCTCGTGCAAAAATTGCACTTCAGACGCCCTACTACCCGGACATGACGGATGCTATCTTTACTGATCCTCACACTCGCGTGTGCACGTGCATGAGCTTCGTTCTGTGCCGATGCATCAACGCGCATTGGAAGATTCGCTTGAAGTGCGTCCAGGGCAGCTACGATTTTCTTATGTACAACTTCGAAACTGGTCATTGACCTGACCAAGTTGGACACACGGGGGGTTCAGCCCGTATCGACCCAACACACGTGGATCAGCATCGAAGTCACGCATCACACGATCTTGAGTGAGCCACGAAAAGACAGACTCACGAAGGATCCTGACGGGACCTTCTTCCTGCGGAAACTCCGATTCTAACAGTTGTTGTCGTGATGCATGGTGCATCGCAACTACGGTGTTCTCGGGAAGATTTCGATCCTGAACGACACAAGACCGATGAGAACACATGGGCAGATATGCTTGGCACGCAGTGGTCTGTGAGCTCAATGTCAAGCCGCTTCATATCAAAAGCGCGAACTTACAGCTCATCGCGGTTCTCACGGACATGGGTGTGCCACTTCCTCCACACGTGAAGACAAAGCTTCAACAGGCACAAGCAGACCCAAAGCATGCGCAGACTACAGTGTATCAACTTCCTTCCAGCGCTTAAGGCTTACCTGGTGCCAGGACAAGTCTCCATTATTGGCACTCCAATGTTCACGGAGGAGATGTATACGACATACTCCATGGTACCAGCGCTACGTCACGACGTCTCCGGCGAGCGCGTCAGGCCTACTTTCCTCTCGACCACCTGAGCCCAAAGGTGCGCCACCTTCCAAAGCTCGTCCTGCACAATGCAGAGAAGGGAAGAGCAAAGGAAAGGGGAAAGACTCTCCAGAAGAAAGGGCATTCTTGGATCAGTGGGAACGTGAGCATGTAATTGCGATCAGTCGGGATCATCTTCCAGCTCGTGCATAGTGCCGAAGGTCCTACGCATCAAGGGTGTGAACGGACAACCAAGCATTGTCAGTTCGTAAGATTCACAGATAAGAGCTATGGTGCAGACTTGTTTACGACCGCGACTCCGACTCTCGGGTCATGGCAAGGTCATGTTTGCAAGCTCCGCTACGCGCAATCGCCGTGGCTCAAGAAGTGGCTCGAGTGAACTGGCTGTCGAACCACTATAGCCAAGGTAGCCTATTCGACTTCGGTAGAGCCATACGTCAAGCTTTCCTGCTGAACCGTGCGTCGTCAGTACCTGGACGGAGTCTGCAGCGAGGGGAAAAGAAGGAAGTGCGCTCCGCGTCTTCCAGGAAAAATCCGACGTCAGATAGAGTGTGTACATCAACACAATTCAATTGGCAACATTAAACCATATTGCTTTTGGGTGAGGTGAGTGATATATCGATATCAAATCCTCCCGCTAGCGATGTAGCGAGATCAGTCGCAAACCTGCCTCCTGTGGCGATTCTGATTCGCCCACTCCTCTGGCGATCCCGGCAGATCACAAGTCTTAAACCATAAATTTCCCCCCACCACCGCTGGTTTGGCGATGCCACTTCATCACACATCTTAAGCTCGCCCCCTCATCAGGCGATTCCGGCTCAGCATCTCTCTTAAGCACGCCCCCTCATTTGGCGATCCCGGTTCATCATACATCTTAAGCTCGCCCCCTCATTAAGCGATTCCGGCTCAGCATCTATCTTAAACACGTCCCGTCATTTGGCGATCCAGGTTCATCATCTGGTGGTAGTAGTAGTAGTAGTAGTAGTAGTAGTAGTAGTAGTAGTAGTAGTAGTAGTTGTAGTAGTAGTAGTGGTGGTAGTAGCAATAGTAGTAGAAGAAGTAGTAGTAGGAGAAGTAGCAGTAGTAGTAGTAGCAGCAGCAGCAGTAGTAGTAGTAGTAGTAGTAGTAGTAGTCGTGGTAGTGGTTTTAGCAGTAGTAGTACTAGCAGTAGTAGTAGTAGTAGTAGTAGTAGTAGTAGTAGTAGTAGTAGTAGTAGCAGTAGTAGTAGTAGTAGTAGTAGTAGTAGTAGTAGTAGTAGTAGTAGTAGTAGTAGTAGTAGTGGTAGTAACCGTAGCCATTTTGGCTCAAGTACTAGCCGCCACGGCTCAGACGTTTTGGAAGTTTCGCGCTGGCTTTCGAACAGGCTCTGGATTCCAACCTTGCGTTGCTAGAGGTCTCAAACAGGCCTCTCTCCGAACGACTAAGGGTTGGTTCCTCACGCTGAGCCATGTGCCATGTGCCAACAGTTTGCGTCTGAGCCGCCAGGTCCCAATTCCTGGACCCAGTACCCTGTCTTAACACGGGCCCACTGGGCAGGCGGTAGGGTTTCCACTAACCGCGTGGTGGAGGGAGTCACTCGGCTTGCCTTGTGACGAAATAGCGGATGGCGCTGCTCCCAGTGCACTCACAAAATTATTCTCAGATCAGGAAGAATTCGTTCAAGCATGTTTGCAGAAAGGTGGTTGCAAGCCAGCAACCCGTTTCCTACCGAGGTCAGGTCATGACCCCTGCTCTTCTCAGGCGCATGGGCAACTGCCCACCGCGGCCAGGTTCCACTCAGTCTTTCGCACCACGGTCTAGAGCAGGACAGGCCACCAGGCCCCTCCGTGTACTGTCTTGGAATGCAGGCCACCTGGCCAGCAGCAATGGTCGGAAGTCAAATCATGGCTTTCCACTGAGGCACGTCGCACCTGTGATGTTCTTGTGCTGCAGGAGACCCACTGGCAGGCTACGGCTGAATTTAGTGTTGCAGGCTGGTACTGCATCTCGTCTGCCTCTGCTGCAGATCCGAAAGCCTCTAGACGCAAACAACGCGGGGGCAAGGCCCACATACAGCCACCTGCAGAGGCAATGCCTAATGACGACAAGACCCATCCGCCCCGCAAGGAACCCTCGACAACCCGCGCGGACGGAGTAATGGTCTTTCTGTCCCCGCACATACAACCTAAAGGTGTGCGATGGCAGGAACATGTCATAGGCAGAACCCTGGAAGTCAGGTTTGACTGGCACGGGGCCTGCATCCACCTGATTGCTGTATACCAACATGTTTGGTCACCGGCCAAACAGGTGCAGAACAATCGTCAGGACAGGGCACAGGTCCTAAAAGCTCTTGGCAGATGTGTGCAAAGGGTGCCACACCGAGACACGCTTATCATAGCAGGTGATTTCAATAGCTCCTTGCAAAAGCAGCCTAGGCTGGTAGGTCCAGAGCTCATAAGCCCACAGGAACCGCGACCTGATGAACCAGAGCTCACCAACTTCCTGTTGAGTCATCGCTTGGTGGCCCTCAACACGTGGCGACCTCAGCCATTATTTACGTACCAACAGGGGGATACACGCACACAAATTGACTTTGTGCTTACGCGAGAGGTGTCAGCCGGAGGCACTGCCAAGGCCTCCACGCCACTGGCGGCTTTTCCGCTGGGCAGCTGGAAGAAAAGCGGGCACCTGCCCATCAGTGCGACTGTCAAGCCAGTACGTCACTGGAATCTGCCGCCTCCTCAGATACAGACACATCAGTTTGACGCTGCTGCCCTGCAAGCGGCTGTGAGGGACAACACGCTGCCGGCTCAGCAAATGCTTGAGTGGGTTACAACCCGTCTCACTCCGGACATGCAGCCGGCGTCATGGGATCGCCTTCTTGGCGAAGCCACCTCCAGGTTTTTCCCTAAGACCCCGGTGGCAATGCCAGAAAGTCCGGAGACGTGCATTGCTAGAAGAATGTGGCGCTCTGCACGAGGGAGCAATGCTCACACCAGTGCTGAATCAGCTACAGACGCAGCTGCCCGTCAACTGCTATACGACCAGCACAAACTGGCGGTCAAGCAGTCTCGCAAAGACCAAACCAAGCGGTTCCTTGCCGAGGTGGACCAGGCTCTCAATCAGGGAGACCAACACCTAGCATACCAAACTCTCAAGCATCTTCGCCCGTGGAAACCAGCTCTGAAGGCTCAGCTCAAGGATTCGAACGGTTTCCTGCTCAGCCCCGCAAACGAACTTGCAGAGTTGGGCAAGTACGCTACCAAGGTCTTTGCAGCGCACCCACCGCTTCCTTCTGACGCGGGACTTCTGCCCCTACTGCCGCAGACCAAGTTGGCGAAACATATTGCTTCGATAAAACCTGGAAAGGCAGTTCCGAAAGGAGCAGCACCGGCCGCAGCCTGGAAGCTCTGCGCACAGCCGGTATCCGAGGCGCTCTCACATTACTGTTCTGCTCTGACACAGGACCAGCCACTAGACGATGATCTGACACGAGCGGATCTCTGCTTAATCCCCAAACCGGGCAAGCCGGCTGACAAGCCTTCCCAGCTAAGACCGCTGGGAATACTCCGGCCGGATGCTAAGGAGCTCCTGGAACCTCTCACGCTGCCATACATGAAGCCTCTCCCTCAGTTTGCATACCTACCGGGGCGGGGTCTCTCTGACGCTCAGAGTAGAGTGGTACAGCACCTGAGAGAGGCTCGGCAACTGTGTCGCAATGCGAACCTCACCAGAGCGGATCAGCAGCGGGGACAATGTCCTGTTGGTCTAGTCGGCGGCATCACCTTTGCACTAGACCTGTCACAGGCATTCGACACTGTATCCCGCAGCGAAATCTTGTCTCTGCTTGATGAACTAGGCGCAGATCCCTCCCTACAAAAACTGATACACGGCCTGCATCATCGATCCAAGTACAGGCTCCATTCACAAGGGGCGCACCAGGATGTGGAAACCACCACAGGCATCAAACAAGGCTGCAAGCTGGCCCCTACGTTGTTTTCCGTTCTAACAGGCCGTCTTCTGCACAGGCTGATAGGAACATTTGGCTGGGACAATGTCCGCAGATACTTCACTGGGTACGCCGATGACTTTACCATGCATCGCACAATCCGTAACAAAGCGGACGTGGACGCAGCCCATAAAATGATCCTACAGCTTTTGTCGGAGGTAGAGAAACTAGGCCTGCGCGTCAATCCAACCAAATGTGCCATTCTAGTCAAACTCAGTGGCAGAGAGGCCGAGGCCACGCTCCAGAAGCACACCTGTTGGCTTCCCGACCAAGACGGCAAACTCCAGCGTCACTGGCGACTGGGCAAACACAAGTCATTCCCCGCCTACAAACTTGAAACACAAATCAAGTACCTGGGCATTCAAATCTCCTATGGGAATTTCGAAATGCAAACGCTGCGCTTCCGTATAGCGGAAGCTGCCAAAAAGCTCCAGCAGGTCAAGCGATTTGTTTACAACCGCAGAACTGCAGGGCCAATGGCCAGGTTGAAGGTTTGGTTCACCACCGTATGGGCCACTCTGGTCACCGGACTTCCTGAAGTCGGCCTCACGGAGGAAACAGCCAGGCATCTCCGAGGTTGGTATGCACACAAGCTACGCTCCGTCCTTAACCAGCCTGTCCATGTCAGCCGCATCTCCACAGCTGACCTATATCAGCTGCACTCGATTCAGGACCCGGTGGCAAAAATCCGAGCTCGGATGGCTTCGCGCCTGAAAAGACTGAGCAAACGACCCGACATCCCTACCCCCGAGGCTGACATTTCCGTCCAGCGGATGACTACTTCCAGTGCACCTACGGTGCAGCTGGGCCCGTGGGCCAGACTGCGTCCTGACGCGCCGGCCTCGGTCACAGGCTCGAACCCTACCGACATGGCAGTGTACGGTGATGTCACGTGTCTGGGACATGTCCTACAGGACTTACAGGACATACTACGCGAGGTGGACAATCTTCCGGCGAGCACCGAGGCCTCGCAGCAGCGGTTGCACGACTGTCCTCACTGTGCGTCTGGCTTTGTCTCTGCGCATGGTCTACATATGCACATCACAAGGATGCATCGTGATCAAGTAAAGAGGTACATTCCTCCTTCCTTTGATCGTAGTCGGCACTCCAGGGACGGTCTACCAGTATGTTCCGCATGCGACAAGGCCTTCCATCAATGGAAGGGCCTACGCGACCACTTGTTGTCGGGAGCCTGTACGCAGCCGGAACGCCTGCGCCAGCTATCTCTCACCACCGAGGAACAGCTGCAAGGCCAAGCTCTCAGAGGCTTAGCAGCCCTTCGGGCTACGGTGCAGAGTTCGCCAAAAGACAAGCTCAGCAGCATAGCCTCCCGACCGGAAGCTCAAGAACTCAAGCACAGGTGCATCTTGTGCGGATTCTGGACCCCCGACCATACCAAGATGAAAAATCATCAACGACAGGCTCATGCACAGGTCTGGCAGCGAGATGGTCCGGCGGCACTCAAGCTTTGCCAGGCCTACACAGTGCAGATGATCAAAGGACACCCATGTCCCTTTTGCAAACTGCAGGTCTACGACAAACGCAAGCACCCAGAACAGTGCATAGTTCTGTTCCAGGTCCTGCTCGGATGGCACAAGGTCCAGGGTAAGGACAAAACGCGGGAACAATGTTCCAAGCCTCAACCAAAGACCGCGGTGACAATGTCCCTCAGTGGCTTCTTCGGGACGGCGGACCGATCTGCTACTCCCGCTGCCTCCACCACGGTCCCCACGGCGACGGCGAGCACCGCCGAGGGACATCTCCCACCAGGCCTGTACTCACGCATGCGGCGCATGATGAACTCAGGCAATACCTGCTATGTCAATGCGACCATACAAGCCCTTCTAGCCGCGCTTGACTCTGCGTCCAACATAGCAGAACTGGGACCACTGGTCGAACATTGCATTAGCCCAGAGGCGGATCCAATGGACACTAGGCTTATCAACCCCCCAAGCCTTTTTGCCCTCCGGTCGTTAGTGCCTAGATGGCGCTTTGATGGCAGACAACACGACACCTCTGAATTTGTCACGAGTCTGCTAGAACATCACACCGGAACCCTACAACCCGTGCGTTGGGAGGGACGCACTAATGGACTGCCAGAAAGCGAAGACGATGGCCTTACGCCGCTGCTGCTACCTCTTTCCTCGGACTGTCGTTCACTGCAGCAGGCCTGCATGGCATGGTACAACCACATGTTCCAACGCGCCCTGGCATGGGCCCCAGACATCCTTCCCGTCACAGTTGCTCGATGGATGGACGGCACCAAACGACGCACCCCGATAGACCTGCGCAGGCAAGTCTCACTGCCGACTTGGACGGAGGGTCAGGACCGCCAGTGGCACCACTTTTCAGTCATTTCGGGGGTTTTTCATGTAGGAGCGGAAATCCACTCCGGCCATTACCGGTCTTTCTGGATCCATCCGCATGGAGGTGCGCTATACGTTGGTGATGATGCCACCAGCCCACACCTCGTTTCGACCTCAGAACGCAAACATGTTTTGGAAGATTGTTACCTCCTTTTCTTGAGAAGACAGGAGTGACTCTGACTCACCCTCAAGGGGTGAGTGCTGGCCCTCCCAGTCTAGGAATGCGTGCACCACTAGGGTGCCTGTGCGTGGGAAGGCCGGACCCCACAATAGGTGGGCATGGCCCCCCCCACGTCAAGGCCAAGCATGCTTTAGGCATGCGCAGGCTTACCCGCAGCTTTTTCAGGCTGACCCAGCATGGCTGACAAGATCCACAGCCCAGACCACAAACGTGGTCGCACCACATCTCCCCTAGCTTCAGATTCACTGATGGGCGAACCGTCAGAGTCTTTTGGTGTCGATGCTCGACGCCAAGCGACCGGCAGCGGCAAGCAGCGGCCAGGCAGGGCCCTGCACGCCCTTTCCAACGCCGAGCTCACTCAAGGCTTCCTACTACATGAAGAACAGCTTGCCCTACTACAACTCCAGGCCTCGCTGGTGTACAAGCTACCCACGGACGCCCCCCTGGCACAGGCCCTAGCAAAGGCCGTGGCCGCGTGGCAGAAAGGCCACACGCCAGGGAAAGCGCACCCACTGGGTTCATGTGCACACTTCACAGCGGGAGCAATGCTCGTCCAGCTGGCCCAGTCTCAACAAAAGCCACCAGGCATTGACACTGCACAGTTCAAGGCCTTCATCAAGCTGATCGAGGACTTCGGCGAATCGCCGCATGAGGCTGTGATTCATCTGGTCGCGCACTGCTCGGCTCGACAGAACGCTCTCAAGACGCATCTTATCTTGGACTTCCGACCGGTTCTCCACTCCCCGCTTGCGCAGTACACCTCGCTGATTGCGGCCCTCCTGGATTCCTATGAAGGAGAGCGCCTCGGAAAAAAGGCCCCTGGTGGCCTGGCTCGTAAGGCGAGGGGCAAAGCTGGCTGAAGGAGAGGTGCCAATGGCAGCAGCTGGACACGGCCTAGCTCAATTAGAACAATCTATATCTTTCGCAGGAGCAATGCTCGAATTTGCCTTGTTCCTGGAGTGCACTGTCAGCCATAAGCTGTATCACTCCTGCGCACAATGACAAGCAACCAGGCAACCACGCCTGTGGAAAAAGCACTGACCTTGCGCCGTGTTCACATCATTGCAGAGAGCTGCCATTGTCTGGCATGTGCTAGGCAGCGTCTAATTTAGTGTCACGCAGCCTTTCCAATTGCCAGATTGCATTCGGAGTCCCTTCCAGCCTCGTTGCCGCCCAACATGCCAGGGCTGCAGAGTCACATTGATCTCGACTACTACGTTGCCCAATGGGATAAAATCCGAGAGCTCGGCCTGGACAAACCTACCACAACAGCGGCGACCTCGGCAACCTCAGGCGACAAGGAACGGGCCGTGCAGACTAAAGAGCCAACTGCTACATCATTGCCGTCGGGCCGTCAACGCCCACCTACGCCACCTCGCTCACCGAAGAAGCGCCAGAACATGGTGAATAAGATCCACAAATAGCGACAATGCCATTCTGAGACTCGGGTGCGCACAATGAGCGGCCCTAACCCTGAAGGTGGTCAATGACCTCCTGCACCACGCTGCTAGGATGGAAAAAGTTTCGCAACTTAAAGGATCGCTCATAAATAATGCAAGCTGAGGGCAGTCAGATCCTCCATACTGTGCTCGCGTCCCTGCGACTAAACACAGAAGGATCAAGTCAAAGGCCCGGCACTCTGCCGCTCCATTCCGCTTCGCACATGGCGGCTCCTTCTGACACTACGGCCCTGGACAGCCTTCACATCCGTTTGGGTCTAGACCAGGACCCCCATCGCATGGCAACGGCTATTGTGGCAGCAATGACGGACCACGCACAAACCGTGCAACGAGTCCCTACCCCCTGCACCTTAGCGGGACCCACGTCGGCTGCCTGCATCAGCCTCCTGAAGGGCACGGTCGGCAAGACAGTGGGAAGAGGCCACACGAGCACAGTCCACCTGTCTCATGAGGACCCCAACTTTGTCATCAAACAGGTCAAGGTGGAGCACGAGGCAGACTTTCGGAAAGAATTGCATCGTGTTACAAGACTTCCGCCTCTCTCCGTGATCAACACCATCTACGCGGCAGACGGCCCGAGGGCACTCATGCCGCGCCTTTGGTCAGCTCCCCGTCCTCTCACCGGGGACACAGTCCAGCGACTCAAATTTGACATCGCGGCTGCACTGCAGATGCTGCATTCAGCCCAAATCGTTCATGGGGACGTGCACGCGGACAACATCATGGTCCGGCACCAACCGGCCAGTTTCGTACTGATTGACTATGGCGGCTGCTCGGGCGAGGCCATCTACCCCTTGAGTAATGGCTACGGCGCCAAGGGATATGGAGGCGATCTACATCGTCCACCAACCCTAGAAGCTCCACCCGCCCCGGTCCGGACGGCGCATGGGGATTTCTACCGGCTGAGCCAAACGATCCTCAAACAGTTCCTGTCGGATGAGGAGCCTACCAAACGACGCAAGGGCAGCGGCGTCAATGACGGAGTCAGCAGAGGAATTCCTAGCCACATGAAGCGAGAATTGCAACTGTGGCTGGAGCGGGACCAATGGCCACAGCCCATCTATCCCAACTCCCCCTTCCCTGCTGGCTCCTGGACGGACTCTGCCTTCAACCCCGCGGTCACTGTGCATGCTGGCCTGTGGAGAGCCAACGGGGAGCTCCGGACAGATACCGCCACCTTTGCCAGATCAGACGACAAGTTTGGCAACAACAACGGCTCACTGGTTCCGGAAAAGTCCGATCCGTCAGATCTCTCACCTGGCCTTGGCTCCTGGGAAAAGTCTGCTGTTTGGGCCAAGTTCTACCTTTCTACGGCATTGAGGACATGTGGCCGCCATCTCCGGTATGTATACCAAGAGATCTTTCCCTGGGAATCCTACTCCAACCAGGACGGCTACTTGGTGCTGGACAAGCCCCCTCCTCCGCCTCCGAACAAGCCATCGAGCCGAAGGAAGAGGCGGTGTCACTGACAACCCCAGCATCCCAAAGCGGGGGCAAGGCCCACTCTGCTCTGCTGCAGGCATCGCCTCCATCTCCCACCTCTCCTGTGAACCGACCCGCCATGGAAGCTGTCCCAGCTGCCAAAGGGTCAGCGAATCCGCAGCGGGAGCCCCCACGTGCTGCTACCGAGCTGCCAGGCATCTGGGGAGAACCTCTCGCCCGCCCTGCGGAGGACCCAAACCCCTCGCAGACAATTTCTGCCCACCGCCAGCCCCCGCCCCAGCCCATGCAGGCTCCCTCTGACCCACCGGAATCAGCGCCTCCTTTTAACATAGTCATGAAGGAAGCTCAGGTCTACGACCCGAACGCCAGATTCCGAGCGATGGCAGCCTCAGGAGGCAGCGATGTCCCCTTCGACACCAAGGGCCACATGCTCCAGTCTGGCGATGCTTTTGTGGCTCGAGATCTTGCAAGGACTCCCACACCAGGATCTCGAAAAACCACCATCGAGGACTGGTCTCGAAGCCTTCACACTGCCGCGGACTTGCTGCGTGGAGTCGCGGGGGATATGCAGGCCTACCCAGATCGCTTCCTGGAAGAGTGCCCCTTCCCGAGACCCCCACCGCCCTAACGCAGCTGGGACAATGTCCGCCCATGTCATCCTGATGGCGACAATGTCGTGCTAGAGCTGTATCGGCCGGTACCCAACTCTTTTCTCCTTTCTCCACGAGCCTGTCGGCTCACACGCCGCTGTACATCATCACGGCCATTTTCTTTTCAGACGACGCTGCTTCACATGTTGCAGTTAGGATTGAAACAGAGCGTCGGTTTGAGCGTGATGCTTTTGCCATCAATACAGAATCAGCTGGGATCTGACACCGGATACTAGGTTGTCACCCTCTCATACCATCATTCCTGTTCACACTTGTCGGCTCTCAGACCCAGATAGCTGGTCTGGACGCTCAGGCCAAACAGCTGCCCCTAGCGATGTGGAGGCTCCGTAGCAGCTCGGGATGTATCCCCATGGACCTGGACGACTCTGACGAGGAGGTCCCCGAACCGGCACGAAAATGCCGTCGCCCGACACTCACGATGCCAACTGCTCAAAGCACCCTTCGGTCGACCTTTCCGACGACTGACGAGGACGCGGCACAAGAGGAGGAACGACAGGGCTCCGTCTGTTCAGCCCTGAGCCTATACGCTCCACAGGCGCAGGCACCAGGCATATGCCTACATCTCCCTCCTGACATGGATGAAATGGAGCACAAATTCACCCTATGTGCAGTCGAACAGGCCGCGGCGGACTACCTACATCGCAGGTGGGTCACCTTTGAGCAACTGGATGCCCTGCTGGACACTATGCCTACCACCTCTGCCTGTCGCAATGCATCGGTGGCACTGCCACAGTCTGCTGACCAGCGGATTGTCACATTCGGCGCATACCAGCAGGGGCCACTGGCCGGTCTAAGGACACCTACGCATCGGTTTCCGATGGCGACGTGTCTCCTCAACACGGTTGTGCACACCATGGCCGGACGCCATCCACGCACGACCCTATTCCTGGCACGAAATATGGCCTCTGGATTGCACACCGACAACAATCAACAAGGGGTGAACAACATCCTGATCCCTCTCTCCAACTTCGAGGGCGGCCACCTCTTCGTGGAGGACCACGCCGGGGATTACCTGTTGGACTCCGACGGACCCAGAGGACAAGTTCTCCCCGTGACCTTGCCCTACCTTAGTTTTGATGCCTCACGCCGACACCTGGTCCTGCCATGGACGGGACGCAGACTCATACTCGGTACTTATCACATCCGAGATGCGGACAAGCTCTCCGCGCATTCCGCTCTGTACCTGAAGTACTCAGGTTTCGAGGTACGTCGCACAGCTACAAGCTCCTCTAGCTTTCAACGGCAGCACAGCTGATGTATAGCAATGTGTCGGCATGAGGGCAATGCCCAGCAGGCTTTCAGCTCAAGCTACTGAGGCTGCTGAACGCCCTCTCTGAGCCGGACTGAAGCCCGTCCAATAGCTCAATAAATTTTGACCAACATCCTCAGCTGCCGACACCCTCCCTGGAGGCTCGGTGACCTGAAAAGACGGCAGATACACACAGCTTTTCTGCCAGCGAGAGACACACGGATCGCTCATGTCTACTGCGACTGATGCTGGCATATCGCCTCTAAGGTCCGACGATGCCCTCAGGCTGCCCCTGCTGATGCCGACCTTCTGGCATGGCCGGACCAGTGCCCCTGCCCACTCGCACAAGCAAAGCTGACTCTGCAGCGCTGCCTCAGCGTGAATGCATTTGCAGCTTTCCTGCTGCGCCGCCGGGCTCAAGATCACTGAAGGCATCAAGCACAACAGCATATACAAAGCAGCAGGCTCAAGGCTCAGACTTTCGAACATTGCAGCATGCTCTGCCCTAGGCTACAGCTCTGACATTCCTGCGCAGTTCCTCACCCCTTCACTTTCCCTCAGCCTAGTAAGGGCGCGGTGCTCAACGAGCACTGGCAACTGGGCATGGCGGCCACACCGACCACGCCGAAGCCCTTCTTGGTGCTCAGTGACAGCACCTTGCAACACTTGTTATGGCAGGGGGCCAATGGCCAATCCTACGGAATCATTGACATGGTTCGGGGTGCAATGCACGGCTACGTCATCTCCTGCCCGGGTACCACTCTCACAGCAGAGTACACGGGTGTGCAGCCACCCAACCCAGCGGTGTTGGAGGTACTGGCCTGGCAATTCATCCGCGTCCTTGGAGAAACGCGATCTTTCCCGGCGGAAAGCCCTGCATTGATCAACTTTCTCCGTGATCACTACTATGACGAGGTTAGCGTGCGCCTGATCCCCATCAGACAAAGCTTATTACCCCATAAGCAGAAGGGCTACGACTGGATCGCGGAGCTAAGGGATCAGTATGGCCTGGGACGGTACGAGCTCAGCGATGAGACCATCATGAGCCTCCAAGGCCCTCCTCCCCTGGTCGATCAAATATACAACCAAAATAACTGCCACTTTCGACCGACGGTGGCGGATCACGTCATTGGATTGCTGGTATCCCGCTCAATTCAAACGATGCGGCGACTGAAGCCAAATGCGATCCATGTTCTGGTTGTGTGCTCATGGAACTGCCAGGGGGACAATGTCCACAAGGAGATGAACGCCACGTTCGACCTGTGCTGCGCGGAGACACTGTCTGAGGTGGGTGCGGTGGCTACTCGACACACGGGCAAGGCATGGGCCCTCAGACCCTTCCTGGAACCCTATGTCAGTCGCCGGCCAATGCCCCGCACTCTTTTTCAGACATACATGCACGATGACCACCCAGGTCCCAAAAGCATGTGCCGGGAATTCCTGGCTGATTTCGAGCGCTCCTTCTGCAATGACGAGATTTTGCTCGAGACCCTTCAGGTGCATGCTGGAGACAGCGGAGAACACTTGATCAAAAGTTTGAGGCAGCCTGCTCACAAGGCTGATGTCTTCAGGTACGTCTACCACTACTATCATGGTGGCCTGTACCTTGATATCAAGATGGCGCTGCGAATGCCCTTCGACCAAATTTTAGGGCTCATAGCTTCAGAATGGGACAATGTCCAAGTTCGCAAGAGCAAAGAGCTGGGGCACTGCCCAAATGGAGTGGAAGGGGTTCTGCCCAAGGAGTACATGATCATGGGCATTGGGGTCAAAAATGACCACATTTTCCAGGGCATCATCTATGGACAACCGCGCCATCCCCTCATGCTCTGCGCTATAAATCACGCTTTCAGCAGGCAAATTCTTGCCTCGGTCGCCAACCTGGACTACATGATCTTCTGCAAGGACTTTGGAAGCTCCTCACGCAGGACATGGGCCACACCCCAGTGACAGGATGGAACCAGACCCGACAGTTCGGACCGGTGTATTTGCTCCGCGAGCGACATTCAGCTCAGCTCACCAAGTCCAAAGAGCTTGAGTCCGACGGTCACTACTTTGAGACCCGCGGTCAGGTTCGGGTAGCATTCACCCGATGCTGGAGCTGGCGAAAAGGCTTCAAGGGCGACCCCAGGGCAGCTCTAAGAAATGAAAACTCTCTCATGCAGAGCGTGCCCCAAATCGTCTCGGAGGTCATTGAAGCCGGTGGCGCTGCCTCTGCAGCACCCCATTCAGCACAGGCGGGAGCAATGCTCACCAATGCAGGCGTCAGAGTTGTCGGTGAGACCGTGCTCAGCAGCCTCGAACGGGGTGATTTTGACGCGATCATGGCGGCGGTCGAGAAGGAGCCGCAGTACCACGGCATTTCGGCCGAGGCTGTCCTTCGCAACATCCCCCGCGGCCTCTGCCTTCACCCTGAAGATCCAGACTGGCTTTCCTGCCGCTACTGCGAGCGCGGCGGTCGGCGCTTGAAGTTCCCAAATGAGTTGGGAGTCACACACCACTTCATGCAATCCCGGCACGACCGATCTGTGCCCGAGCCACCAAGCCCTCCGTCTCGCAACAGCATGTGGTCGCAGCGCCCGGCAGAGCCTGCAAACCCTCCCTCAGCTGCAGCCATCGCAGCGTCAGGCCAGGCTCCACCACCACCAGAACCCACGGCGGACCGTCCGGGTGAGTGGAGACCCAGCGTCGGTGTCTAAGGCACGCTTTGGGCTCGGCCTCCCTCCAATTCCGCCAGGTCCTACCCCACATGCGCAGGGCCACCGGCCTCTTGCAGTGAAACAAGAACAGGGGGTCAATGACCAACAGGCGGACATCAAAGATGAGAAACAGGCCACTGCTGATCCCACGTTGGGATGGGCGGAAGACACTGTGGGCACGCCAGACACTCCGATGCTGCCGGCGAGCACACCGCAGTCACACAAGTCTGCTGGCTCTGGCCAGACAAGTGATCGGCCTTTCAACGCATTCCCAGCCCAGAATGTGACTCCGACAGCTGCCCCCACCGAGGAGACCGTCCCGCAGACCCCAGGCCCGGCTGACACCATATCAACCTCCCCTGTGGATGCCCCCTCTACGCGTGCAGAGGTCAAATACCAGGGACCGGTCACTACGACCAAGCTGGTGGAGTACAGTGTCCACCCCTCTCCAGAGCAAGAGGCAAATCAACTGCCAAAGCGAGATCAGATTATCCACATCTGTCAGTCTGACCAGATGCTGGAGTGGGTTCATGCCTTCGCGACCATTTCCATTATGAAGGAGCAGGCCATAGTGGGTGGCCTCACGGCCTCCGAGCAGGTCTACCTCTGGACCAATCGGTTTCGGGCACTGGGCAAGGTGCCATGGATCTTCGCCCCGATCAAGAAGGTCGCCACTGACAAGGATGCCAACTGGCTTGACATCACGCAAGCGCGGCTTATGGTCGGGGCCAATGGCCAATTCACACTATCCATTGGCCAAGATGATCGCTACACCGAGCTCAAGTCCACCACGACCTACTATGGCATAGTGCACGCCCTCTTTCAGAAAATGTGGGATCATCCGGACATGAGCGCACTGCTCGAAACGGATGACAACTTCGAGATCGTGGCCTCCACCTTCAAGTGCATCTATGACCAGTCCTCCAGGAAGAGTGGCGGCCAAAATCGCGCCATCTTTTACCAGCCTCGGGATGGACAAGTTGTCCGCAAGCTCCGTATCGAACACAACAAGGGCGACACGGCCACCTACCAATGGCATCGTCAACGCGAGCTACGTGAGCAGCGTGAACAGCGAGACAAGCGCTCTGGTGAAGAGACACAGTCTCACACAGACAAGCGCTACAGAGACGGCGATGCCTGGACCCGAGGAGGGTGGTGGAATCGTGGCTCGGACTCGGGGGCCAGTGGCAGCCGCTCCTGGCACCAGTGAGCTCCAACTTTGATCACCGGTGCCAATGGCAACCTATGCAGTGTAATGCGGAGGCCATGCCTGCATTTCTACTTCGTTTCTTCCGGAACGGACTGACGGCCTTTCTGCTGATTGCCGCCGCTGTCAGAGAAAAACATGCCTCGCCTTCTGCCAGTCGCAGAACTGTGCCTCTGCTACTAGTGCTGCATAATCACTATCCTCGCTCAGGTACACACAACAATCTGAAGCTTGATGCCTGGCAGCCTACCAACTTGCTTCGGCTGACCACTGCCAGTTAGCTTGAAGCCTGTAGGCCGCCAACACCCAAAGGTCTTCGACCTGGGCTGTTCAGCTATAGGGTCTGAGTCAGTTTCACACCATGTGAGTGCACCGCGGCAATCGCCCGCTATGTGCTGAGCCCGCTCGCACAGCGTTCAATTGAAAATTGGTAGTAGTAGTAGTAGTAGTAGTAGTAGTAGTAGTAGTAGTAGTAGTAGTAGTAGTAGTAGTGGCAGTAGTAGTTGTAGTTGTAGTTGTAGTTGTAGTACTAGTAGTAGGAGGAGTAGTAGTAGTAGTAGTGGTAGCAGTAGTGGTAGTGGTTGTGGTATTGCAGTTGTAAAGCCGACAAATCAAGAGACTCGGACCTTCCGAAACCCTCCCAATCGCGCCACTGTCAAATTCCTCAGCTCAGGCCTCCAATGCGAGGATGGACTTCATGGAGTTGCTGCATCCTGAAGAAGATGAGACATGATTGCGAACTTGTGATGGGCGCACGAATGAAGAGACCTTTTTTGATTAGAACACGGGAGGAGCGAGCCTTGTGATTGCAGTACATGGTAACGTAAGCAAGCGAAGATCAAGGAAGTACCGATGTTTCGACGCTTTTGCCAGCGCAGTCTCCAGACGGAGAGGCGTCTCAATGGCGGCTGGTTGAGACACGACCTTGCCGAATGGCAGGGCTTAAGACAGAAGCTTCAGCAGGCCCCAGCGGCCCTTTAGCATTCCTTCATCATCAACACAAGCGTCACACCCTGCGCGTGGCAAAGTTGCAGTGGTAGGATCATGCAACGACAAGCCACAAGATCAACGTCAGCATCTAACTTTGGGGTTGTTTGAGCTTGCAATGTCAGGGCTTTCCCAGCACTTCGCCCAACGTGGCAAAAAGAAGGTGTTGAGCTTTTGTCAGTGCCGCCCCAGACACGCAGGCTGGTTAAACAACGAGAACTCCATTTTGGGCATGGGTTGACACCGAGATGAGGTCAGCGGTTTGTAGGATGGCGATCCTTCAGGTGCGTAGCCGAAGATGTTACTGTGGAGTGCTCCTTGCTGTAGATGCCTCTGCAGACTTCTCTCCGTAAGCTTCCTGGACAGTGTCGGCTGGGCTGCCTGTGCTTCCAGCTTGTTTTGCGGAGACTCATGCACTTCAAGACAGATCCCTATCAAAGTGTGGCACTGCTAGGAAACAAGCGCTCTCAGACCTACAAGACAGCAAACAGGCAGAATCTAGAAATCATCATGGTGAGCTGTCATTCGTGGCACGGGCTTCGTGTTGACGCTGATCGCACTGGTGGTCCAGGCACGGAGTGGTACCTAGTCAGAACCAGGGACCATGTGATCCACAAGGGATGTCAGCTGCTGTTGCGTTTCCAGGGCTTTTCGTTGCTGATATCGCGATGCTTCTCACTGCCGGGGGCCCAGCTGAGGGCTCGTCTCAGCCAACTTGAAGATTTCAAGTCACAGAAAATGAGAGCAAGACGAGCAAACATGAGTAGCACAGGGATTAGAATCAAGCAGCGGTGCTGGAATTTGCCAACATTTGTGCCTTCATCGCTTGAGCCCTTCTCCCTCGAGCCTCGAGATCCACTGGCGCAGTGCTTGTCTAATGCATTATGACGTGGAAAACTTGCGCGCGATATTCGCGAAGGCCATGAGGACATGCTTATGGATGCGACAGGCGAGCACAATAGTTTCATGACTCGCCTTACCGGTTAAAGATCCGTGATCGAATTGAGGCTGAGGTGTTCTCCTCCCCTAATCCCCGTCTCGGTGGCCTGTCGGGCTGTCGGCATTAAAATTCAAAAGTGTTCTGATGCGCTGACAGGCAGGGCAAGATTTCACTGGTTCTAAGCATCGGGGCAAGGAGAAGAGGTTTCCAGGCGAGCGAGCATAGAACCAAACAGCATCTCGCCTTGCTCGGCGTAAACGGAAGCCAGTGGAAGAAGGAAAAGCGGTAGTGCAGGCAAGGTATCGTCACGGGCAGCAAAAGTCTAGATGGAAAGCCCTGGGTGCAAACAGGGGCTTTCCGGATGAGATTCCACGCTCTCGTTTGTAAAGCATGCGTTGTCGATTTTTGGACGGAATGTAGCTTTCTCTCAAATTGAGAATGTCATCAATTAAAAACGCGCTCAAGGCGGGCTTGTGGCTTAAGTTGGTTCCTTCTGCTCTGATGTCGCATACTGCCTTTTGCTGGTAATGCCCATCCACAACCCAGCCATGATGAGATGGAGCCTGCATCTATGAGTCATGAATCCCGTGCATGCCTTTGATTGGAAACCCTCCCAGATTGCCGTAGGTGAAGCCATCACGCCTGCCAACAAAGGCAGTGTTTGCAAACGTGTCTCATGTGCGCACGGCACGCATGCAGCATGCACTCCTTCATGTAAGATGGGTGTGATTATCGTGTGATTGTAGTGCGTCAGATTCGGCACAGGGTAAGTTGTAGAGTGGTCCACCGGGAGCTGGCGGCTGAGCTGAGGGGTCGCTTGCGAGTGTGCGCTTGCGTTACTGCGTCCATCCATCTTTGCAAGGTATGGAGTTTGATGATGGAGGCATAGCAGAGTTTCGGCCAGCGGCTTGGAGATTCCTGGATTCTGCCATGCGTGCTGGAAATGGTGATTGGGCTTTTCGACAACCCAGAGGATCGAAGGCAACGCTCCTTGAAAAATGCATTCTGGATCTACTGCCGTGCATGAGCGATGCAGGCTGCTAGGCCAGACCGTGATATCGTTCGATGCAGCCAGGCTTTATTTCCAGAGGCAGGAAAAAGTGTGCTGTGGCAACGCATGGTAGCTGCTTGCAGCTCTTTGTTTACACAGGTGCTGTGTACCAAAGTTCACGGATGCAGCGTGCAACTTGCAGCGTCCACCCCAGCATTGGCAATAATCTCGTCGTAGATCAGGTGTGATGTTGTTGACAATGCGCTTTGTACTGCGTTCGGCAGCGCAGGATGGGGAACTGCAACCACGTCAGTGACAGAATGTCGATGTTCCTGCTGGGGCTGCACATCCCGCAGGCAATCCTCGGTCAGGCTGATGCGGTCGGTTCCTAAGCCAGAGTTTGCAGCCTTCAGGACATCTGTCTGCATTCTGATGTGAAGGTGTTGCCCACGAGAATCGGCAGGTGTTTCTCCTGCGTGGCAGGCCAACAGCGAAGAGTGCGAACACACAACCTTGGAAGTTGTTTCCAGCATGTAGGACGACTCACCGAGACAACTGCAAGCAGCTGACTATCTCCCCGCCCCCGCGCACACACGATTTTTGAGGTGGAGGTGTGTTGCATGCAAGATGACTCGCCGAGACGCCAGCAAACAGCTGAATATCTCTAGTGTGGCATCTGTGCGAGCGCCCCCCTTCACGCGCGCACACAACTTTGGAAGTTGTTTCAAGCATGTAGGACGACTCACCGAGACAACTGCAAGCAGCTAACTATCTCCCCGCCCCTGCGCACACACATTATTAGAGGTGGAGGTGTGTTGGATGCAAGATGACTTTGCGAGACGCCAGCAAACAGCTGAATATCTCTATAGTGTGGCATCTGTGCGCGCACACAACTTTGCAAGTTGTTTCAAGCATGTAGGACGACTCACCGAGACAACTGCAAGCAGCTAACCACCCGCCCCCTCGCGCGCACACACGATTTTAGAGGTGGACGTGTGTTGCATGCAAGATGACTCACCGAGACGCCAGCAAACAGCCGAATATCTCTATTGTTGCAGCTGTGCGAGCGCCCCCCCTTCGCGCACACACACAACTTTGGAAGTTGTTTCAAGCATGTAGGACGACTCACCGAGACAACTGCAAGCAGCTAGCTGTCTCCCCCGCCCCCACGCTCGCACACAATTGTAGAGGTGGAGGTGTGTTGCATGCAAGATGACGCACCGAGACGCCAGCAAACAGCTCTGTGCGATCGCTTCCCTTCGCGCGCTCAATTTAGGACGACTCACCGAGACAACTGCAAGCAGCTAACTATCACCCCGCCCCCGCGTGCACACAATTTTGGAGTAGGGGGTGTGTTGCATGCAACATGACTCACCGAGACGCTGGCAAACAGCTGAATATCTCTAGTGTGGCATCTGTGCGAGCGCCCGCCCTTCGCGCGCGCACACAGCTTTGGAAGTTGTTTCAAGCATGTAGGACGACTCACCGAGACAACTGCAAGCAGCTAGTTATCTCCCCGCACCTGAGCGCGCACACAGTTTTAGAGGTGGACGTGTGTTGCATTCAAGATGACTCAGCGAGACGCCAGCAAACAGCTGAACATCTCCAGTGTGGCATCTGTGCGAGCGCCCCCTTTCGCACGCGCACTCAACTTTGGAATTTGTTTCAGGCTTGAATGCAAGAAGTGTTACCGAGACGCCAGCAAACAGCTGAATATGTCTAGTGTGGCATCTGTGCGAGCGCCCCGCTTCGCACGCGCACACAACTTTGGAAGTTGTTTCAAGCATGTAGGACGACTCACCGAGACAACCGCAATCAGCTAACTACCCGCCCCCGCGCGCGCACACATTTTAGAGGTGGAGTTGTGTTGCATGCAAGATGACTCACCGAGACGCCAGCAAACAGCTGAATATCTCTGGTGCGGCATCTGTGCGAGCGCCCCCCTTCGCGCGCACACAACTTTGGAAGTTGTTTCAAGCATGTAGGACGACTCACCGAGACTACTGCAAGCAGCTAGCTGTCTCCCCCGCCCCCACGCTCGCACACAATTGTAGAGGTGGAGGTGTGTTGCATGCAAGATGACTCAGCGAGACGCCAGCAAACAGCTGAATATCTCTCTGGTGCGGCATCTGTGCGAGCGCCCCCCTTTGCGCGCGCACACAACTTTGGGAGTTGTTTCAAGCATGTAGGACGACTCATCGAGGCAACTGCAAGCAGCTAACTACCCGCCCCCTCGTGCGCACACACGTTTAGAGGTGGAGGTGTGTTGCATGCAAGAAGACTCACCGAGACGCCAGCAAACAGCTGAATATCTCGAGTGTGGCATCTGTGCGAGCGCTCCCCTTTGCACGCAAACACAACTTATGAAGTTGTTTCAAGCATGTAGGACGATTCACCGAGACAACTGCAAGCAGCCAACTATCTCCCCGCCCTCGCGCGCGCGCACACAGTTTTCGAGGTGGAGGTGTGTTGCATGCAAGATGACTCTCTGTATCTTCAGTGTGGCATCTGTGCGAGCGCCCCCTTCGCACGCGCACACATCTTTGGATCTTGTTTCATGCATGTAGGACGATTCACCGAGACAACTGCAAGCAGCCAACTATCTCACCGACCCCGTGCGCCCACACAATTTTGGAGGTGGAGGTGTGTTGCATGCAAGATGACTGACCGAGACGCCAGCAAACAGCTGAATATCTCGAGTGTGGCATCTGTGCGAGCGCCCCCCTTCGCGCGCGCACACGACTTTGGAAGTTGTTTCAAGCATGTAAGACGACTCACCGAGACAACTGCAAGCAGCTAAGTATCTCCCCGACCCTGCGCGCGCACACAACTTTGGAGGTGGAGGTGTGGTGCATGCAAGATGACTCAAGAAGACGCCAGCAAACAGCTGAATATCTCTAGTGTGGCATCTGTGCGAGCGCCCCCCATCGCGCGCGCACACAACTTTGGAAGTTGTTTCAAGCATGTAGGACGACTCACCGAGACAACTGCAAGCACCTAACTATCTCCCCGCCCCCGCGCGCGCACACAATTTTTGAGGTGGAGGTGTGTTGCATGCAAGCTGACTCACGGAGAAGCCAGCAAACAGCTGAGTATTTAGTGTGGCATTTGTGCGAGCGCCCCCCTTCGCGCGTGCACACAACTGCGGAAGTTGTTTCAAACAAATAGGACGACTCACCGAGACAACTGCAAGCAGCTAACTAACTATCTCGTCGCCCCTGTGCACGCAGACAACTTTAGAGGTGGAGGTGTGTTGCATGCGAAATGACTCACCGAGACGCCAGCGAACAGGTGAATGTCTATATGGTGTGGCATCTGTGCGAGCGCCCCACCTTCGCGCGCACACACAACTTTGGAAGTTTGGAAGTACTCACCGAGACAACTGCAAGCAGCTAACTGTCTCCCCGCCCCTGCGCGTGTGCACACAAATTTTAGAGGTGGAGGTGTGTTGCATGCAAGGTGACTCACCGAGACGCCAGCAAACAGCTGAATATCTCGAGTGTGGCATCTGTGCGAGCGGCCCCTTTCGCGCACGCACACAACTTTGGAAGTTGTTTCAAGCATGTAGGACGACTCACCGAGACAACTGCAAGCAGCTAACTATCTCCCCGACGCTGCGCGCACACAATTTTGGAGGTGGAGGTGTGTTGCATGCAAGATGACTCACCGAGACGCCAGCAAACAGAATATCTCTGGTGTGGCATCTGTGTGAGGCCCCCCCCTTCACGCGCGCACACAACTTTGGATGTCGTTTCAAGCATGTAGGACGACGCACCGAGACAACTGCAAGCAGCTAACTATCTCCCCGAACCTGCGCGCGCACACAATTTTGGAGGTGGAGGTGTGTTGCATGCAAGATGACGCACCGAGACGCCAGCAAACAGCTGAATATCTCTAGTGTGGCATCTGTGCGAGCGCCCCCCTCCGCGCGCGCACACATCTTTGGAAGTTGTTTCAAGCATGTACGACGACTCACCGAGACAACTGCAAGCAGCTAACTATCTCCCTGCCCCCACGCGCGCACACACTTTCGCAGGAGGAGGTGCATTGTATGCAAGATGACTCAAGAAGACGCCAGCAAACAGCTGAATATCTCTAGAGTGGCATCTGTGCGCGCGCCCCCCTTCGCGCGCGCACACAACTTTGGAAGTTGTTTCCAGCATGTAGGACGACTCACCGAGACAACTGCAAGCAGCTAACTATCTCCCCGCTTCGGGCGTGCGCACACAATTTTAGAGGTGGAGGGGTGTTGCATGCAAGATGACTCACCGCTCACCGAGAAGCCAGCAAGCAGGTGAATATCTCTAGTGTGGCATCTGTGCGAGGGCCCCACATCGCCCCCGCACACAACTTTGGAAGTTGTTTCAAGCGTGTAGGACGACTCACCGAGACAACTGCAAGCAGCTAACTATCTCCCCGCCCCCGCGCGTGCACACAATTTTCAGGTGGAGGTATGTTGCATGCAAGATGACTCACCGAGACGCCAGCAAACAGCTGAGTAAGGCTTGACATCTCTAGTGTGGCATCTGTGCGAGCGCCCGCCCTTCGCACGCGCACACAACTTTGAAAGTTGTTTCAAGCATGTAGGACGACTCACCGAGACAACTACAAGCAGGTAACTGTCTCCCCGCCCCCGCGCGTGCACACAGTTTGCGAGGTGGAGGTGTGTTGCATGCAAGATGACGCACCGCGACGCCAGCAAACAGCTGAATATCTCTAGCGTGGCATCTGTGCGAGCGCCCTCCCTCCGCGCGCGCACACATCTTTGGAAGTTGTTTCAAGCATGTAGGACGACTCACCGAGACAAACTGCAAGCAGCTAACTACCCGCCCCCGCGCGCGCACACACAATTTTCAGGTGGAGGTATGTTGCATGCAAGATGACTCACCGAGACGCCAGCAAACAGAATATCTCTGGTGTGGCATCTGTGTGAGCGCCCCCCCTTCACGCGCGCACACAACTTTGGAAGTTGTTTCAAGCATGTAGGACGACGCACCGAGACAACTGCAAGCAGCCAACTATCTCCCCGCCCCCGCGCACACGTGCACACAAATTTTCGAGGTGTAGGTGTGTCGCATGCAAGTTGACTCACCGAGACGCCAGCAAACAGCTGAACATCTCTAGTGTGGCATTTGTGCGAGCACCCCCCTTTGCGCGCGCACACAACTTTGGAAGTTGTTTCAAGCATGTAGGACGACTCACCGAGACAACTGCAAGCAGCTAGATGTCTCCCCCGCCCCCACGCTCGCAGACAATTGTAGAGGTGGAGGTGTGTTGCATGCAAGATGACTCACCGAGACGCCAGCAAACAGCTGAACATCTCCAGTGTGGCATCTGTGCGAGCGGCCCGCTTTGCACGCGCGCACAACGTTGAAAATTGTTTCAAGCATGTAGGACGACTCACCGAGACAACTGCAAGTAGCCAACAAATATCTCCTTGCCCCCGCGCGCACGTGCACACAAATTTTAGAGGTGGAGGTGTGTTGCATGCAAGATGACTCACCGAGACGTCAGCAAAAAGCTGAATATCTCTAGTGTGGCATCTGTGCGAGCGCCCCCCTTCGCGCGCGCACACAACTTTGGAAGTTGTTTCAAGCATGTAGGACGACTCACCGAGACAACTGCAAGCAGCTAACTATCTCACCGACCCCATGCGCACACACACACACACAATTTTAGAGGTGGAGGTGTGTTGCATGCAAGATGACTCACCGAGACGCCAGCAAACAGCTGAATATCTCTAGTGTGGCATCTGTGCGAGCGCCCCCCTTCGCGCGCGCGCACACAACTTTGGAAGTTGTTTCAAGCATGTAGGACGACTCACCGAGACAACTGCAAGCAGCTAACTATCTCACCGACCCCATGCGCGCACACAATTTTGGAGGTGGAGGTGTGTTGCATGCAAGATGACTGACCGAGACGCCAGCAAACAGCTGAATATCTCGAGTGTGGCATCTGTGCGAGCGCCCCCCTCCGCGCGCGCACACGACTTTGGAAGTTGTTTCAAGCATGTAAGACGACTCACCGAGACAACTGCAAGCAGCTAACTATCTCCCCGACGCTGCGCGCGCACACAATTTTGGAGGTGGAGGTGTGGTGCATGCAAGATGACTCGCCGAGACGCCAGCAAACAGCTGAATATCTCTAGTGTGGCATCTGTGCGAGCGCCCCCCATCGCGCGCACACAACTTTGGAAGTTGTTTCAAGCATGCAGGACGACCAGCCGAGACAACTGCAAGCAGCTAACTATCTCCCCGCCCCGAAGCGCGCAGACAATGTTAGAGGTGGATGTGTGTTGAACGCAAGATGACTCACCGAGACGCCAGCAAACAGCTGAATATCTCGAGTGTGGCATCTGTGCGAGCGGCCCCTTTTCGCGCACGCACACAACTTTGGAAGTTGTTTCAAGCATGTAGGACGACTCACCGAGACAACTGCAAGTAGCCAATAACTATCTCCCCGCCCCCGCGCGCGCACACAATTTTTGAGGTGGAGGTGTGTTGCATGCAAGATGACTCACGGAGAAGCCAGCAAACAGCTGCGTATCTAGTGTGGCATTTGTGCGAGCGCCCCCCTTCGCGCGCGCACACAACTGCGGAAGTTGTTTCAAGCAAATAGGACGACTCACCGAGACAACTGCAAGCAGCTAACTAACTATCTCCCCGCCCCTGTGCACGCAGACAACTTTAGAGGTGGACGTGTGTTGCATGCGAAATGACTCACCGAGACGCCAGCGAACAGGTGAATGTCTATATGGTGTGGCATCTGTGCGAGCGCCCCACCTTCGCGCGCACACACAACTTTGGAAGTTTGGAAGTACTCACCGAGACAACTGCAAGCAGCTAACTGTCTCCCCGCCCCTGCGCGTGTGCACACAAATTTTAGAGGTGGAGGTGTGTTGCATGCAAGGTGACTCACCGAGACGCCAGCAAACAGCTGAATATCTCGAGTGTGGCATCTGTGCGAGCGGCCCCTTTCGCGCGCGCACACAACTTTGGAAGTTGTTTCAAGCATGTAGGACGACTCACCGAGACAACTGCAAGCAGCTAACTATCCCCCCGGCCCCGCGCGCGCACACAATTTTTGAGGTGGATGTGTGTTGCATGCAAGATGACTCACCGAGACGCCAGCAAACAGAATATCTCTGGTGTGGAATCTGTGTGAGGCCCCCCCCTTCACGCGCGCACACAACTTTGGAAGTTGTTTCAAGCATGTAGGACGACGCACCGAGACAACTGCAAGCAGCCAGCAAACAGCTGAATATCTCTAGTGTGGCATCTGTGCGAGCGCCCCCCTCCGCGCGCGCACACATCTTTGGAAGTTGTTTCAAGCATGTAGGACGACTCACCGAGACAACTGCAAGCAGCTAACTATCTCCCTGCCCCCACGCGCGCACACACTTTCGCAGGAGGAGATGCATTGTATGCAAGATGACTCAAGAAGACGCCAGCAAACAGCTGAATATCTCTAGAGTGGCATCTGTGCGCGCGCCCCCCTTCGCACGCGCACACAACTTTGGAAGTTGTTTCCAGCATGTAGGACGACTCACCGAGACAACTGCAAGCAGCTAGCCATCTCCCCGCTTCGGGCGCGCGCACACAGTCTTAGAGGTGGAGGGGTGTTGCATGCAAGATGACTCACCGCTCACCGAGAAGCCAGCAAGCAGGTGAATATCTCTAGTGTGGCATCTGTGCGAGGGCCCCACATCGCGCCCGCACACAACTTTGGAAGTTGTTTCAAGCGTGCAGGACGACTCACCGAGACAACTGCAAGCAGCTAACTATCTCCCCGCCCCCGCGCGCGCAGACAATGTTAGAGGTGGGTGTGTGTTGCATGCAAGATGACTCACCGAGACGCCAGCAAACAGCTGAGTAAGGCTTATAACATCTCTAGTGTGGCATCTGTGCGAGCGCCCGCCCTTCGCACGCGCACACAACTTTGAAAGTTGTTTCAAGCATGTAGGACGACTCACCGAGACAACTGCAAGCAGGTAACTATCTCCCCGCCCCCGCGCGTGCACACAGTTTGCGAGGTGGAGGTGTGTTGCATACAAGATGACGCACCGCGACGCCAGCAAAAAGCTGAATATCTCTAGCGTGGCATCTGTGCCAGCGCCCCCCTTCGCGCGCGCACACATCTTTGGAAGTTGTTTCAAGCATGTAAGACGACTCACCGAGACAACTGCAAGCAGCTAACTATCTCCCCGACCCTGCGCGCGCACACAACTTTGGAGGTGGAGGTGTGGTGCATGCAAGATGACTCGCCGAGACGCCAGCAAACAGCTGAATATCTCTTGTGTGGCATCTGTGTGAGCGCCCCCCCTTCACGCGCGCACACAACTTTGGAAGTTGTTTCAAGCATGTAGGACGACGCACCGAGACAACTGCAAGCAGCCAACTATCTCCCCGCCCCCGCGCACACGTGCACACAAATTTTCGAGGTGTAGGTGTGTCGCATGCAAGTTGACTCACCGAGGCCAGCAAACAGCTGAACATCTCTAGTGTGGCATCTGTGCGAGCACCCCCCTTTGCGCGCACACAACTTTGGAAGTTGTTTCAAGCATGTAGGACGACTCACCGAGACAACTGCAAGCAGCTAGATGTCTCCCCCGCCCCCACGCTCGCACACAATTGTAGAGGTGGAGGTGTGTTGCATGCAAGATGACTCAGCGAGACGCCAGCAAACAGCTGAATATCTCTCTGGTGCGGCATCTGTGCGAGCGCCCCCCCTCGCGCGCGCACACACAACTTTGGAAGTTGTTTCAAGCATGTAGGACGACTCACCAAGACAACTGCAAGCAGGTACTGCCCCTGTGCGCGTGCGCACAATTTTAGAGGTGGAGGTGCTTTGCATGCGAGATGACTCACCGATTCGCCAGCAAACAGCTGAATATCTTTAGCGTGGCATCTGTGCGAGCGCCCCCCCTCGCACACGCACACAACTTTGGAAGTTGTTTCAAGCATGTAGGACGGCTCACCGAAACAACTGCAACCAGCTAGCTATCTCCCCGCCCCCGCGCGCGCACTCATTTTTGTGGAGGTGTGTTGCATGCAAGATGATTCTCCGTATCTCTAGTTTGGCATCTGTGCGAGCGCCCCCCTTCGCGCGCGCACACGACTTTGGAAGTTGTTTCAAACATGTAGGACGACTCACCGAGACAACTGCAAGCAGCCAACTATCTCCCCGCCCCCGCGCGCGCACACAATTTTAGAGGTGGAGGTGTGTTGCATGCAAGATGACTCACCGAGACGCCAGCAAACAGCTGAATATCTCTAGTGTGGCATCTGTGCGAGCGGCCCCCTTTGCACGCGCACACAACTTTGAAAATTGTTTCAAGCATGTAGGACGACTCACCGAGACAACTGCAAGTAGCCAATAACTATCTCCTTGCCCCCGCGCGCACACGCACACAGATTTTAGAGGTGGAGGTGTGTTGCATGCAAGATGTTTCACCGAGACGTCAGCAAACAGCTGAATATCTCTAATGTGGCATCTGTGCGAGCGCCCCGCTTCGCGCGCGCGCACACAACTTTGGAGGTTGTTTCAAGCATGTAGGACGACGCACCGAGACAACTGCAAGCAGCTAACTATCTCACCGACCCCATGCGCGCACACAATTTTGGAGGTGGAGGTGTGTTGCATGCAAGATGACTCACGGAGAAGCCAGCAAACAGCTGAATATCTCGAATGTGGCATCTGTGCGAGCGCCCCCCTCCGCGCGCGCACACGACTTTGGAAGTTGTTTCAAGCATGTAAGACGACTCACCGACACAACTGCAAGCAGCTAACTATCTCCCCAACCCTGCGCGCGCACACAATTTTGGAGGTGGAGGTGTGGTGCATGCAAGATGACTCGCCGAGACGCCAGCAAACAGCTGAATATCTCTAGTGTGGCATCTGTGCGAGCGCCCCCCATCGCGCGCGCACACAACTTTGGAAGTTGTTTCAAGCATGCAGGACGACGCACCGAGACAACTGCAAGCAGCTAACTGTCTCCCCGCCCCTGCGCGTGTGCACACAAATTTTAGAGGTGGAGGTGTGTTGCATGCAAGGTGACTCACCGAGACCTCAGCAAACAGCTGAATATCTCGAGTGTGGCATCTGTGCGAGCGGCCCCTTTCGCGCACGCACACAACTTTGGAAGTTGTTTCAAGCATGTAGGACGACTCACCGAGACAACTGCAAGCACCTAACTATCTTCCCCGGCCCCGCGCGCGCACACAATTTTTGAGGTGGAGGTGTGTTGCATGCAAGATGACTCACGGAGAAGCCAGCAAACAGCTGAGTATCTAGTGTGGCATTTGTGCGAGCGCCCCCCTTCGCGCGCGCACACAACTGCGGAAGTTGTTTCAAGCAAATAGGACGACTCACCGAGACAACTGCAAGCAGCCAACTAACTATCTCCCCGCCCCTGTGCACGCAGACAACTTTAGAGGTAGAAGTGTGGTGCATGCGAAATGACTCACCGAGACGCCAGCGAACAGGTGAATGTCTATATGGTGTGGCATCTGTGCGAGCGCCCCACCTTCGCGCGCACACACAACTTTGGAAGTTTGGAAGTACTCACCGAGACAACTGCAAGCAGCTAACTGTCTCCCCGCCCCTGCGCGTGTGCACACAAATTTTAGAGGTGGAGGTGTGTTGCATGCAAGGTGACTCACCGAGACGCCAGCAAACAGCTGAATATCTCGTGTGTGGCATCTGTGCGAGCGGCCCCTTTCGCGCACGCACACAACTTTGGAAGTTGTTTCAAGCATGTAGGACGACTCACCGAGACAACTGCAAGCAGCTAACTATCTCCCCGCCCCCGCGCGCGCGCGCACACAATTTTTGAGGTGGATGTGTGTTGCATGCAAGATGACTCATTGAGACGCCAGCAAACAGAATATCTCTGGTGTGGCATCTGTGTGAGGCCCCCCCTTCACGCGCGCACACAACTTTGGAAGTTGTTTCAAGCATGTAGGACGACGCACCGAGACAACTGCAAGCAGCTAACTATCTCCCCGAACCTGCGCGCGCACACAATTTTGGAGGTGGAGGTGTGTTGCATGCAAGATGACGCACCGAGACGCCAGCAAACAGCTGAATATCTCTAGTGTGGCATCTGTGCGAGCGCCCCCCTCCGCGCGCGCACACATCTTTGGAAGTTGTTTCAAGCATGTACGACGACTCACCGAGACAACTGCAAGCAGCTAACTATCTCCCTGCCCCCACGCGCGCACACACTTTCGCAGGAGGAGGTGCATTGTATGCAAGATGACTCAAGAAGACGCCAGCAAACAGCTGAATATCTCTAGAGTGGCATCTGTGCGCGCGCCCCCCTTCGCGCGCGCACACAACTTTGGAAGTTGTTTCCAGCATGTAGGACGACTCACCGAGACAACTGCAAGCAGCTAACTATCTCCCCGCTTCGGGCGCGCGCACACAATTTTAGAGGTGGAGGTGTGTTGCATGCAAGATGACCCACCGCTCACCGAGAAGCCAGCAAGCAGGTGAATATCTCTAGTGTGGCATCTGTGCGAGGGCCCCACATCGCTCCCGCACACAACTTTGGAAGTTGTTTCAAGCGTGTAGGACGACTCACCGAGACAACTGCAAGCAGCTAACTATCTCCCCGCCCCTGCGCGTGCACACAATTTTCAGGTGGAGGTATGTTGCATGCAAGATGACTCACCGAGACGCCAGCAAACAGCTGAGTAAGGCTTAACATCTCTAGTGTGGCATCTGTGCGAGCGCCCGCCCTTCGCACGCGCACACAACTTTGAAAGTTGTTTCAAGCGTGTAGGACGACTCACCGAGACAACTGCAAGCAGGTAACTATCTCCCCGCCCCCGCGTGTGCACACAGTTTGCGAGGTGGAGGTGTGTTGCATGCAAGATGACGCACCGCGACGCCAGCAAACAGCTGAATATCTCTAGCGTGGCATCTGTGCGAGCGCCCCCCCTCCGCGCGCGCACACATCTTTGGAAGTTGTTTCAAGCAAGTATAGGACGACTCACCGAGACAAACTGCAAGCAGCTAACTACCCGCCCCCGCGCGCGCACACAATTTTCAGGTGGAGGTATGTTGCATGCAAGATGACTCACCGAGACGCCAGCAAACAGAATATCTCTGGTGTGGCATCTGTGTGAGCGCCCCCCCTTCACGCACGCACACAACTTTGGAAGTTGTTTCAAGCATGTAAGACGACGCACCGAGACAACTGCAAGCAGCCAACTATCTCCCCGCCCCCGCGCACACGTGCACACAAATTTTGGAGGTGTAGGTGTGTCGCATGCAAGTTGACTCACCGAGACGCCAGCAACCAGCTGAACATCTCTAGTGTGGCATTTGTGCGAGCACCCCCCTTCGCGCGCGCACACAACTTTGGAAGTTGTTTCAAGCATGTAGGACGACTCACCGAGACAACTGCAAGCAGCTAGATGTCTCCCCCGCCCCCACGCTCGCACACAATTGTAGAGGTGGAGGTGTGTTGTATGCAAGTTGACTCACCGAGACGCCAGCAACCAGCTGAACATCTCTAGTGTGGCATTTGTGCGAGCACCCCCCTTCGCGCGCGCACACAACTTTGGAAGTTGTTTCAAGCATGTAGGACGACTCACCGAGACAACTGCAAGCAGCTAGATGTCTCCCCCGCCCCCACGCTCGCACACAATTGTAGAGGTGGAGGTGTGTTGTATGCAAGTTGACTCACCGAGACGCCAGCAACCAGCTGAACATCTCTAGTGTGGCATCTGTGCGAGCGCCCCCCCTCGCACACGCACACAACTTTGGAAGTTGTTTCAAGCATGTAGGACGGCTCACCGAAACAACTGCAACCAGCTAGCTATCTCCCCGCCCCCGCGCGCGCACTCATTTTTGTGGAGGTGTGTTGCATGCAAGATGATTCTCCGTATCTCTAGTTTGGCATCTGTGCGAGCGCCCCCCTTCGCGCGCGCCCACGACTTTGGAAGTTGTTTCAATCAGATCATGTAGGACGACTCACCGAGACAACTGCAAGCAGCCAACTATCTCCCCGCCCCCGCGCGCGCGCACACAATTTTAGAGGTGGAGGTGTGTTGCATGCAAGATGACTCACCGAGACGCCAGCAAACAGCTGAATATCTCTAGTGTGGCATCTGTGCGAGCGGCCCCCTTTGCACGCGCACACAACTTTGAAAATTGTTTCAAGCATGTAGGACGACTCACCGAGACAACTGCAAGTAGCCAACAACTATCTCCTTGCCCCCGCGCGCACGCGCACACAAATTTTAGAGGTGGAGGTGTGTGGCATGCAAGATGACTCACCGAGACGTCAGCAAACAGCTGAATATCTCTAGTGTGGCATCTGTGCGAGCGCCCCCCTTCGCGCGCGCGCACACAACTTTGGAAGTTGTTTCAAGCATGTAGGACGACTCACCGAGACAACTGCAAGCAGCTAACTATCTCCCCGACCCTGCGCGCGCACACAATTTTGGAGGTGGAGGTGTGTTGCATGCAAGATGTCTGACCGAGACGCCAGCAAACAGCTGAATATCTCGAGTGTGGCATCTGTTCGAGCGTCCCCCTTCGCGCGCGCACACGACTTTGGAAGTTGTTTCAAGCATGTAAGACGACTCACCGAGACAACTGCAAGCAGCTAACTATCTCCCCGACCCTGCGCGCGCACACAATTTTGGAGGTGGAGGTGTGGTGCATGCAAGATGACTCGCCGAGACGCCAGCAAACAGCTGAATATCTCTAGTGTGGCATCTGTGCGAGCGCCCCCCATCGCGCGCGCACACAACTTTCGAAGTTGTTTCAAGCATGCAGGACGACTCACCGAGACAACTGCAAGCAGCTAACTATCTCCCCGCCCCCGCGCGCGCAGACAATGTTAGAGGTGGATGTGTGTTGCACGCAAGATGACTCACCGAGACGCCAGCAAACAGCTGAATATCTCGAGTGTGGCATCTGTGCGAGCGGCCCCTTTTCGCGCACGCACACAACTTTGGAAGTTGTTTCAAGCATGTAGGACGACTCACCGAGACAACTGCAAGTAGCCAACAACTATCTCCCCGCCCCCGCGCGCGCACACAATTTTTGAGGTGGAGGTGTGTTGCATGCAAGATGACTCACGGAGAAGCCAGCAAACAGCTGCGTATCTAGTGTGGCATTTGTGTGAGCGCCCCCCTTCGCGCGCGCACACAACTGCGGAAGTTGTTTCAAGCAAATAGGACGACTCACCGAGACAACTGCAAGCAGCTAACTAACTATCTCCCCGCCCCTGTGCACGCAGACAACTTTAGAGGTAGAAGTGTGGTGCATGCGAAATGACTCACCGAGACGCCAGCGAACAGGTGAATGTCTATATGGGGTGGCATCTGTGCGAGCGCCCCACCTTCGCGCGCACACACAACTTTGGAAGTTTGGAAGTACTCACCGAGACAACTGCAAGCAGCTAAATGTCTCCCCGCCCCTGCGCGTGTGCACACAAATTTTAGAGGTGGAGGTGTGTTGCATGCAAGGTGACTCACCGAGACGCCAGCAAACAGCTGAATATCTCGAGTGTGGCATCTGTGCGAGCGGCCCCTTTCGCGCACGCACACAACTTTGGAAGTTGTTTCAAGCATGTAGGACGACTCACCGAGACAACTGCAAGCAGCTAACTATCTCCCCGCCCCCGCGCGCGCGCACACAATTTTTGAGGTGGATGTGTGTTGCATGCAAGATGACTCACCGAGACGCCAGCAAACAGAATATCTCTGGTGTGGCATCTGTGTGAGGCCCCCCCCTTCACGCGCGCACACAACTTTGGAAGTTGTTTCAAGCATGTAGGACGACGCACCGAGACAACTGCAAGCAGCCGACTATCTCCCCGCCCCCGCCTGCGCGCGCACACAATTTTGGAGGTGGAGGTGTGGTGCATGCAAGATGACGCACCGAGACGCCAGCAAACAGCTGAATATCTCTAGTGTGGCATCTGTGCGAGCGCCCCTCTCCGCGCGCGCACACATCTTTGGAAGTTGTTTCAAGCATGTACGACGACTCACCGAGACAACTGCAAGCAGCTAACTATCACCCTGCCCCCACGCGCGCACACACTTTCGCAGGCGGAGCTGCATTGTATGCAAGATGACTCAAGAAGACGCCAGCAAACAGCTGAGTATCTCTAGAGTGGCATCTGTGCGCGCGCCCCCCTTCGAACGCGCACACAACTTTGGAGCTTGTTTCCAGCATGTAGGACGATTCACCGAGACAACTGCAAGCAGCTAACTATCTCCCCGCTTCGGGCGCGCGCACACAATTTTAGAGGTGGAGGGGTGTTGCATGCAAGATGACTCACCGCTCACCGAGAAGCCAGCAAGCAGGTGAATATCTCTAGTGTGGCATCTGTGCGAGGGCCCCACATCGCGCCCGCACACAACTTTGGAAGTTGTTTCAAGCGTGTAGGACGACTCACCGAGACAACTGCAGCTAACTATCTCCCCGCCCCCGCGCGTGCACACAATTTTCAGGTGGAAGTATGTTGCATGCAAGATGACTCACCGAGACGCCAGCAAACAGCTGAGTAAGGCTTAACATCTCTAGTGTGGCATCTGTGCGAGCGCCCGCACGCGCACACAACTTTGAAAGTTGTTTCAAGCATGTAGGACGACTCACCGAGACAACTGCAAGCAGCTAACTAACTCCCCGCCCCCGCGCGTGCACACAGTTTGCCAGGTGGAGGTGTGTTGCATGCAAGATGACGCACCGAGACGCCAGCAAACAGCTGAATATCTCGAGTGTGGCATCTGTGCGAGCGGCCCCTTTCGCGCACGCACACAACTTTGGAATTTGTTTCAAGCATGTAGGACGACTCACCGAGACAACTGCAAGCACCTAACTATCTCCCCGCTCCCGCGCGCGCACACAATTTTGAGGTGGAGGTGTGTTGCATGCAAGATGACTCACGGAGAAGCCAGCAAACAGCTGAGTGTCTAGTGTGGCATTTGTGCGAGCGCCCCCCTTCGCGCGCGCACACAACTGCGGAAGTTGTTTCAAGCAAATAGGACGACTCACCGAGACAACTGCAAGCAGCTATCTAACTATCTCCCCGCCCCTGTGCATGCAGACAACTTTAGAGGTGGAGGTGTGTTGCATGCGAAATGACTCACCGAGACGCCAGCGAACAGGTGAATGTCTACATGGTGTGGCATCTGTGCGAGCGCCCCACCTTCGCGCGCGCACACACAACTTTGGAAGTTTGGAAGTACTCACCGAGACAACTGCAAGCAGCTAACTGTCTCCCCGCCCCTGCGCGTGTGCACACAAATTTTAGAGGTGGAGGTGTGTTGCATGCAAGGTGACTCACCGAGACGCCAGCAAACAGCTGAATATCTCGAGTGTGGCATCTGTGCGAGCGGCCCCTTTCGCGCACGCACACAACTTTGGAAGTTGTTTCAAGCATGTAGGACGACTCACCGAGACAACTGCAAGCAGCTAACTATCTCCCCGCCCCCGCGCGCGCACACAATTTTTGAGGTGGATGTGTGTTGCATGCAAGATGACTCACCGAGACGCCAGCAAACAGAATATCTCTGGTGTGGCATCTGTGTGAGGCCCCCCCCCTTCACGCGCGCACACAACTTTGCAAGTTGTTTCAAGCATGTAGGACGACGCACCGAGACAACTGCAAGCAGCCAACTATCTCCCCGCCCCCGCCTGCGCGCGCACACAAATTTTCGAGGTGTAGGTGTGTCGCATGCAAGATGACGCACCGAGACGCCAGCAAACAGCTGAATATCTCGAGTGTGGCATCTGTGCGAGCGCCCCCCCTCCGCGCGCGCACACATCTTTGGAAGTTGTTTCAAGCATGTAGGACGGCTCACCGAGACAACTGCAAGCAGCTAACTATCTCCCCGCCCCCGCGCGTGCACACAATTTTTGAGTGGAGGTATGTTGCATGCAAGATGACTCACCTTGACGCCAGCAAACAGAATATCTCTGGTGCGGCATCTGTGTGAGCGCTCCTCCTTCACGCGCGCACACAACTTTGGAAGTTGTTTCAAGCATGTAGGACGACGCACCGAGACAACTGCAAGCAGCCAACTATCTCCCCGCCCCGCGCACACGTGCACACAAATTTTCGAGGTGTAGGTGTGTCGCATGCAAGTTGACGCACCGAGACGCCAGCAAACAGCTGAACATCTCTAGTGTGGCATCTGTGCGAGCACCCCCCTTCGCGCGCGCACACAACTTTGGAAGTTGTTTCAAGCATGTAGGACGACTCACCGAGACAACTGCAAGCAGCTAGATGTCTCCCCCGCCCCCACGCTCGCACACAATTGTAGAGGTGGAGGTGTGTTGCATGCAAGATGACTCAGCGAGACGCCAGCAAACAGCTGAATATCTCTCTGGTGCGGCATCTGTGCGAGCGCCCCCCCTCGCGCGCGCACACAACTATTTGGAAGTTCTTTCAAGCATGTAGGACGACTCACCAAGACAACTGCAAGCAGGTACTGCCCCTGTGCGCGTGCGCACAATTTTAGAGGTGGAGGTGCTTTGCATGCGAGATGACTCACCGATTCGCCAGCAAACAGCTGAATATCTTTAGCGTGGCATCTGTGCGAGCGCCCCCCCTCGCACACGCACACAACTTTGGAAGTTGTTTCAAGCATGTAGGACGGCTCACCGAGACAACTGCAAGCAGCTAACTATCTCCCCGCCCCCGCGCGCGCGCAGACAATGTGAGATGTGGATGTGTGTTGCATGCAAGATGATTCTCCGTATCTCTAGTTTGGCATCTGTGCGAGCGCCCCCGTTCGCGCGCGCACACGACTTTGGAAGTTGTTTCAAACATGTAGGACGACTCACCGAGACAACTGCAAGCAGCCAACTATCTCCCCGCCCCCGCGCGCGCGCGCACACAATTTTAGAGGTGGAGGTGTGTTGCATGCAAGATGACTCACCGAGACGACAGCAAACAGCTGAATATCTCTAGTGTGGCATCTGTGCGAGCGGCCCCCTTTGCACGCGCACACAACTTTGAAAATTGTTTCAAGCATGTAGGACGACTCACCGAGACAACTGCAAGTAGCCAACAACTATCTCCTTGCCCCCGCGCGCACGCGCACACAAATTTTAGAGGTGGAGGTGTGTTGCATGCAAGATGACTCACCGAGACGTCAGCAAACAGCTGAATATCTCTAGTGTGGCATCTGTGCGAGCGCCCCCCTTCGCGCGCGCACACAACTTTGGAAGTTGTTTCAAGCATGTAGGACGACTCACCGAGACAACTGCAAGCAGCTAACTATCTCACCGACCCCATGCGCGCACACAATTTTGGAGGTGGAGGTGTGTTGCATGCAAGATGACTGACCGAGACGCCAGCAAACAGCTGAATATCTCTAGTGTGGCATCTGTGCGAGCGCCCCCCTTCGGGCGCACACACGATTTTGGAAGTTGTTTCAAGCATGTAAGACGACTCACCGAGACAACTGCAAGCAGCTAACTATCTCCCCGACCCTGCGCGCGCACACAATTTTGGAGGTGGAGGTGTGGTGCATGCAAGATGACTCGCCGAGACGCCAGCAAACAGCTGAATATCTCTAGTGTGGCATCTGTGCGAGCGCCCCCCATCGCGCGCGCACGCAACTTTGGAAGTTGTTTCAAGCATGCAGGACGACTCACCGAGACAACTGCAAGCAGCTAACTATCTCCCCGCCCCCGCGCGCGCGCAGCCAATGTTAGAGGTGGATGTGTGTTGCATGCAAGATGACTCACCGAGACGCCAGCAAGCAGCTGAATATCTCGAGTGTGGCATCTGTGCGAGCGGCCCCTTTCGCGCACGCACACAACTTTGGAAGTTGTTTCAAGCATGTAGGACGACTCACCGAGACAACTGCAAGTAGCCAACAACTATCTCCTTGCCCCCGCGCGCACGCGCACACAAATTTTAGAGGTGGAGGTGTGTTTCATGCAAGATGACTCACCGAGACGTCAGCAAACAGCTGAATATCTCTAGTGTGGCATCTGTGCGAGCGCCCCCCTTCGCGCGCGCGCACACAACTTTGGAAGTTGTTTCAAGCATGTAGGACGACTCACCGAGACAACTGCAAGCAGCTAACTAACTATCTCCCCGCCCGTGTGCACTCAGACAACTTTAGAGGTGGATGTGTGTTGCATGCAAGATGACTCACCGAGACGCCAGCAAGCAGCTGAATATCTCGAGTGTGGCATCTGTGCGAGCGCCCCACCTTCGCGCGCACACACAACTTTGGAAGTTTGGAAGTACTCACCGAGACAACTGCAAGCAGCTAACTATCTCCCCGCCCTTGTGCACGCAGACAACTTTAGAGGTGGAGGTGTGTTGCATGCAAGATGACTCGCCGAGACGCCAGCAAACAGCTGAATGTCTATATGGCATGGCATCTGTGCGAGCGCCCCCCTTCGCGCGCGCACACAACTTTGGAAGTTGTTTCAAGCATGTTTGAGGACTCACCGAGGCAACTGCAAGCAGCTAACTACCTCCCCACCCCCGCGCGCGCACACAATTTTAGAGGTGGAGGTGTGTTGCATGCGAGATGACTCACCGAGACGCCAGCAAACAGCTGAATGTCTACATGGTGTGGCATCTGTGCGAGCACCCCACCTTTGCGTGCGCACACAACTATTTGGAAGTTGTTTCAAGCATGTAGGACGACTCATCGAGACAACTGCAAGCATCTACCAGTACTTATCTCCCCGCCTCATGCGCGCGACAGCGGACATGGCAGTGGCAGAATGTCGGAAGACCCCGCCAAAACACGCATATTTGCGTGTACTTCCGGGTGTCGCAGGCCTGGGAAGGCAAGTAAGAGAGAAGGAGGAGAAAGAGAGAGAGCGAGAGCCGCCTTCACCTCATCGAACTGCCGGTCTCACTCCGGACTATGGGACCAGCGCGCATTCGTGCGTGGAGGGGAGCGCCGCTTTCCGATTGGCGTTGTAGAAGAAAGCATAAATACATGCAAAGTAGGATCCTTGTCCTTGTCAGTTTCTGGTTTGTGTGGCGGGCTCAAGAGCACAACATTCAGGGACTTGCTGGGCAAGGGCCCACCAGATGAGGCGTGGCAGCTCGGTCGGTGGACACGAACACCCACCGACTGGCTTTGAAGACAGTGACTGTGTGGGCATGTGTGTGCGCGCGGGCGCATGCGACTCCGTCAAGACTCCTCCTGGCTTCCACGCTTTTCTGCTCTTAGCCGTCTGCTGATGCATAATTTTCAATGCTTCGTCGACCGGCTCGGCCCGGCTGCACACGTATGTTGCCGACTTGGTTGGATTTGTTTGTCAAAGGTATCCGGAGCCTGCATCGCCACCCTGTGGAAAGTTGCCTTGCCGAAGCGAATTCTTGAGCCGAGATCTTGCAGGCGCCAAAACCCAGCAATCTGAGTGTACAGGGGACTGCTCTTGCACAAGTCCTCTGCATAGAAGCGCGGTACTTTGTAACTTTTAGTATGACTCAAACCTCTAACCTCAATGTCCGTGAGTAAACCTTCAAACCTGGAGAGCCCTAAAGACTCGCAAACATCCAAAGGTGAGGGCGGGTGGAGAGGCGAGATTTCAGGGGTTCACAGAGACGAGGCGGGGGGGGGGGTCAGGTGGGCCGTTTCTGGTGGGGAGGGATTAAGAGGTGAATATCCTCTGGCCGCTTCGGCCGGGGCCGAGGCGAGCTTGGCTTGAGCGTTTAGGTGCCAGTCCCCCTTCCAAAACTTTTCTCTTCGCACCTGACCGAGAATGACGGCTTGTGCGGTTTCTTCATGCAGTCACGCTTTTTGGTCCTATGTTTGGCTCGCTTGCTTCGAAGTCTTTTGATGTTTTTGTGCTGTCCCACTTTCGTCTCCCTGTCATTTGCAGGTCGATCTATTGCAGGAGTGACAACGCTGCCAAACTGCCAGCGCCACGTGCTTGAAGCTCTGTCCGATCAGATTCCGGTCTTCAATTGAGGTCTATAAATACTTAATCAAACCGAGCATTCCAGCGACTGTATCACTCGGAACCTTACTAGCCTTGCTGTGTAAGTGTCTTTTCGAGCGAGTTTGCAAGTTTGCCCAGCCCCCTGTCCATGTGTGTGATCGCTGCCAGGGTATACGATGAAGCAATTGCAGTGACAGCCTCAGCGGCCTTCATGCAGCGAAGACGTGCTTCACATGTGCTATGGTAGGTTGCCTGTCGCTAAAGCCACATCGTTCGTCTTTGTCGGAAAGGACGCGCAAGTCCGGGGTATGTTTTCTTTCATTTGAGGAGACAGGAGACAGGAGATAGGCCGCGTGCTTGTGAACATCCTGAGACACTCCTCCTGAAGCGTTGGAGGGATGCAGTTGCTCGCAACAGTAGACGGGATGTATCATCAGAATTCTGCCAGCGTAGACTGCAACTGCGAACGACCGCGCTTGCAAAGAATGCGAGCAAGCAGTTGAATTTCTCAAGAGTGGCATGTACTCCGTTTTTTGGTCTCTGCAAGCACAGGCCCACCGCTTCTAGGCTTTCCTCCAGCCTCAAGGCTGTTATGGCCATCCCTGAGCCTCGTTCTAAAGTGATGTCTCCAGCATTTTCAGGGTGTTTCAGGTTCTCTTCTCAGCAAATAGTAGGAGGCAGTGCGTCTCATTGACTCGATTGGCGCACCCCACTCGGCCACCGCAGTTGGGGGGAAGCGCACACCGCTTCCAGCTCCTTTCTTGTCTTTGAGATGCATAGCTGTTGAGGTTCTGGGACAGGTTATCGGTGTAAACAGTCGCGAGTGGGACAAGTTCCGCAGTTCAGTATTGAGAACTTGTTCCATGCAGCAGGACACAAGTTGGTTTCAATCAGACAGATTGTTTTGGTGCTGACGATGCCGCAGCCTTAGGCCTTAGGCCTTGCTAGGCCACACTTTCGGTTCCACGCCGTCGTTATTCTCTTGGAGGACCATATGGAAAACCTGCTGCGGGTGCTAGCCATGAGCATTTTCATGTGTTCCCTAGGTGCAAGGGTAGGGAGGAATCCGCTGATCAGACGGACGCAAGCATACGCAGACATGAGGGTATCTGGTCTAGTAGTAAGTCGCAGGCGCGCAGAAAACCTCGTGACAAAAGGCACTCATTCGTTTTCCGTGGGTTTTCAGCATTTTTTTCTGAAACACGTGGCCAAGCTGAAAAAGGGTAAGGGGGTGATCTGTGTCTTTTTTTGTTGCGTTATCTGTGTCTTTTTTTTCTGCGTTATCTGTGTCTTTTTCTCTTTGTAGGTCTGATGTCCCAAGGAATGGCTCCCCGTACCCATGTTTTTGGGAAATCTGTGTCTTTCTTTTTTGCGTCATCTGTGCCTTTTTTTTTGCGTTATCTGTGTCTTTTTTTTGGTCGTTCACTGTCAGATTTACTTATACCCACGTCTGTCTGCATTGAGTTGTACACGTGTGTTTTGAAACATCCCAGTGGCAGGGCCTTGAACTGCTCTTTTGGAGTAAAAACTCAGTACGCGGAGCGCGCTTCCGCTGACCGGGCCTTGTGCAACCGCTCCTTTAGAGTGCAAACCCGCGGAAGCCATACAAAGCACATGTGGAGCTGGAAAGCTCTGTGCGCTGAACCCTCATCTGCTTCATTTGCTGTCCGTACAATTTCTTACATGTCAGGTTTAACGATTTTGGCTCGTGAAGCTTGTGCATGTCAATGGTTGGTCTTTGTCATGTTTTGTCATGTCATTGGCTGCGCGGAATCCCGGAGCTTGCGGGCATCTGTGCAGGCGTCTGTTAATGACATGCTGACAGACCTTTTATGTCCTTTGTGTGTTTGTTCCTATCGTTGGCTGCGCTGAAACCTGGAGCTTCCGGACATCTGGGCAGGCGTTTGTCAATGATATCATGCTTTGTCATGTCATTGGCTGCGCTGAATCCTGGAGCTTGCGGGTGTCTGTGCAGGCGAGGTATGCACTTGATTGAGCTGCCATCCTTTGGCCGCAGCCCCATTAGCTCTGAATCCCACAGTGTTTTGACCGCAGCTTGTCTGTGAAGTTTCGGACGAGTGTTGGCCCTGCGTTAGACGAGCCCTTCGGCGAGTCGGCGCGAGGGCGGCACCCCGACACTCTCTCACAGAAGGCAGCAGTCAATACACCTTGCGGTTGCTTGTTGTTTGGTGTCAGCAGCTGCGGATGTTCTGATATTGACAGTGCGTCATTCGCTGCGTCATCGAGTTCGATCACTCGCTTACTCAATCGCTCACAGGTTTACCTTTCCGCCTTTGTTTGCTTGTCATGTTCTGCTTGTTCTTGCTTCAGTTTTTCCATTTTTCCGTTTCTCTGCTTGTCTGCTTCGCTCTTCCGTTCCTCCGCTTTTCTGATTGTTTCGGCTTTTCTTTCTGCCTTCTGCGAGTGTTTGCTTGTATAGTTTCTGCCTGTTTGTCCTTTTTCCTTTCTGCATTCCGCTTGGTTGCGTATTTGCTTTTCAGTTTATTTGCTTGTATGCTTCGCTATCCTGCTCCATTGTTCTGTTCTTCCGCGCCAGTTTTTTTCCACCCTCATCTTTTCCGCCCGTCTTGCTCCGCTTTTCCCCTGTCCGCCCTTCTGGTTTCATGCTGCTCCGAAACACCAAATGAGTTCTGAGGCCCACAACGACGATGACTGCCACTACTGCTAATGCTTCTACTTCTGCGGCTACTACTACTGCTACGACGACGACGCCTACTAATAGTCACAATACCAACAATGCTACAGTAGGAGGGTGTGTGTTTTTTCGGTTGTTTTTATTGTCGTTTTGTTTTGGGTGACGGTGGAGGCAGGAAAGGCACGCGCAAGGATGACAGGAAGGAAAGAAAGACACAAAGCAAGAAAGACAGAAGCACAACGGAAAGACATACGAAAGGATCACGCGAAGGACGGGCAGAAGAAAAGAACGAACGAACCAACGAACCAACAGGACAGAAATAAAAGCAGAAAGAACCAAACAAACAGCTAAACAGGCAAACCAGCAAAAATACGAAGAAGGAAAGAACGAAAGAACGACTAAAATCACAATGTAAGGACAGAAGGAAGGAATGAGAGGATATACGGCGAGAAAGAAAGTACTTGTACGAAAGAGAAGCCTAAAGACAGACAGCAAGAGAGAGAAAGAGAGAGAGAGAGAGGGAGAGAAAAAGATATCGGCAAATAGATAAATGCGCAAGTGAATATACACACATATATACACCTTTGCGTTTGAAGAACTTTTCTGTATCAAGTGACGTACCTGCCAAGGCAGGAGGACAAAGGTGTACATAGTTTAGACAGCTTGGGTGGTCCGGGTCTTGGCCCAAACTATCTAAACTATCTTAACCTTCCCGCCCCAGACCAGCGGGACCGCCCCAAACTATCTAAACTATCTAAACTGTGTAGACTATCTAGAATCTAAACCCTTCCCGCCCCAAACCAGCCGGACCGCCCCAAACTGTCTAAACTATCTAAACCCCTTCCCGCCCAAGACCAGTGGAACCTCCCCAAACTATTTAAGCCGGGAGGGTTTCGATAGTTTAAATAATTTAGATAGTTTAGATAGTTTGGGGAGGTCCCGGTGGTCTGGAGCGGAGAGGGTTTAGATAGTTTAGATAGTTTGGGCCAAGACCCTGCCCTCTATTTGGGGAGTTTGGGGAGTTTGCGGGATCTGCGGGGAGGGGTTCGGAGGGAGTTTAGGGAGTTTGGGCGACCACCCCTGACCCCTCAAACTCCCTAAATTCCCTAAGCTCTCTATTGAGGGAGTTGAGTTTGCCAAGTGGGGGACCTGCGCGGAGGGATTCGGGAGGGAGTTTAGGGAGTTTGGGCGACCACCCCAACCCCCCAAATTCTAAACTTCCTAAACTCTCTATTTATGGAGTTTGGGTTTGGTGGATCTGCGAGGAGGGATTCGGGAGGGAGTTTAGGGAGTTCCATAAACTCCCTAAACTCTCCAGGCTCTGTATTAGTTTAGGGAGTTTGGGGAGTTTGCGGGTAGGGTCCCGAGAGGTAGTTTGTGGGGTCCACCGGTGTTGATTAAGGCTTTTTGCGGAAGACACGCGACTTCCTCGGTGTCTTTGTTTTTCTTGCCTTTGTTGCTCTAGGATAATACAAGGTAGCGAAGGAACAGAAGCATGCAGCTATTCCGTTACACTATGCGAAACAGCCAGGGCAAATAAAAAGGACAACAAGTGTTGCTAGTTGAATGATTGAAACACTTTCAGTGCACTACATCGTTTCAATCCTTTCAAATGAACCACGCAAGAGACCTAATGCTACACCCAGCGGTGATGGTTCGCGGATGCTTGTGGTAGGGTTTTTGTCTGCGCGAATACGGTGGTGATGGCTCGCAGGTGCTCGTGGTAAGGTTTTTGTCTTGGCAAATGCCGCGGTGATGGTTCGCGGATGCTTGTGGTAGGGTTTTTGTCTTCGCAAACACTGTGGTGATGGCTCACAGGTGCTCGTGGTAAGGTTTTTGTCTCGGCAAATGCCGCGGTGATGGTTCGCGGATGCTTGTGGTAGGGTTTTTGTCTTCGCAAATACTGTGGTGATGGCTCGCAGGTGCTCGTGGTAAGGTTTTTGTCTTGGCAAATGCCGCGGTGATGGCTCGCGGATGCTTGTGGTAGGGTTTTTGTCTTGGCAAATACTGTGGTGATGGCTCGCAGGTTCTCGTGGTAAGGTTTTTGTCTTGGCAAATGCCACGGTGATGGTTCGCGGATGCTTGTGGTAGGGTTTTTGTCTTGGCAAATACTGTGGTGATGGCTCGCAGGTGCTCGTGGTAAGGTTTTTGTCTTGGCAAATGCTGCGCGGATGATGGTTCGCGGATGCTTGTGGTAGGGTTTTTGTCTTCGCAAACACAGTGGTGATGGCTCGCAGGTGCTCGTGGTAAGGTTCTTGTCTTGGCAAATGCCGCGGTAATGGTTCGCGGATGCTTGTGGTAGGGTTGTTGTCTTCGCAAATACTGTGGTGATTGCTCGCAGGTGCTCGTGGTAAGGTTTTTGTCTTGGCAAATGCCGCGGTGATGGTTCGCGGATGCTTGTGGTAGGGTTTTTGTCTTGTTAAATACTGTGGTGATGGCTCGCAGGTGTTCGTGGTAAGGTTTTTGTCTTGACAAATGCCGCGGTGATGGTTCGCGGATGCTTGTGGTAGGGTTGTTGTCTTGGCAAAAACTGTGGTGATGGCTCGCAGGTGCTCGTGGTAAGGTTTTTGTCTTGGCAAATGCCGCGGTGATGTTTCGCGGATGCTTGTGGCAGGGTTTTTGTCTTGGCAAAGACTGTGGTGATGGCTCGCAGGTGCTCGTGGCAAGGTTTTTGTCTTGGCAGATGCCGCGGTGATGGTTCGCGGGTGCTTGTGGTAGGGTTTTTGTCTTCGCAAAGACTGTGGTGATGGCTCGCAGGTGCTCGTGGTAAGGTTTTTGTCTTGGCAAATGCCGCGGTGATGGTCCGCGGATGCTTGTGGTAGGGTTTTTGTCTTCGCAAGTACTGTGGTGATGGCTCGCAGGTGCTCGTGGTAAGGTTTTTGTCTTGGCACATGCCGTGGTGATGGTTCGCGGATGCTTGTGGCAGGGTTTTTGTCTTCGCAAATACTGTGGTGATGGCTCGCAGGTGCTCGTGGTAAGGTTTTTGTCTTGGCAAATGCCAATGCTTGTGGTAGGGTTTTTGTCTTGGCAAAAACTGTGGTGATGGCTCGCAGGTGCTCGTGGTAAGGTTTTTGTCTTGGCAAATGCCGCGGTGATGTTTCGCGGATGCTTGTGGCAGGGTTTTTGTCTTGGCAAAGACTGTGGTGATGGCTCGCAGGTGCTCGTGGTAAGGTTTTTGTCTTGGCAAATGCCGCGGTGATGGTTCGCGGATGCTTGTGGTAGGGTTTTTGTTTTCGCAAATATTGTGGTGATGGCTCAAAGGTGCTCGTGGTAAGGTTTTTGTCTTGGCAAATGCCGCGGTGATGGTTCGCAGATCCTTGTGATAAAGGTTTTTGTCTTCGCAAATAGTGTGGTGATGGCTCGCAGGTGCTCGTGGTAAGGTTTTTGTCTTGGCAAATGCCGCGGCTATGGTTCGTGGATGCTTGTGGTAGGGTTTTTATCTTCGCAGATACTGAGGTGATGGCTCGCAGGTGCTCGTGGTAAGGTTTTTGTCTTGGCAAATGCCGCGGTGATGGTTCGCGGATGCTTGTGGTAGGGTTTTTGTCTTCGCAAATACTGTGGTGATGGCTCGCAGGTGTTCGTGGTAAGGTTTTTGTCTTGGCAAATGCCTTGTGATGGTTCGCGGATGCTTGTGGTAGGGTTTTTGTCTTCGCAAATACTGTGGTGATGGCTCGCAGGTGCTCGTGGTAAGGTTTTTGTCTTGGCAAATGCCGCGGTGATGGTTCGCGGATGCTTGGTGTAGGGTTTTTGTCTTGGCAAATACTGTGGTGATGGCTCGCAGGTGCTCGTGGTAAGGTTTTTGTCTTGGCAAATGCCGCGGTGATGGTTGGCGGATGCTTGTGGTAGGGTTGTTGTCTTCGCAAATACTGTGGTGATGGCTCGCAGGTGCTCGTGGTAAGGTTTTTGTCTTGGCAAATGCCGCGGTGATGGTTCGCGGATGCTTGTGGTAGGGTTTTTGTCTTCGCAAATACTGTGGTGATGGCTCGCAGGTGCTCGTGGCAAGGTTTTTGTCTTGGCAAATGCCGCGGTGATGGTTCGCGGATGCTTGTGGTAGGGTTCTTGTCTTCGCAAATACTGTGGTGATGGCTCGCAGGTGCTCGTGGTAAGGTTTTTGGGAACCTTTTTTTTTGGGCCCCCTTTTTTTTTTTTGCCCCCGCGTCCTGTTGTTTACACAGGGGAGGAAGACAGCAAGGAAACAGGGAAGGAGGAAGGAAGGAAGGAAAGAAGAAGTGACAGAAGGAAGTAAGGAAGGAAGAAAGCAAGGAGGTAAGGAAGGAAGGAAGGAAGGGGGGCAAGGAAGCAAGGAAGAAGGATCGAAGGAAGAAAGGAAAGAAACAAAGCAAGGAGGGAGGAAAGGAAGGAAGGGAGCAAGGAGGGAAAGAAAGAAGGAAGAAAGGAAGGACGGTAGTATGTCAGTATATAAAGTAAAGTAAATATGGTGTATATATACATATATATATATATATATTTATGTAGTATACATAGTATATGTAGTATATATAGTATGTCTATTAAAAATTAAAGGACCGGATAACCCCACATGACAGCGATACTCTGGTCAGCATCAAAGCAGTGCAAAACAGGGTGATTTAGATATGTAAATATGCGTGCGCACTCCGCGCCGGTTGTGTGTGTTGTGCGTGTGCGTGTGCGTGGGGGTGTGGGTGTGGGTGTGTTGTGAGCTGTGTGCTGTGTGCTGTGTGTTGTGTGTTGTGTGTTGTGTGTTTGTGTGTTTGTGTGTTGTGTGTTGTGTGTTGTGTGTGTGTTGTGTGTGTGTTGTGTGTGTGTTGTGTGTCGTCTGTGTTGTGTGTGTGTGTGTTGCGTGTCGTCTGTGTTGCGTGTGTGTGTGTGTGTGTTGGGTGTTGGATGTTGTGTGTTGTGTGTTTGTGTGTTTGTGTGTTGTGTGTTGTGTGTGTTGTGTGTGTGTTGTGTGTCGTCTGTGTTGCGTGTGTGTGTCGTCTGTGTTGTGTGTTGTGTGTTGTGTGGTGTGTGTTGTATGTTGTGTGTGTCTGTTGTGTGTCTGTTGTGTGTCGTCTGTGTTGCGTGTGTGTGTGTGTGTCCATCCCTGTTTCGAAGGGTAGGTAAATCTGATTCGATTGAGCAGGGGGCGCAAGAAGCATTCTGGAGTCTTGCGCCAATGAAGACGCTCCAGTTTGCTTGTGATATCACGGGAAGACGTTCCTGTGACGTACCTGCATAACGGCCGCCCGAAATACCCCAAAGATGCTGTTGTTTCACAGTTGGCCGAAATGACAAGATCGAGTAACTTCATGCAGCTGACTCTTCTGACTTTGAGAGTGTGATTCGAGACCTGCGACACGATGTGTCAAGTGTGCTTCACAACGGCATTCCCTATGGGCGCCGTGTCTCCCAGAGGTAGCTCTGGCGTTGACTTTCCCGATTGACTGTATAAGCATTGGATGACTTTCCCTGATTCTATATCCGTGCTTGCAAGCTGACTTTCTCAGTGAGTCTTCACCAAATGCCTGTACCGAAACCTGAATGCTGACTTTCCCACTGACTGTCTATGATCAGATCGACTTTCCCGAATCTGACTTTTTCGCTGACTTGTCGCAGGTCTTCGGCTACAAATTGAGTACTTGAGCTGTACTTTTGAGTAGTTGCTGATTAGCTTGCCATGGATGCTTCAGGAAAGAGACGCAGTACCCGCACATCAACCCCCCCCCTCCTCCCCCACCTCTCCCTCCTCCCTCCTCCTCCCCCC